>CM038669.1:315820735-316372872 GCA_021605145.1 Aegilops bicornis
AAAACTTTGTGGGGCGCACACATGTTATAAGATGTATGCGTGAAATTTTGTTTTGAATTTTTTGACACTAAAACGCGTTTTAAATGCACTCTTAAAAATGGATTCATATGCCTATGAGTTCAGAGAAGTCCAAACTAAGCATATGATTAGTTATGTAGTTGTCAGGAATGAGAAGACAAGGTTGAGTAAAATGCATCGAACCACCACAATAGTAGCATCATTAGCGAAAAACGGTCACTTTACGAATCATGGTAAAGACCACCGCACCAAAAAATTAACAGTGATAAAAAAACACTAATGGTAAATGCTAAGTGCTTTGATAATGTCACTAATTGTTCGGGTCCACCTGTCAGATTGAGTTGGCAAAAAAAAGTGTCATGCGGATATGTTGCTTGGTATTCTTCTCTCTCCTCCTTCTCCCTCCTTTTCAACACGCACCTCATGCCCACCAGCCAGTCACCCATGTCGTGGTTTATATACGGAGCTCACACTGCAGCCGTCACAGTCCAAGGACGCAAGTACACAACACCATCGTACCCCTGGCGGCGCTAGCCCTCTTGCGCCGGCAATATCTCATGTCTGTCGTGGCGGCGACACCGTCGGTGCAGCGTGGCTGCTACTCCTGTAGGAGTTGTTGGATTTCCCCGAATAGAAAGGGTGATGTAGCACTGTAGCAGAAAGTATTTTCCTCGGTGAAGAACCGAGGTTTAATCGAAGCAGTAGGAGTCCACAAGCTAACAAGATAAGCGGCACTCAAACACAAATAAAATAAATGCTTGCACCTAACTTGGCAAGGGGGTTGTCAATCCCTCGTCTTACTAGTTGCAAAGTTAAAAACAAATAGTGGATGATAATAATATAGTGGAGCGGTAAAATTATGGAGAGTAAATAAAAGAGCAATTATGTATGCTGGATAGCGGTTTCGGGCTGGAGTAATAAAAAAATAGAGTAACGTAATAAGAAAGATGACATGATGTAGACATAAAAAAAATCTAGCAATAAGATTAAACCACGTCGATTTATTCTTAATGACAACAATACAAATATATTTTGTCCATTTTTGTCATTGGAATATAGGACACCGCAAGATTGAACCCACTACTATGTGATACGTCTCTAATGTATCTATAATTTGTAAAGTATTTGTAGGATCGGAAATTAGACTACTTGACTCAATAAAAATCTAGCATTTTCCCAATTATATTTCTTGGCAGATGTAAGTGCATATTTATCCCTTAGGTGTTTTGGTGATTGATGACAATGCTTTTGCGGACTAATCGTGTGCCTTTGAGTTTCTCAAACATTTCTTCACTAGGTACAAGACGGTTTGGTGCCCTCAAGACTATTGAAGATGGCGTTTTCACGCTTTCTTTTTGGTGGATTTGAGTCGTAGGAAAGTCGTACTATTAAGAGGGTCCGCGTCGGAAAGGTTTGGGTGGAATCATCACGTACACGTTCCCTTCCTTGTCTCCACCTTTCCCTTGCACTATGGAGCATTCCCCGTTTATCCTCGTTGTGATTGCCTTGGCTGCTGTTGTTGTCCTTGCGGTAGTACTGCTCCCTGGAGCGGTAGTACCGCAGGCACCCGCGGTAGTACTGTTGCTCAGGCGCGGTAGTACCGCGGGAGCCCACGGTAGTACCACTCCTCTGGAGCCGTACTACTGTGGCCCCCAGGCCAAGTACCGCTGCGTTGCGGTAGTAGGGGCGGATGTAATTTTTTACATCCGCGCCTCCGCGGTAGTACCGCGCCTTGCGCACGGTAGTACCGCGCTGATCTGGTCCAAAGCAGCCCACGTAGTATCGCTCTCCAAATGTAGTACCGCCGGGTTTTTGCATCGTCTGCTTTTCCAATGGAAGTAGGCACGGATGTATTTTTATTCATCCGCATTCTTCCTGTGCTAGAGCGTTCGCCTTGCGGTAGTACCGCAAGGAGGAGCGTTAGTACCGCCGCTTCATAGTAATCGCCTCGTCACAGCTGTCAGAACCCATTGCAGCGGTAGTACTGCAGTGACCCACAAGAGTACCGCAGGTGGTCAGGCGGTAGTACCGCCACCGAGCGGTAGTACCGCGTGTCGCGGGCTGGTTAAGTGGATAACAGTTGGATTCCGTCCACCACTATAAAAGGGTCGTCTCCTACCTTTAGTTGACAACCTCTTCCAACCCTAAGCTCCATTGTTGCTCCTAAGCTCCATTTTCGCCGATCTCACTCCTAGCCAATCAATCTTGTTGATTTGCTCGGGAGTGGTTGAGAAGGTCCCGATCTACACTTCCACCAAGAGAAATTTGATTCCCCCCACTAATCCCTTGCGGATCTTGTTACTCTTGGGTGTTTGAGCACCCTAGACGGTTGAGGTCGCCGCGGAGCCATAGTCCATTGTGGTGAAGCTTCGTGGTGTTGTTGGGAGCCTCCAATTAAGTGGTGGAGATTGCCCCAACCTTGTTTGTAAAGGTTCGGTCGCCGCCTTCAAGGGCACCAATAGTGGAATCACGACATCTCGCATTGTGTGAGGGCGTGAGGAGAATACGGTGGCCCTAGTGGCTTCTTGGGGAGCATTGTGCCTCCACACCGCCTCCAACAGAGACGATTTCCTCAAAAGGAAGGAACTTCGGTAACACATCCTCGTCTCTACCGGCTCCACTCTTGGTTATCTCATCCCTTTACTTGTGCAAGCTTATTTGTGTTACATTCATTGCGTGCTTGTGTGCTTGTGTTTGTTGCATCATATAGGTTGTCCACCTAGTTGCATATCTAGACAACCTACTTTGATGCAAAGTTTAATTTGGTAAAGAAAAGCTAAAAATTGTTAGTTGCCTATTCACCCCGCCCCCTCTAGTCAACTATATCGATCCTTTCAATTGGTATCAGAGCCTCGTCTTTTTTTAAGGACTTTACCGTCCGAAGAGTATGGTTGACGTCATAGACGATGTAGGAGAGCACTCCGGTGCGAATCCAATATCGTCTAGGGAGATGGGGGTAACTCGATCTCACGTGAGGAATTCAATGTGGCGTTGGACACATTGAAAACCTCCATGACGACCGAGGTCAAGGACATGTTTAAGGAATTCTTAGAAGGGCTTAATCTTTCCACCGCGCCCTTGAAAGTGGGTGATCCCGCCAACTCTGAGACTGATTCTAACCCAGACAAGGGGAAGCTACTAGTGAGAAAGCTCCTATGTCTAGTGGTAAAAATGGCACTTTGGCATCTTTGCTCATGTGCAACCTCCACCCGCTTATGGTGGACCGATTCCTTCTACTCATTTGAATCATGCCGGTCCTCCCCAAGATTGATAAAAAGGAGGATCTTGATTCTTGGGTCTATCGTTTTAAGCGTCATTTAAATCATGTGAACACTAACCTTTGGAGAATCATTGAAGAAGGTTTTTATCCGCATGACCGGAGCAACTTCACTCCTAGAGAAGCCGTGGATGATCAATTCAATGAAAATGCTCTCTTCATCATCCAAGAAGCAATCCTTCCGAAGACCTCCAAAGATCTTCGCCCTACTCGTTGGCCAAAGATGCTTGGCACAAAGTGGTTTCCCTCTATCGGGGAAGCGCAAGCATTCAACGCTCCAATTATGAAGTGGTACAAGATGAAGCCGATGAGTTTGCAATGAAAGAAGATGAAGAACCTCGTGAGCTCTATCGAAGAGTTACCAAGCTCGCGGTCTCTCTCCGGGATCATGGAAGTAAGGACACGGATGACAATTGGATCAAGCACAAATTTCTCAAGGCAATGATGCCCTACCACAAAGCCATGTCCTCCGTCATCCGTCAAAGGCCGGACTTTCACACCTTGTCCTCGAAAGTGATGTGTTGGATGAGTTTGTGGCTATGAGCATATTGGACAAGACCGCCGACAATGCGGTGCTTCGCTACCAAAGAGCAAAGAAGCCCAACCTTGCATTGAAGGCCAAGGTTTGTGTCAAGAAGAAGAAGAGGAGGAAGAAGAAGAGAGCAACCTCAAGATAATGAAGTATACCTATCATGAACACATGGCCCTTGCTTCAAGGCAATTTTGGAGCAAGAAGAACTCAAGGCCCAACTTCAACAAGAGCAGCTCAAGTGGCGCAAAGGGCAAGCAACGAGTGAGGACTTGCTTCAATTGTGGCAATGTGAGTCATTTTGTTATGGAGTGCTCGTATGAGAAGAGGGAAGACAATGGTGGCAAGCTCATCCGTAAGGACAAGGCCAAGTCTTTCCCCAACAAGAGCAACTTCACCAAGAAGACTCCTCACAAGGCTTTGGTGGTACAAGAAGAGTACAATGAGGATGATGATGATGATGATGAAGATGGTGAGCCGATTGCCATGGCCTCCGCTACATTGCGACGACTCCCCGGTGTCTCTTCGACTCACCCAATGAGAGCATCACCGCCAAGTGCCTCATGGCTAAAGCCACCAAAAAGGTAACCCCCAACATCAAAACTACAATCATCAATCATTCTTCTTCTACGGGTTGCATTGATGAACATGAGGGAACTAATGTGGAGGAGAATGAGTTTGAGGCCTTTATGGGTAAACTCAAGGGCAAATCCAAGAAGCACTTCGTTGCTCTCTTGGAACAACTTGGTGAAGCCAATGACATGATCGAGGCTCACGAAGAAACCATCTCCAAGTTGGAGGGGCATAGTCGTGACTATGCCGATGAGATTTCGGATCTTTCCAATGCTCTTGAGGAAGAGCGTGGTCTTTGTTTGGCTCTTGAGGAGTCATACAACGATGATCATGCTAAATTAAAGAAAGATCTTGATCATGCTCTTGTTGTGTCTCGTGTGCTAAGCTCCGACAAGGCGAAGCTTGGGGTTGATCTTGCTAGACTCAACGAGGAGTTTGACATTCTCGACAAGGCTCACAAAGTCTTGAAGGGTGTTCATGCTAGCCTCAAAGAGTCTCATGATCAACTCCAAGTGAAGCTAACCAAGGAGAAAGCCACTTTTCCTCATATGTCGTTGATTGATAATGCAAATGCTACTAACCCTTGTTGTGAGCATGTGCATCTTGTTGAGGAGAATGCTAAGTTGAAGGAGCAACTTGAGAAAGGCCTTGTCACATGCATACAATGTGAGAAGAACCTCAACGACCTTTTGAGTAATCAAAAGGAAGTTGTGGCTAAGGAGGGATTGGGTTCGCACTCCAAGCCCAAGAACAAGAAGAAGAATGACAAGACCAAACAACCTCCTCCTCTCAAGCAAACTTTTGTGAGGGAGGGAGAGGATGCTTCCAAGGAGAAGAAGAACAATGCAAAGGGTGGCGATGCCAAGAAGGGCAATGCCACCCCTCCCAACAAAGCCGGCAATTTTAATCCCTCTTATGTGTTATGCCGTGCTAGTGATGGGCACGTTTATGCCAAATTTGTTGGTTCTCCTCATGAGTACATTGAATGGTCTATTTGGGTTCCTAAGACCCTTGTTACTAACATCAAAGGACCCATTACAAAATGGGTACCTAAAACCAAGCATTGATCTCTTGTAGGTGTTTGCTTCGGTGGAGGATCATGGTTGCTCGATAGTGGAGCTACAAATCATATGACCGGAAGAAAGGACTTGGTGGTGGACGTGCACAAGATTCCCTCTATGGCCACCAATGTCGAGTGGGGTGATGCCTCGTCTTCTAAGGTATTGGGACTCGACAAGGTTGTCATTTCTCATGATCTCACGATCGAGAAGGTCATGCTTGTGGAGTCCCTCGCATACAATTTACTTTCCGCTCACAACTTGCAATCATGGGCTTTTCCACTTTCTTTGATATTGATACCGTGGCCCTCTTGTGGAGCAAGACTCTTAAAGTAGCCTTTGTTGGGCATGTCGAGAACGGTCTCTATGTGATTAACTTTTCGGAGGTACCCACTAAGACCGCGACATGCCTAATGGCTAAAGTTGATGTGGGATGGCTTTGGCATCGCCTGCTCAGCCCATGTCAATATGAGATCTTTGCAAAGTCTTCTCAAGGGGGACCATGTCCGTGGACTAACAAATGTTAGTTTTGCTAAAGATCGTGCTTGCAGTGCTTGTATCGAAGGAAAGCTTCATGAAAAGGCTCACCCTCCCACGACTATCATCTACTCGAAGAGGCCTTTGGAGCTCCTTCACTTGGATATCTTTGGGCCTCCATCCTTTGATAGTCTTGGGAGTAGGAAGTATTGCTTGGTGATTGTGGATGACTACTCAAGATATACTTGGGTGTATTTCTTCAAGAGGAAGAGCGAGACCCAACAAACCGTCATTGACTTTGCAAATGAAGCACAACGTCAACACAATGCAAAGATCTTGACAATAAGAAGTGACAACGGCATCGAGTTCAAGAACTACACCTTGGATGAGTTTCTTAGTGATGAGGGGATCAAGCATCAATATTCTGCACCATACCCCCCTCAACAAAACGGTGTCGCGGAGAGGAAGAACCGGACGTTGATGGATGCGGCAAGGACCATGATGGCGGAGTTCAAGTCTCCATACAACTTTTGGGCGAAGCCATCAACACCGCTTGCCATGCATCCAATCGGCTCTACCTCCGCAAGGGCTTGAACAAGACTCCATATGAGATACTCACCGGTAACAAGCCCAACCTCAAGTACTTTCGGGTGTTCGGGTGTAAGTGTTTCATTCTCAAGAAAGGTGTTCAGTTGTCTAAGTTTGAAGCTAGAGCTTATGAGGGCATATTTGTTGGTTATGCTACAAACTCCCATGCTTACCGTTTCCTCAATAAATCCACGTGACTTATTGAGGAGATGTGTAACGTGGAGTTTGATGAGAATAATGGCTCCCAAGTGGAGCAAAGTGGCACTTGTGATGTAGGTGATGAAATTCCTCCTCAAGCCATAAGAAGAATGGGTGTTGGTTTTATCCTACCCGTTGAGGAACCCCTTGTGGCCGAAGTAGAAGGACAATGCTCCACTCAAGTGGAGCCATCACCAACCCAAGGCCCACACGCTTCCGACGAACAAAGTGAAGGCCCTCAACCTCATGAACAAGACCAAGGGCAAGATCATTCTCAAGACGATGTTGACACTCCAAGTGATGTCCAAGGTCAAGTTCTCTCCCCCGAGCAAGTTCAAGATCAAGAACATGCTCAAGACGGCGCTCAAGATGATCAAGTGACCGCTCCTCAACTCACCCCTGAGGAGGAATTAGAGCGTCAGGCCGCCAAGATTGCTTCCAAGCTCACCACCAAGGGTCATCTCATGAAGAATGTACTTGGAAGCATCCAAAAGGGGTAAGCACTCAGAGACAATTGGCAAACTATTGTGAATATCACGCGTTTGTTTCTTGTGTTGAACCCCAAAAGGTATATGAGGCACTCGAAGATCCGGATTGGCTTAATGCCATGCATGAAGAACTCAACAAATTCGAGTACAACAAGGTGTGGAGGTTGGTGCCAAGGCCAACGGGAACCACAATGTCATTGGGACCAAGTGGATTTTCAAGAACAAGCAAGATGCTCATGGAACCATCATTCGCAACAAGGCAAGATTGGTGGCACAAGGTTACTCCCAAGTCGAGGGTATCGAGTACGGTGAAACCTTTGCTCCGTTGCTAAATCTTGAATCCATTCGTTTGTTGATTGCTTATGCTTCTCATCACAACTTTAAGTTGCAACAAATGGATGTGAAGAGTGCCTTTCTTAATGGTCCTATTAATGAGTTGGTTTAGGTCAAACAACCCCCCGGGTTCGAGGATCCCTACTTTCCCAATCATGTGTACCAACTCGATAAGGCTCTTTATGGCCTTAAACAAGCCCCACGTGCGTGGTATGACCACCTTACCGAGTTGCTACAAGATCGTGGGTTTGAAGTTGGTCTCATCAATCCCACTCTTTTTACTAAGAAGGTCAATGGGGAGTTGCTTGTGTGCCAACTATATGTTGATGACATTATATTTGGTTCCCCTAACAAAGCTTTCAATGATGAATTTGCCGCACTAATGACCTCAAAGTTCAAGATGTCTTCCATGGGAGAGTTGAAGTTCTTTCTAGGTTTCGAAGTGAAGCAAAGAAGAGAAGGTACCTTCATCAACCAAGCCAAATACACTCAAGACATGCTCAAGAGATTCAAGCTAAGCGATGTCAAGCCGGCTTCCACTCCAATGCCCTATAAGTGTCAACTTGACATAGATCCCAATGGTAAAGCGGTGGATCAAAAGGTATATCTCTCCATGATTGGATCCTTGCTTTACCTTTGTGCATCTAGACCGGATATCATGTTGAGTGTGGGAATTTGTGCACGGTTTCAAGCCGCACCTAAGGAAAGCCACTATGTGGCGGTCAAGCGAATCTTTCGGTATTTGGCTCATACCCCAAACTTTGGCCTATGGTACCCCAGAGGAGCAAACATCAAGCTTGAAGGATATTCGGATTCCGACTGGGCGGGAGACAAAGTCGATAGGAAGTCCACTTCCGGAGGGTGCCAATTCCTTGGTTGCTCTTTGGTAAGCTGGTCTTCCAAAAAGTAAAGTTGTGTGTCTCTCTCATCCACCAAAGCGGAGTATGTAGCGGCCGGTAGTTGTTGTGCACAACTCTTATGGATGAGGCAGACTTTAAAGGATTATGGTGTCATTTGTGACAAAGTGCCTCTTTGGTGTGACAATGAAAGTGCCATCAAGATTTCTCTCAACCCGGTGCAAAACTTCAAGACGAAGCATATTGAGATTCGGTATCACTTCATCCGGGATCACATTAGGCGAGAGGAGATCGAGCTCAAATACGTCAACACTCATGATAACCTTGCAGATATCTTCATGAAGCCTCTGGATGAAGCAAGATTTCGCGAGTTAAGGCATGAGCTAAATATCATTGATTCGAGCAATGTTGCTTGAACCCTTGCACACCACACCATACTCAACTTGTTATCTTGTTTAGGTGTAGGCATGGACATAGGGGGAGTGTTGTTCTCTCAATGAACTTTCCCTCCCCCCATTATGCATAAATCGATCAACTCTTTCACATTAGCCACTTTTGGAGGTACTTGTGCTTCAAAGACGAGTTTTGGTCATGGGCCCAAGGATAGTTCTTCGCGGTGCCATACCAATTGACTCAAACATAGGTGGCTCCGGCCACCGCCCTCTCTTTGGAGAGGTGGTGTCGCGTGGTTGTTTCTTGTTGTCGGTTCCCGTTCTGCCTTTGTGTTGTGCGTGTTCTTGTGGTGTCTCTTGTGCTCAAAGGTTCTTTGCGAAGACCCTTTTTTCGCGTGTTTGAAACCAGCTTCTTCCTGAGTTCACGGTACTATCGCGGCATGCCACGGTACTACTGCTTTGAGAGGTAATTCAGATTATCACACTGCTTGGCAAGAATTTTTATCGCCGCCCAGAGAGCGGTACTACCGCCGTCGCTGCATTTCCACCGAGCGGTACTACTGCGATGATGTGCGGTACTACCGCGCCATCGCAGACGCGTGGGGGATAAGGACGGGCAGGGGGAGTTCTAACTCCCCCATACCCATTCGTCAGTTTCCCCACTTCGTCTCTCTCTCTCGCTCAAGAACGAGGGCCGGGGTCCCTCGCCGTATCTTCGCCTCTGGCTGCTCTTCTTCGATTCCGACCGGTGGGATCGTCCCCCACCACGTGCTCTTGCCATGGAACAAGGTCTTTCCCCAAATCCCTCTCTCTTTTGGTTGTTTTCCTTGCCTTTAGGATTTTGGGGAGATGCATGTGTTCTTGAGATTTTAGGCTAAATCTTTGCAAGAGTAGGATGTAGGAGAGTAGTGGAGTGTAGGGATTATACTTGCTATGTTGTCTTGTGATAGATTTGATCAACCGTAGTACCGCCGTGATTTCGCGGTCCTTCTCAGATTCAAAATCTCATTCGGATCTCACACGATGCGGTACTACCGCCCTACATGTGCGGTACTACTGCTGGTCCGGTACTACCGCACGCGCGGAGGCACTAAAATCTTACTACCGCTCCCAGACACGGTACTACCGTGACAGCACACGGTACTACCGCGACTTAGGGTGGTACTAAAGTTTTAGTACCGCAGCACTGGCAAAGATTACCTTCGGTCCAATCTTTCTCATGGCATTTAGCATGTATGCTTCCTAAGTGGTTCTTTTGTTTTGCCGTGGTCTTTGCATTGATCCTTCTTGGTTTTCGTGTGTGTTTTGCGCTTTGTGTCTCAGGTGGTGGCTCTCGCCGTTCGAATCCCAGTCGCGACACTGGATCCAAGCGTTTGCGCAATCAAGGTGAAGCCGCAGAGGGCCCCAATGCCCCCAAGCGCCATGTCAAGACCACCGCCAACAAGGACAAGGAACCCGCTAAGAGCATGGACGAGATACCCTCCGCTGAGTATGTCCGTCGCAGGCAGATGAACCCGTATGTGAATCCTCGTATATCCTCGAGAGGTCATGAGTTGTTCTGGACCAAGCAGCAGAATCTCATCTATCTGGATGTCATCAAGAACAAGCAGAATACCTACATGGAGGTCAAGTGGATTGACATGCATCACATGAGGAAGGAACAGTATCGTGAGTACTTTGGAGAGGCTCTGGACTTGGTGGAGCAGTTCGGCATTGAGCATGTGATCTCCTTTCATCTGGACTTTGACCCTGAGCTTGTTTGTCAGTTCTTTGCCTCTGTGTACTTTCACCCTGGGGAGGAGCGGCGGATGACGTGGATGACCAACGACCGTCAGTTGACCGCTACCTGGAAGGAGTTCATGGACCTGCTGCATGTTCCAGATGACGGACTCGACACTCCTGTTGGTGTTCGTCCCCATGCCAATTCTAAGTCTGCTAATAAGGACAAGCTCCAACAGTACTTTTTTGAGAAGGTACTCGCCAATGGCAAGTCAGCTTGGGTGCTGAACCCCTTTCTGGATATCATGTATCGCATCTTCCGCAACTCTCTGTTCCCGCGCATTGGCGACAAGGATAAGGTTCATGCATTTATGGTGGATATGATGCTCATGTGCGAGGAGGTTCGGTGTCTCAGACTCAGCCTCTTGATGTCTCACACATCATGTGGCATGAGCTTGGTTTGCGGTGTTCAAGCGCAAGGTGCCCATCTACGGGTCGCACTGCTTCACTGATCTCCAAGACTTGGGAGAAGATGTACCTGGAGAGGAGTTCCTTGCACCGCATCGATTAGGCATGATCCCATATGTCTCCGTGTCAAGCCCAACTGGGCCAACACTACCACTCGTGCTGAGGCGTCTGCTGCTAGGAGGCATGTTGGTGAGGAGGAGACTGGAGCTGAGTATGTTGCTGAGGACCGTGCTTCTAGGTCTTCCTGTAGTTCCTCTATGCCCTCATGGGCCAAGAAGTCAAGGACGAGATGAAGACTCTCTTCGCATGCAAGCTAAGGGGCAAGACAGACTCACGTTGCCTCCAAGGAGGCTCGCCGCCGTGACTTGCACATCCCGAGGGTCTTTGGTGAGGCTCATTCCAATGGTCGAGAGGAACATCACTCCAGAGGCCGAGTGGATGGAGAAGCAGGGCTTGAAGTGGACCGATTCTGACGAGGACTTCGAGGAGGACATCCCTGCTGCCGAGTCTGAGGAGGAGCGCTGGGATGATTTCTCCGCTTGAGCCACCTCGAGTGTGTAGGTGTCCTCTCTGCCTTTTTGGCGTCTCGATGCCAAAGGGGGAGAGAGTGTAGGGATTTGCTCGTGTGTCATTGTGTTTGGTGTGTTTGTTGTCTCGTTTGAACCTCGTTTCATTGCTTTGGTTTGGTTTGAGACTTATCCTTCATATGGTGTAAGACATATGCACTTTATCCTATCTTAGCAAGCTTATGTTATATTGTGCTACCTATGTTTATGCTCGTTAGTAGTTGTTTAGCCTTATCATTGCTAGTTATGCCTTGTCTCTAAAATATAGGGGGAGTGTTGATCCTAGTTGTGTGCTATGCAGTCCAAAGCATTCATCTAGATTGCACACATCTAGGGGGAGCCCGTCTATATTTTAGAGAGGAGGGGTTTGCCTTTGTTATAGTTTATTTCCTTTTTGCGCAAATACCGTATTGTCATCAATCCACCAAAAAGGGGGAGATTGTAAGTGCATATTTATCCCTTAGGTGTTTTGGTGATTGATGACAATGCTTTTGCGGACTAATCGTGTGCCTTTGAGTTTCTCAAACATTTCTTCACTAGGTACAAGATGGTTTGGTGCCCCTCGAAGACTATTGAAGACGGCGTTTTTCTACGTTTCTTTTTGGTGGATTTGAGTCGTAGGAAAGCCGTACTATTAAGAGGGGGTCCGCGTCGGAAAGGTTTGGGTGGAACCATCACGCATACCGTTCCTTCCTTGTCTCCACCTTTCCCTTGCACTATGGAGCATTCCCCGTTTATCCTCGTTGTGATTGCCTTCATTTGTTGTTCTTTGTGCTTGCGGTAGTCTTGCTCCTCGAGCGGTAGTATCTGCGAGCACCCAGTAGTACCGTTGCTCAGCGCGGTAGTACCGCTGGAGCCTACGGTAGTACCACTCCTCCGAGCCAGACTCGTGGCCCCTGACCAAGTACCATGCGTTCTTGATGGTAGTAGGGCGGATGTAATTTTTACATCCGCGCCTCATGTATAATGCCGTGCCTTGCGCACGGTAGTACCATGCGCGGTCTGGTCCAGCAGCCACGCGGTAGTACTGCTCTCCAGCGGTAGTACCACATCGGGTTTTTGCACCGGCTGTTTTCCAGCGGAAGTAGGCACGGATGTATTTTTATTCATCCGCGCCCTTCCCTGTTAGAGCGTTCTGCCTTGCGGTAGTACCGCAAGGAGGAGTGGTAGTACTGCGCTTCAGCGGTAATCGACCTGTCGAGCTCGTTGTAACCCCCGCTGCTGCAGCGGTAGTACCGTGGTGACCCACGGTAGTACCGCGTGGCCATGCGGTTGTACCACGCCCCTGGAGCGGTAGTACCGCGTGTCGTGGGCTGGTTAAGTGGATAACAGTTGGATTTCGTCCACCACTATAAAAGGGTCGTCTCCTACCTTTCGTTGACAACCTCTTCCAACCCTAAGCTCCATTGTTGCTCCTAAGCTCCATTTTTGCCCGATCTCACTCCCTAGCCAATCAAACTTGTTGATTTGCTCGAGAGTGGTTGAGAAGGCCCTGATCTACACTTCCACCAAGAGAAATTTGATTCCCCCCACTAATCCCTTGCGGATCTTGTTACTCTTGGGTGTTTGAGCACCCTAGACGGTTGAGGTCGCCGCGGAGCCATAGTCCATTGTGGTGAAGCTTCGTGGTGTTGTTGGGAGCCTCCAATTAAGTTGTGGAGATTGCCCCAACCTTGTTTGTAAAGGTTCGGTCACGCCTTCAAGGGCACCAATAGTGGAATCACGGCATCTCGCATTGTGTGAGGGCGTGAGGAGAATACGGTGGCCCTAGTGGCTTCTTAGGGAGCATTGTGCCTCCACACCGCTCCAACGGATAATGCATTTCCCTCAAAAGGAAGGAACTTGACAACACATCCTCGTCTCCACCGGCTCCACTCTTGGTTATCTCATCCCTTTACTTGTGCAAGCTTATTTGTGTTACATTCATTGCGTGCTTGTGTGCTTGTGTTTGTTGCATCATATAGGTTCTCCACCTAGTTGCATATCTAGACAACTTACTTTGATGCAAAGTTTAATTTGGTAAATAAAAGCTAAAAATTGTTAGTTGCCTATTCACCCCCCCCCTCTAGTCAACTATATCGATCCTTTCAGCAGATTTTAGCAACTTAGCACAAGTCAAGCAATCAACCTACACATGCAATTATAAGAGTATAGCAGCGGAATGTAAAACAATTGCATATGAAGGTAAAGGGATGAGTTTGAAGGAGCAAACGCAATGTTGACACGGAGATTTTTATCCGTGGTTACGATAGGTGGTGCTATCGTAAATCCACGTTGATGGAGACTTCAACCCACGAAGGGTAATGGTTGCGCGAGTCCACGCAGGGCTCCACCCACGAAGGGTCCACGAAGAAGCAACCTTGTCTATCCCACCATGGCCGTCGCCCACGAAGGACTTGCCTCACTCGGGTAGATCTTCACGAAGTAGGCGATCTCCTTGCCCTTACAAACTCCTTGGTTCAACTCCACAATCTTGGACGGAGGCTCCCAAGTAACACCTAGCCAATCTAGGAGACACCACTCTCCAAGAAGTAACAAATGGTGTGTTGATGATGCACTCCTTGCTCTTGTGCTTCAAATGATAGTCTCCCCAACACTCAACTCTCTCTCGTAGGATTGGATTTGGTATAAAGAAGATTTGAGTGAAAAGCAACTTGGGGAAGGCTAGAGATCAAGATGTATGTGGTTGGAATGGAATATCTTGACCTCAACACAAGTGTAGGTGGTTCTCTCTCAGAAAATATGTGTTGGAAGTGTAGGCATGTTCTGATGGCTCTCTCCATGAATGAAGAGAGGGTGGAGGGGTATATATAGCCTCCACACAAAATCTAACCGTTACACACAAATCACCAAACTCGGTGAGCCGAATAATGAAACTCGGTCGGACCAATTTAGTTCAAAATGTGAACGTTAGCATTCTCGGTGGGACCGACATGTCAACTCGGTGGGACCGATGTCATTAGGGTTAGGGCATAACGTAATATCGGTGAGACCGATTACACAAACTCGGTGAGACCGATTTTGGTAATAGTCAAACAGAGAGTTGGTCAGGCAAACTCGGTGGGACCGATTCGCTCATCTCGGTTGGACCGAAATGTTACGAAAGGGAAACAGAGAGTTTGCATTGCAATCTCGGTGGGACCGATCGCTCATCTCGGTGGCTCCGAAATGTTACGAGAAGGAAACAGAGAGATTACAACCCCATCTCGGTGGAACCGAGATCCCTATCGGTGAGACCGAATTGATTAGGGTTTCTGGCAGTGGCTATGCAAACTGAACTCGGTGGCTCCGGATATGAAATTTCGGTGGGGCCGAGTTGGACTTTTGGTTTAGGACATATGTGGATATGAGAAAGTAGTGGAGGGTTTTGGAGCATATCACTAAGCATTTTGAGCAAGATCCTCATTAAGCAACACCTCGTCCCTTCTTAATAGTATTGGCTTTTCCTATAGACTCAATGTGATCTTGGATCACTAAAATAGAAAATGTAGAGTCTTGTGCTTTAAGCTTGAGCCAATCCTTTGTCCTTAGCATTTTGAAGGGTGCACTTTCTAATCCATGCCGTGCCAATCATTGAGCTTTCCTGAAATATTTATCTTGGAATAGTATTAGCTCAATGAGCTATATGTTGTTAGGAATTACCAAAACCACCCAGGGATAGTTTCACTTTCAGTATTCATGCTATATTTATATCAATTCTATATGGTTTTGATGCACTTTCATGTTATTTGTATGGACTAACATATTAATACAGTTCCCAGTGCCAGTTCCTACTTTTTGTTTCGCAAAATCCATACCTAGGAAGGTCCAAACGCGACGAAAATTTACGACGATTTTTTCTGGACCTAGAAGCTTCAGGAGGCAACCAAAAGAGGCCCGAGGGGTCCACAAGCCACCAGGGCATGCCCCAGGGATGTGGTCGCGTCCGTGGCTTGTTTGTTGTGATTCCAACACTGACAAATCCTATAAATAGAGAAACCCCAGAAAGAAACCTAAAACTTTTCCTCCGCCACCGCAAGCCTTTGTTCTGAAGCGATCTCGCGTGGAGGCCTTCTCAGGCACCCTGCCGGAGGGGGAAACATTAGGGAGGCCATCTTCATCAACCTTGTTGCCTCCATGGTGATGAGTAGTTCATCCTTGGGTTGAGGGTTTATACCAGTAGTTATGTGTTTGATCTTTCTCTCTCTCTCTCTCTCTCTCTCTCTCTCTCTCGTGTTCTTGATTTGACACAATCTTGACGTATCATGAGCTTTGTTTATAAAGTTGGATCACATGATGTCCACCTCCTGTCGGTGTACTAGAGTAGGGGTACCCTAGTATCCCGAACTTGTGCACGGGCAGTTGCAGCCCTCCGCGGCAAGGCTTACCCGGTGACCGCCAAGGTCCTCCGTGGTTCCTTTGGAGCCATTCAAGAACAAAGTATTCAAGCCAAGGAGACAAGGCCCGGCAAGAGGAGCTTGCTGAAGGCCACCCAAGGCACCTAGGAGACAAGGCCCCGGCAAGAGGAGCTTGCTGAAGGCCCGATGAGCGACAAGCTTCCGGCGCGACAAGACAACAACCGGCAAGGCGCTTGTCATGGCAGACCACCACTCAGACCTGCGCTCCAAAGCACATCCACTAACGTGTCACCCCAGGACCTTTCCAGCGCCAAGCGTGGCGAGAGGTCAGGCAGCCAGCGGTGCGAGGTGGCAAGCGGCGCCGACAAGATTGCCATCGTGGCAAGCGGTGGCGCCCGACGGTCCTCGCTTGCACTTTGTTAGGGCGACGTGAGACGGGCATTTAATGCCTTTGTCCCCGCCGTGGTTAGGTATGGTACATCGCATAATCGCATGTAGCTGTACCAACCACTCCTTTTCCATTTTTACCCTTGTCTACGTTGCCACCTGTCGGAGACCCCTTTAGCATATAAAAGGAGGCCCATGCGCAACGTAGAAAGGGTCGGTTTGCCCCCCCCCCCCACGCTGAGTCTCGTTAGCAGCTCGTGTGTACTGTAGCACTCAAGCGCTCCCGAGCAAGAACTCAATACACCTAGACATGCAGCAGTAGGAGTGTTATCTCTCCGGAGAGCTCCGAAGCTGGGTAAAACCTCTCGTGTGCTTCGCCTCGATCCGCTCTTCAGGCGACCTCCGCTCCCGCCGAACCGAAAGGGGCTCGGTCCGCCGGTCCCATAGGTGTTCGTGGGTCGATCACCGTCTCCGACATCTTTGGCGCGCTGTAGGGCGCGCCTAGATTGTGTGAACCTGATCCGGCGTCACACGAAGCTAGATCTTCTTCATCATCTTCATCAACATGCCACCGAAGAAGAAGGCTTCGGCGGCAGATGTTCCGTCCGCGTCGAACCCACCACCACCGGAGCAAACGGGTGGTGGGGTAGACGCCGGCGGAAGAATGGACGTCGACGGGGGAGCCCACGGTGCTGCCAAGTCCAAGGACAAGGCTGCGCAGACCTCGGCGTCCGTGCATGCACCGCGCCCGTCTCAGGAGGCGCGGGACCGACAGCGTCATGGCATTCACAACGCCATACGCTCGTTGGACCAAGATCGAGCTGGTGGATCTCGGGATGCTCAAGACCGGCATGCGCGCCAACATGCTGGCGCGAGCGAGGCACGGTCGCCTGGACGGGATACTGCTCCTTCTAACATAGTTAGAAGTCCGAGCATATCCCGCTCCTCGCGCCGTTCGCCACTACCACCCACCACTCCAGCAGAAGCCTTGGCAAGAGCTCAGCTGCTCTTGGATTACCCTCCGACAGCCGACAAGGTCGATGAATGGAGGGCCACCATTCAGAGTCTCATCGGCTTCGCCAACGGCGACGCTCCGCGGCAACCGAGTGCATCGCTGCCGCGGCAAGACTGCCAAACACGAGCCGGTGGCGACGAGACCGGTGGGGGTGCAACCACCATGCACTCTCCGCCCCGAAGGCCAAGATCGCCGACTCGCCGGATCCACCTCGACAGCGACTCCACCGCATCGTCGGATCCACGAGCTCGTCGCGATCAGCGCCAAGTTCTTCACGAGCGACAAGAAGAAGACGCCGAACTCAGATCGAGCGCCAAGAGAAGCGCGGCGTCAATCCGACAAGCTGGGCCCTCTGTCGACATGCATGCGCCCGGAAGGAACCAGCGACTTGTCAGACGCTGTAGGTTGCCCAGCTGCTCACTTGTGAGCTGCGGCAAGTCCAAAGGGCCCAGCAAGAAGAATTTCAAGCCGACGTGCGGAGAAGTACGACGACAAGACGCATCCGTCGGAGTTCCTCAAAGATCTACACCATCGCGGTGCAAAGGCTGCGGGGCGAGACGACAAGATCCTGGCCAACTACTTCCAGCCGGTGCTCAAGCCCAATGTCGATCTTGGCTCATGCACTTGCCGGACAACTCCATATCCTCTTGGGCAGATCTATGCCATCAGTTTGTCGGCGCTTTACTGGTGACCACAAGCCCCATGTCCAAGAAAGCGACCTTCATCTGCCGCCCGAGAAGGAAGGAGAGCCCTCGCAAGTATATTCAAAGATTCACCAGACAAAGCACAACATCCCAGATGTCCACCCCTGCCGCTGTAATCAGCGCGTTCCATCGAGCGTCGCGAAACCGCAGGATCGCGGAGGAGATGGGGATGTGCAAGATCGAAGACGTCGATGAGCTATCATACGCCTGGCGGCAAGTGTGCACGCGTCTTTGAGGAAGGGAGGAGACTCCCCGGAGAGAATACTGAAGCAGGAGGATCTGATAGTGAAGAGACCGCTCCGGCAAGGAAAAACCGGCGGCGGAGCAACAGGAAGAAGAAAGGCAGAGATGTACTAGTTGTTGAGCAGTCCGGCAACGGAGGTGGCGCCAAGAAAGCCATGGCTGGTAGCTCCGGCAAGGAGGTTGCCGCTGGCACCAACTGCCAGTTGTGGCGGTCGCCGACAAGCGGGACAGCTCAACAAACAAGATCGCAAGATCCACCGCACCAAGGGTCATGATCTCGAGCTGCAAGAAGGTCGAGCAGCTTGTCGAGCGCCGTAAGGCTGAATACGAACGACGCGACAAGGAGAAGGCCCGTGAAGGTGCTGAAGGAGCTAGCAAGAAACGCCCCGGCCGGGGAGGACGCCATGGCAAGGCCAAGCAATGGCAAGGAGAGATGTACCTCCAGCGGCCGCGACAAGGATGACGACGGCGACGACGATGAAGACATGGATGATGATGAGACCGATGAGCAGGAGTTCCAAAGCCACAAAGGTCTGTGCGTTGACGGCGGTGCTTCTCAGCATACTTCACACCGCCAGCTCAAGCAAAGGATGCGGAAGTCAATGCGGCAGAGCCATCCATCGAGTCACGCAAGCCTCTGAAATGGTCCAAGACGCCTATCATCTTTGATATTGAGGACCACCGATCGCAGAATCGCTGCGGTCGGGTGCTTGCAGATGTTGGTTTCACCAACTATCCGCAACCTCAAGGTCACTAAGATGCTAGTTGACGGCGGGGCGGCTTGAACCTGATCTCCTCCGGTGCTCCGAAACTCCGGATCCCCGATGGCGAGCTCGAAGAGATCGGCACTTTCCAAGGAATCAATCCGGAAGGAGCAAGTCAAGGGAAAGATCACGCTGTTTGTGACATTTGGCAGCGAAGTTGAACTTCAGATCGAGAGGGTCACTTTGACGTTGTTGACTTTCCATTGCCTTACAATGGGATACTTGGCCGTCCAAAGACTTGCCAAATTCATGGCAGCCTCTCACTATGCATGCAACATCTTTGAAGATGCCAGCCCGATAAGCGTCATTACAGTCCTGGCGATAAGAAGGATGCTCTCATCTACGCCGACAAGATCTACCGAAGCAAAGAATGCAGCAGACATAAGCCACTTGCAACAAGCTCCGGGGAAGAAGAAGACCAAGTCCGACAAGAGCTCTGTTGCCCACTCCGGCAAGCGCACCTCTTCGGAGTGCTGCGCTACCGTTAAGGACGCACCATCGAGCTTCACCGGCAAGTGTAAGAAGACGATGGCAGCTCCACCAGAGACCAAGAGGGTGTCCGCCAAGGAGGACGGCACCGGTGGTACCTTCACCATCAGTGCCACTCTCGACCCTAAATAGGAAGGCGCGCTCGTTGCTTTCCTGCGGGCGAACATCGACGTGTTTGCGTGGCAACCGTCTGACATCCCCGGTGTTCCCAGGAAAGTAATTGAGCACCATCTTGCCATTTGTCCTCATGCGCGGCCCGTTAAGCAGAAAGTCAGGAAGCAGGTAGTGGAGCGTCAAGAATTCATCGCAGAAGAAATCAAGAAGTTGGAAGCAACAGGCCTTGTCAGAGGAGTGCTCCATCCTACGTGGTTGGCCAATCCTGTAGTTGTGCGCAAGGCGAACGGGAAATGGAGGCTTTGTATCGATTTTACCGATGTCAATAAAGCTTGTCCCAAAGACCCATTTCCCTTGCCGCGCATCGACCAGATTGTTGACTCCACGGCCGGATGTGATTTGTTTTCATTTCTGGATGCATACTCAGGATATCATCAGATCTTCATGGTAGAAGAGGATGAGGAGAAGACCGCATTCATCATCCCATGTGGCACATACTGTTTTGTACGGATGCCCTTCGGGTTAAAGAATGCTGGTTCAACATTTGCAAGAGTAGTCCATTACGCTTTTGAGCCGCAAATGCACAGAAATGTGGAAGCCTACATGGATGATATAGTGGTCAAAAGCAAGGACAAGGCGACTCGATTCAAGATTTAGACGAAACCTTTGCAAATCTGCGCAAGATCAACCTCAAGATCAACCCCGAGAAGTGTGTGTTTGGAGTCCCTTCCGCAAGCTTCTCGGGTTCTTCGGTCTCTCGGCGGGGAATTGAAGCCAATCCCGACAAGATCAAGGCCATTGAGCAGATTGAAGCCCCAAAGCGCGTCAAGGATGTACGAAGGCTTGCCAGCTATGTAGCTGCTCTCGGCAGGTTTATCTCTAGGTTCTGCTGATTATGCCCGCCATTTTTCAAAATTTTGAAAAAGGCAGGTCCGATGCAATGGACTCCGAAGCGGAGGCTGCGCTGCAGACTTGAAGAGATACTGTCCTCCACTCCAACACTTGTCGCACCTAAGCCACAAGAGAAGTTGCTGCTATATATAGCGGCAATCAATCAAGTGGTTAGTGCTGCGTTAGTAGCGGAGAGGGAGGCGGATGATGAGCTAGCAACCGTGGCAGATGCATCCAGCGACAAGCAGGGGGCTTCACCGGCAAGCTCTGGTCCCGACAAGGATGGATCTGCAGACGCATGAAAAGATGCAAAAAGAATGGTGCAAGGCCCAGTTTACTTTGTTAGTTCCCTTCGCAGGGGCTAGGTCAAGGTACTACTGTGCAGAAATTGCTTTTCGGCCTCCTCATGGCCTCGAGAAAGCTGTGCCATTACTTCCAGCACATGAGATCACAAATCGTCACTTTCGTTTTCCGCTGAAGAGGATAATGTAGAATCCGGAGGCAACAGTGTGATTGTCGAATGGGCACTTTGGGAACTGTCAAGCTTTGGCCTCAAGTTTGAGAGCACTTCAACTATCCAAAGCAGGCATTGGCCGAGTTCATAGCGTAATGGACGCCAACACAAGATGAAGAAATTCCGAAACGAGCATCCCCGTGAAGGAAGCAAGCAAAGAGTGGCTGATGTACTTTGATGGTGCCTTCTCGCTGCAAAAGGCGCCCGGTCTTGGCGTGCTACTTGTTGCACCCACCGGAGAGCACCTCAAGTACGTGGTCCATATGCACTTTCCCAAGGAGCAAGCAACAAACAATACTGCAGAGTATGAAGGTTTTCTTGCCGGTCTCAGGATCGCAGTAGACCTTGGGATCAAGAAGCTCATTGTCAGGGGTGACTCATAGCTTGTCATCCGCCAAGTGAACAAGAATTATCGAGTCCATTGATGGAAGCTTATGTTGATGAAGTGAGGAAGCTGGAAGAGCACTTTGACGACCTACAGATGGAATATATTCCAAGAGCTCAGAACGACATTGCTGATGGCCTGTCAAAGTGCGCCGCACTTAAGTTACCTGTGGAACCAGGGATCTTTGTGCTCAAGCTAACTCAACCATCTGTAACGCCGTCAACTGGACAGAGCAAGAAGAGGAAGTTGATTTCTGGTGACTATCTTCCGGCAGAGCTCCCCGAAGCCGTTGCCAAGAACGTTCCCAAGATCAACACCAACAGTGCTGAGGAGCAGTCTGCTCCGACAAGCCCTAGGGTTTGTTTCGTTGAAGCAGACGCTCCCGACAAGTTTTGCTCCGGCAAGCTTGCCGGGGAACGTCAAGCTCCGGCTGAGCCGCAAGTTCTCGCCGTAGAAGCGAATGTTCTCGCAGCAGCAGATGTGCCTTTAGTCCTTGTTGTCGAGCCGCAAGCTCTAGCATGGGCACAGCAGATTGTCCATTTCCTTCAGACAGGAGAACTTCCCGAAGAGCAAGAAGAAGCGGAAAGAGTAGCCCGGCAGTCAAGTATGTACCAGTTTGTCGACAACACACTGCATGTAAGAAGACTCAACGGTGTGAAATTGAAGTGTATTCACCGGAAGACGGACAAAAGCTGTTGGCGAGATACGTGGAGGCATATGTGGTCACCACATTGGCGCCAGAGCACTTGCCTAAGCAAAGTTGCTCCTAAGAAGGTTTCTTTTGGCCGACAGCCCTCCGTGATGCAACCGCACAAGTAACCAAGTGTGAAGCGTGCGGCCCATTCCAAGCAGATACACCACCACTCAAGCTCTCCAGACGATCCCTTTATCCCGCCATTTTCGGTCCGGGGCTCGACATTCTCGCCCTTTTCCTCGAGCTGTTTGGGGCTTTAAGTACTTATGCGTTGTAATCGACAAGTTCACAAAGTGGCCGGAAGTGGAAGCGATGAGGAAGGTGACAAAGACAACAAGAATCAAGTTCTTCAGTCGATTGTTTGCCGCTTCGAATCCCCAACAGGTCATCACCGACAACGCACGCACGAATTCACGAGCTGCACCTTCATGCAAGACGCCCAAGATCTTGGCGCCAAGGTTCCGCTTCGCTTCGCTTGCTCATCCGAGAAGTAACGGTCAAGCGAGAGGGCAAATCTTTGAAGTCTTTGCGCGGGCTCAAGACCGTAATCTCGGCTGCTGCACAAGTGCGTAAGAAATCGATTGAGGAGTCGTCGGTGGTTCTTTGGTCGATCAGACGCCGCCAAATCGAGCCACCGCCGAGACACCTTTTGCTCTAGTCTATGGAGCAGAGGCGCTTCTCCACACGGAACTTCAGATACGGATCACCTCGAGTGCTCGCTTATGATGAGCTTGAGCAAGAGCAGCTGCGGCAAGATGACGCTGCTCCTCGAGGAGAATCGCCTTCGTGTCTTTATGCGAGCTGCTCGATACCCGGCAAGCTTTGCGCCGCTACCATAGCCGCAAAGTTAATGCCGTAAGTCTCGAGGAAGGCGACCTTGTTCTTCGGGCGTTCAGTCCGCCAAGAATTCCAACAAGTTGACGCCAAAGTGGGAAGGCCCTTACCGGGTGAAACGAGTCACTAGGCTCGGCGTCATGCCGCTTTGAGACCGAAGATGGCATTCCGGTGAGCAACTCCTGGAACATTGAGTATCTTCGTAAGTTTTACCCATAGGCGCGGTTGTTTAACCTGTTCCGGCAACCACCTTTTGTACAAGCCTTGCCATCGTTGCATGTAATCCTTTGTACAAAGCCGCGCAGACCCGTGCATAAGTAAAGCTAGCGTGCCGCACATCTTGTCAAATTCATGCTTTTTACTTCTATTTTGCATGCGTTATCTCGACACTTTGTGCAAAGACTCACCCCGTAAGAAATAACGAGCCATAAGGCTCCATATCTTTATTTTCTCTTCTTTCTCTTTCTCGAAGAAAGGAAGGTTCCCTCGCCCACAAGTTTGCCGGGGGGGGGGGGGAAGGAGAAGATAATGGTGTGGACCAAGCGTCGCTCAAGGAAGTCTAGCCTTACCGGGAAGCAAAAGACAGGAAAGCTAAGTTCCTAAAGTTTGAGCAATCAGTTTTAAAATTTTTAAGTTATCTTCCTCGAACGACCGTACTTTGTATGGAAAACCTGTGCGCGGAGGAACCAACTCATAGCTAGTTACGCCCTTACTTTGCTTCGAGTCCGCTCAACAACTTAAGTGAGCTGCAGCTAGTTGCGACAAGGTTACTGGTCGGAAGCGGCACCGCCAAAGAAGCCGTTGACGTCCTCAAGATCGGCCATGCCAGTGCTCGCTACCGAAGTTCCCTAAAAGCGTAGGGCAAAAACATAAAAGGAAGGAATCAAGTAAAGGAAATAACATAGCAATTGCCAACCCGAAATAGAGTTATATTACAAGATAACTTGTCGCAGCTCTAATAGATGTTTCTCATAACATGATCAACAGCGGCAAGAAAAAGAAAAAGCGGGCAGCCTAATCTACGCGGTCGCCCTCAACCCTCTTGATCCCGCTCACCTTGTCCACGATGGGTGCGACAAGGGTCTTGAGCGCCTCCACATCAGCATCCGGCGGCAAGGACTTGAGGACGTTGGTGAGGTTGAGGCCTGGATTGCGGAAGGCCACCTTCATCAGCACCTTTTGAAGAGGTCCCACGCAGATTTGGCGCGACTCCTCGGCCAGCTGCTTTGGGACTTCTTCCCGGAGTCGCTGGAGGGCCGTCACCACGCCCTTGAAGAACAAGCTGAGCTTGGCGCTGGGTTGGAGGTGCTCATCGAAGGAATATCCAAGATCCACCATCCCCACAAGGCCTCCTCGTCAAGGTCAGCAAAGAACATTCACGAGACCCTCGGTCCAAAGTGCTCCACATTCTCCCTCAAGGTATTCTGGCAAGAAGACTCGCCAGCGCCTCGACGGCCTTGATCTTCTCCTTCAAGGCCACCTCCTGCCTCGGGCGCCCAGCCGTCTGAGTCAAAGTAGTTAGCTTCAACTCAAGATCTGCATTGGAGTCCTTGGCGGCGCTGAGCTCCTTCCTCCTCTCGGGAGACGACCTGCAGCTCGCCAAGAGTGTAGGCGTCCTTCTCGCTCGTGCTTGAGTGCAGCAAGCTCCTCGCCGCTCTCCTTGAGATCGGCCTCCAAGCTGCGCCACCTTCATCTCCAGCTCCTTCTTGGCGGCCTCGGCAGCGGCGGCATCCTTTGCTTCCTTGAGAGCCCCGCCAAATGTTTGCTCGCGCATGGCAAGATCCTCCTCGTGGCTGTCAAGATTAACCTTCCTTCGCGCCAACTCGCCTTCTGCCAGATAGCTTCTCGGCGGCAAGTCATTGTTCCTCCTCGGCTTCAGCCTTCTCGAGGAGGAAGGCCTTGCGCCCTAGGAAAGTTGCTCCGCTCCTCTGCCAAGGCCCGAGAGCTTCCTGGTTGAGGCCCCGAGCTCCCAGCGCTTCTCGATGTCTGCTCCCGCCTTTGCGACAAAGCGCTTCGATTCTAACTTGGCTTGTCGGGCGCGGTAGAGCGACAACAGCTTCGCGGCATGCTCCTCCTCGGACTTCGCCGCTGCTGCTTGGCGTCAACCAGCGTCGATCCAGGCGAGTAGCTCTTCATCGAAGGTTTCTCCTTCGCCGGCGCCACAGCTCGGCGCCCATGGGAGCTTGATGAAGACGCCATCGCCGGCCTTCAAATAGGCGCCGGCTGGGGCTCTTGAACTGGGCTGCAGCGGCGGAGGGATCGGCGGTCGGCGTGGCGCTGGCGCTCTGCGGCCTCAGTGGTCGTCGGTCGATCGCGGACCCTCGCCAGCTTCTGCGGCGGCAGCTTTGGCGACCTCTTCGCCGGCGGGCTCGTCAGCGCCGGCTTCTTCTTCGATGGCGGCAGCGTCATCAGTGTTGCCGCGCACGTCCTCCTCGCCGGCGACCTCGGTCTCCATTGGCTCGGGCGGATGGATGAAGAAAAGTCAAGCAAATATTCAAAAAGAAAATCAAGAAGAAGAACACAAGGGAAGTTTTCAGCAAGAGGATTACCTGCGCTTAGGGTCCGCATGATCATGGTCTCCGCCGCCAGGGATCGCTGTGCTGTCCCTTGCCGAGAGCTGCCCTTTGTGAGAAATCTCCTTGCCGGGAGAACGCCCTTGCCGGGAATCCTCCTTGGCGGGCGTGGTCGAAGGTATGAGGCTGCTCTACTCCTACACAAATCAACAATGATATCAAAGAAAGAAAGAGCACCCATGCACGCGAACAACAAGAAGTAGACCATATACTTACTGGGGCTGCGCTGGGGCTGCTTTGAAGAAGAGTTGCCGCATCCGGCAAGGTGGTCTCGAACGCGCCTCATTGCCGCAGATGGGTTCGCCCTCGACGACAATCACCGGGTCTTGGCCTCTTCGACACCCTCCGGGCCAGCGTCACGAAAAGGAATGGGTTCGTAATGAAGCAAGTCGATACAAGACAAAGCAACAAGCCAAGAACTACAAATGTCAGAAAGAATCTTACTCTTCTTCTTCCTCATCGGAGCTGAGCGGAGAGATCAATTCTGGCCCGCCTCCAGACGACGAGGCGGAGGAGTAACTCCCTTGGCGCTTGGCGGGAGCAGAACCGGTGGTCTGCGAGGGCCCGCTCCAGCTTGCCGCGCGGCGTGAGGTGCTCCTGCAACAAAGTGCTTGCCGCGGTGGAAGCGCGTCAGCAGCGGTGCGGTGGCCCGTCTGCCGCCCTTCGCCACGCCTCCGGCCTTGCGAAGACGCCTTCTTGGTGGAGCCAGGGGGCTCCGCTTCGCAAGCTGCTTGAAGGTGGAGAGGATGCGCCCTCGGCGGGCTCGCTCGACCAGCTTCAGCTCGGCAAGCTCCTCCTCGCCGGCAAACTCCTTTCGCTCGACAAGGCTTGCCACCTCTGCGCCTCTGCCTCCTCCACGGTGAAGCCCGAACTTCGCCTTGGCGGTAGCTCTTTGCCGCCCTCTTCCAGGCTGGTGGCGTCGCGCATCTCGTCATCGGTGGTGTCGCGTGTGAGGCCCCTCTGTTCATCGGGGCGGACCGGCATTTCTACCAGATTGTCAAAGAACTGCCGCACGACGTCATCTGCAGGCTCTTGCCAAGTTGGGACAATTCCATGCGAGTCGCACAATGGCATCATTGCACGGATGCGGTCAAGCGAGGAATTGTTGCACAACGGAACGACGCCCCTCGGCAACCTAAACATCTCTGGATGATCAGGATCGGGCTTGAACAGCTCCAAGAGCATCGCGTCAAGCTCCAAGACGGTGAAGTTGAAGTTGAGGCTCGGGCGCAGCCTCATGATATCTGCCGCGTTCTGAAACTCCCAGGCAGGCCTCCTCCTCTCCTGCAAGGAGGAAGCGTCTGGCGGCGAAGAAAATCTGCGCCAACGGTGCCCTCTTGTGAGCCCGGCAAGTCTAAAGCGAAGGATTCGGGTGACTGCAATCTTCACCTAGCGTCTTAAAGGGGCCAGATTGCTCCAATCGTTGCCGCGCCTCTTGGGGTTTGGCCTTTGGGCGGTAAATGGCTGCGGGTTCTCCTCGACAATCCAGCACCAATCCGCCCTCCATTCCTCCCATTTACTACGGAGCTCTCCCTCCAGATAGGCTTCCTTCTTGCCGACCCTCGAGATCCAAGCGATTCCTCCGGCAAGAGGCTCCCCTCTATCAACTCGGGGTATAAAGAAGTGGCGGAAAAGGGCTACATTTGGATGGACTCCGACAAAGTTTTCGCAGTGATGTGCGAAAACTTCACGGCCTTCCCCTTGTCAGCTTTCGGAGCCATGGCGGAGGTGGTGAGGAAGATCGGTGGCGTTGGTGATCTTTGGTGGCGATGAAGTGAGCGCCTCTTTTCCGCCTTGGGAGGAGGGGGGGAGCAGCGGAGGTTTTCTCGAGATGGGACAGCAACTGGCAAGGTGGGCGACCTGCCCCTGTTTCCCCTGCTTATAAAGAGGGAGGAGCGGACGTTCCATTATTCCGAATAAAGAAACCCCCCACGATCTCGCCCACGATCTCTCACACGACGCCGCATTCGACGCGTGCCGTTCGTGGAGGGCGTGGTGGGTCCGGGGTGAGTTGCGGCGTGACCCAGGCCGCGTGTGCCGTGCCTGTTTTTGGGCCCGCCCAACAGCTCGGCACCGTGTGTGGCCCAGCCCGGGGCTCTGCCGGTGTACTAGAGTAGGGTACCCTAGTATCCCGAACTTGTGCACGGGCAGCTGCAGCCCTCCGCGGCAAGGCTTACCGGTGACCGCCAAGGTCCTCCGTGGTTCCTTTGGAGCCATTCAAGAACAAAGTATTCAAGCCAAGGAGACAAGGCCCCGGCAAGAGGAGCTTGCCGAAGGCCACCCAAGGCACCTAGGAGACAAGGCCCCGCAAGAGGAGCTTGCGGGGAAGGCCCGATGAGCGACAAGCTTCCGGCGCGACAAGACAACAATCATGACAAAGGCGCTTGCTGCGGCAGACCACCACTCAGTACTGCGCTCAAAGACATCCACTAACGTGTCGCCTCGACCTTTCCAGCGCTGCGTGGCGAGAGGTCAGGCAGCTAGCGGTGCGAGGTGGCAAGCGGCGCTGACAAGATTGCCATCGTGGCAAGCGGTGGCGCCCCTGACGGTCCCTGTTTGCACTGTTAGGGCGACGTAGACGGGCATTTAATGCCTTTGTCCCCTGCCATCAGGGTTAGGTATGATACACTGTACACTGTATAGGTAGCTGTACCAACCACTCCTTTTCCATTTTTACCCTTGTCTACGTTGCCACCTATCGGAGAACCCTTTAGCATATAAAAGGAGGCCCATGCGCAACGTAGAAAGGGTCGGTTCCCCCCCACGCTGAGTCTCGTTAGCAGCTCGTGTGTAATGTAGCACTCAAGCGCTCCCGAGCAAGAACTCAATACACCTAGGCATGCAGCAGTAGGAGTGTTATCTCTCAGGAGAGCTCCGCTGGGTAAAACCTCTCGTGTATTAGCCGCCTCGATCTGCTCTTCGTGCGACCTCCGCTCCCCGCCGAACCGAAAGGGGCTCGGTCCGCCGGTCCCATAGGTGTTCGTGGGTCAGATCAGCCTGTCCCGACACCTCCCTATTTATTTTCATGGTGAATTGAGTCTTGCTCTTTGAAGTTTCTTATGTGGGATTTAATACTTTGGATTTGAGATCACTTGATGCATGTCTTAACTTGCGGATACCCGCTGTGACATTGGGGTGTTCTAGGTGGCATAAAGGTTAATTGATGTGTATCATTTGGTGTTGTCATAGTATGATCTCTAGGACTTTTCGTGATAATTTGGGGGTGGTTCAATATATTGATTAGAATGACAACTTTGAGGTGGTTTGCTACCTGCGATTTCATCCTACTTTCCCTGATAGAAATGGAAACTTTGGAGTGATTCTTTTCCGCACTTTGCGGGATTGTCATGTGATTCAATTATGTTAATGATGTTGTGAGATTGCACTAGCAAAAGTATGAACCATGGGCCTTATTTCTAAGCATTGAGACACCGTTTTTACTCACTTTTGTTACTTGTTACCTTTATGTTTTTATTCGTTCAGATTTCAAAAACCTATTTCTATTATCCATATTACACATCTATCATCACCTCTTCGCCGAACTAGTGCATCTGTACAACTCACAATTGTATTGGGTGTTGAGGGAGTCCTGGATTAGGGGGTGTCCGGATGGCCGGACTATAGCCTTTGGCCGGACTCCTGGACTATGAAGATACAAGATTGAAGACTTTGTCCCGTGTCCGGATGGGACTTTCCTTGGCGTGGAAGGCAAGCTTGGCGATACGGATATGTAGATCTCCTACCATTGTAACCGACTCTATGTAACCCTAACCCTCTTTGGTGCCTATATAAACCGGAGGGTTTTAGTCTGTAGGACGAACAACAATCATACCATAGGCTAGCTTCTAGGGTTTAGCCTCTTTGATCTCGTGGTAGATCTACTCTTGTACTACCCATATCATCAATATTAATCAAGCAGGAGTAGGGTTTTACCTCCATCAAGAGGGCCCGAACCTGGGTAAAAACATCATGTCCCTTGTCTCCTGTTACCATCCGCCTAGATGCACAGTTCGGGACCCCCTACCCGAGATCCGCCGGTTTTGACACCAACATTGGTGCTTTCATTGAGAGTTCCTTCCGTCGTCATCTTTAGGCCCGATGGCTCCTCCGATCATCAACAACGATGCGCTGTGGTGAGACTTTTTCCCGGACAGATCTTCAGATTCGGCGGCTTTTGCATCTGCGGCCAATTAATTCGCGGCCATCCGAGCAGATTGAAAGCTACGCCCGCCACCGTGTCAGATTTGGAAGTTTGAACTACACGGCCGACGTCACGGAGACTTGATCTTCGACGGGTTCGAGCCACGCCCAAGCGCCGCCGCTTGTCACAAGGCATGATCTAGCTTTTGTCAGCCGATGTCCCTGGAGGCCGCACCAGTGTCCGCTCCGACCTTTAGCTCGGAGCCGACTGCGCTGATCGAGGACGGGTGGCTGGACACCGCCCCGGGGGCTGCAATCTCTACGGTGATTGAGCCGTACACCTACCCCGTCCTTTGCGAAGCTCATGACTCCAAGGTGCCGGACTCCTCTCCGGACTCCGAACCTTCCACGCCCCTGCCAATCGAATCCGATTGGGCGCCGATCATGGAGTTCACCGCCGCAGACATCTTTCAGCACTCGCCCTTTGGCGACATCCTGAATTCACTAAAGTCTCTCTCTTTATCAGGAGAGCCCTGGCCGGACTACGGTCAGCAAGGTTGGGACGCGGACGACGAAGAAATTCAACGCCCACACACCACCCACTTTGTAGCCACTGTCGATGATTTAACCGACATGCTCGACTTCGACTCCGAAGACATCGATGGTATGGACGACGATGTAGGAGAGGAACATGAACTAGCACCTATAGGGCACTGGAGAACCACCTCATCTCACGAGGTATACATGGTGGATACACCTAAAGGAAGCGACGATGAGGAACAACGGGACGCTACGAAGGATCATTCCCTCGAAGAGCGATCAAAAGCGACGTAAGCGCCGCTCAAAGTCCCGCCTCGACAAAGACAACAGCCATACAGACCCAGCCATGGAGCAGGGCGAATCGGTGGACGACGAACATGCTATCAAGCAACCGTCCGAATAGGACAACCTTGATAAACAACCCGTCCCCGACGAATATAATAGTCCGGACGATCTCACGCCGGACAAGTTGCTGGAGTAGAAGAACCTCCACAAAAGGCTCGTCGCCACTGCACGTAGCCTGAAAAAGCAGAAGCGGAAGCTCAAAACAGCGGAAGATGCACTTAGAATCAGATGGAGCAAAGTACTCAACACCGCAGACAAATACGGCGACAGTCGCCGAACAAAGAGCTACCCAAAGCGAAAACTACTGCCCGAATTTGATGAGGAGGCTGTAGAGCCCCTGCAATTAAAGAACAAGGAGGCCACCCAAATGGATGGACGACCCCATGGCAAACAGAGAGCGGCAAACGGCGCCAAGACATTAAGCCGGCATGCGATCCGCACCGGGATTCGCATCAAAAAGATGGCCCAGTTAGATCTATCTACGGGCCAAGAAAGCAAGCTCTAGTAAGCAATGCAACACATCAAGTATCCAAACATCACGGTACACCTAAATATAGGGGTGCCGCACACCCCCTATGTTTCACCGCTGAGGTGCTGGATTATGAATTTCTAGCGGGATTCAAGCCCGTAAACATAGAGGCATACGACGGAACAATGACCACAGAGTCTCTGGATTGAGGATTACATCCTCCACATACACATGGCTAGAGGAGATGATCTCCACGCCATAAAATACTTACCCCTCAAGCTCAAAGGGCCAGCCCGGCATTGGCTTAAAAGCCTCCCCGAAAACACCATTGGAAGTTGGGAGGAGCTCGAGGATGCTTTTCGGGCAAATTTTCAAGGGACCTATGTCCGACCTCCGGATGCAGACGATTTAAGTCACATAACTCAACAACCCGGAGAGTTAGCCCGAAATTTTGGAACAGGTTCCTTACTAAAAGAACCAAATAGTCGATTGTCCTGGACGCCAAGCCTTAGCAGCTTTTCAAACACAATGTTCGAGATTTAATGGCTCGCCAGACACCTTGGCCAAGAAAAGCCAAGAACAATGGCTGCATTAACAAGCCTCATGACCCGCTTATGCTGGAGAGGATAGTTGGCTGGCAAGATGCGCATACCAATGACCCAAGTACATCCGAAGTCGTGATGGAACGGGAAACCACGACGCAACAAGGACCAGCGTCGGACCAAGGGAAACAACCCGAAGAGCACGGCAGTCAACGCCGGATTCAAAAGCTCTCAGCAGAATCATAAAAATCTGCCCCTTAAGGATAACGGGGACGAGCTATCTAACTTAAACAAAATCTGGGACAAGATATGCCAAATCCACAGTACTCCCGGGAAGCCTGCAAACCATACCCACAGAGATTGTTGGGTCTTCAAGCAGTCCGGAAAACTCAACGCCGAACACAAGGGGCTCGACACACCAAGCGAGGACGATGACGAACCTCACAAGCAGAAAGCACCGTAAAAACAAAAGAATTTCCCACAAGAAATCAAAACAGTAAACTCACTTCACGTGACAAAAGGGAAAAATAGAGCGGCGCCCATAGAGGTACGCACCATACGGCCTATCCCGGAGGAGTCCCGCCACTGGTTGTTAAAACCAATCACCTTCACCATCGTGATTACTCTAGAAGTATACGGAATGCAGGTTGGACTGCCTTGATATTAGATCCGATAATTGGCGGACTCCAATTTACACAAGTCCTAATGGACGGCGGCAGTGATCTAAACCTGCTATATCAGGACACAATCCGCAAAATGGGGATAGACCCAACCAAATTTCGCCACAACAACACTTCCTTTCAAGGGGTAATGCCAGGCCCATATGCCCATTGTACGGGCTCTCTACAGCTAGAAGTTGTGTTCGTCTCACCCGACAATTTCCGCCGCGAAAAGTTAACCTTCCACCTCACCCCATTTACAAGTAGCTATCAAGCACTATTGGGACGCGAAGCTTTCGCCCGCTATAACGCAATACCGCATTATGCATCTCTTACACTTAAAATGCCCGATCCACGCGGCATCATCTCGTTAAAGGGAAACTGTCAGGACTCCGATCCTAAGTCACACCGATCTAGCATGTAACACATCATATCACTTTGCGGCCTCACGCACGGTATTCCCACGGGTGTCGCCTTACCATGACCGGGACCGTTTGCGCCTTTCGGCTCACGTATATGATAGTGTCGCTAGCATCCATATGACAAAGAACCCGGGCCGACATGGCTAGTCGTGAACCCAAAGCGGCGCTAACCCATGGGGACATGCATACATGAATCACATCGAGCATGTCGGTCATCAACGTATAAATTCGGCCGTAGCACTGGCTAACAGGACTCCGGTATCCCGGTCAGAAAGTGTGCTAGGCAGGACTCGAATAACACCGCGTGACATTTCCCGAAGGCGATGTATATAGGAACGGCGAAACACATGCCGCCAAATCAAGTGTCCAAGCAAGAGTGTGGGCTAGCAGGACTCGGTGAACCGGACCAGAAAGTGCATTACTATCGCCGTAAGCACGAGACTACATTTCCCCATATGAGAGGCTGCCGTGGATAAACAACTAGTTTGTCGGATCCCACACATACCAAGCATTTCAAACATACACACAATATGCTCAATATGTGTAAATACGACGTGGCATCACAACATAACTCTACGACTCAGATATTTATTCAATAGGCTCCGAGGAGCGAGATATTACAAACATGGGTCTCATGACCCAACACTCAGAGCATACAAGTCAAAGCACAAGCGGAAGCTAAACATGTCTGAGTACAAACAACTATAAATGAAAAGGACTGAGAAGCCTGACTATCTACCAGATCCTGCCGAGGCACAAGATCGTAGCTGAGGTATCAAGCTAACCGTCGAAGTCCAAGCGGAACTACTAGCGAGACTGAAGTCTCTCGCAAAAGCGTAAAATAAGCAAACGTGAGTACAAACGCATCAAAGAAGACTTACATCGTAACTAGCTACATATGCATCATTATCAAAAGGGGTGGTGGAGTTTGACCGCAGAAGCCAGCTTTGACTCGGTGGCTATCCCGAACTACGATCGCAAGTAACTCTTTTGAGGTGGCGCACACGAGTCCACATATTCACCATATCAATACACCACTATGGACCCGCTCCTGCCTCCCTACGAGAACGCCATCCATAGCACTCACGCTTATCTTGCGCATTTTAGAGTATCCACTTTCACTTGTCTATGAACCGTATAGGCAACCCGAAGTCCTTCTCCGTGGACACGGCTATTCGAATAGATCATATTAAACCCTGCAGGGTGTACTTCTTCACACACGCTCACCACTTACCGCTTACACGACATGTACTGCAACCTTCAAGCGGAAGCCCAACGTGGGTGTCGGCCACGACCTACCTAAACACACAAGTCCCAAGTCCGTGTTTATCGCCTATTCGGGTTCCATCCGCAGGGAGTCCGCCGAGGTTTCCCATACAGCCCCGAACGACAAAAGTGTGCAGGGTTCCCGAGACACCAAACAGGCGAATCGGTACATCAGACCCACGGTGCCTACCGCAACACAACCCACCCCTATGGTCACGTTGCGTGCGGCCCCCAAAGATACTACAAACACCGTAAACTACTTGCAACTCCCTTGACCGGGGACAAGAGTGGTTAAGAAGCCGAGAGGGTCAATTAAGGATCCCAATGCGTGGTAGTAACTGTTTCATGGATCACAAACACAGAACTCAGTTCCTGAGGACGGCTGCAATGAGACAACCCACCATGTACTCCTACATGGCCTCTCACCGCTACCTTACCAAATCGTGTTCACACACTTAGCTCACACACAGTAGGACATGTTCACACAACCATTCCAATTCATTCCCGATGAATCGGACCGACTCAACTCTAAGCAAGAGCAGGCATGACAACAAGCATGAATGAGTAGGCACAACATGGCTCAAACAACTCCTACTCATGCTAGTGGGTTTCATCTAATTCTTGTGGAATGACAGTCATGCAAGAGGATAAAGGGGTTCAGCCTACCGCAGCAAGTAACACATGAGTCGTTGTTGTCCTAATGCAGTAAAATAGAGCAGGAGCGAGAGAGTGGGATTATATCGGAATGAACAAGGGGTTTTGCTTGCCCGGCACTTCAAGATAATATAGTTCTTCATCGGTGTCATCGAATTCATCGCTTAGACGCCGCTCATCGAGAGGGACAAGCATCGCAAACAAACAAGAGAGAACACAATCAATGCAGTGCACATTCACATGAATGACATGTCATGTTAAGGTACCGAATTCACCTAATGCAATATCTAGCCAAGTTAATTGAAGTGGAATTCAACCAAGGTTAAACTCCAACTCCAAATGTTATTTCATAATTTGCCCTAATCATGATTCATCCTATTCAGTGAGGTTAACTTGTTCAATCATGCATGAAAATGCCATAAACAGATTCTTCATATTTTTCTGATCATTTTCATATATAAATTATTTAATTTGGAGTTACAGATTAAAAGTTATGAATATTTGAAGTTTGGGTTATTTTCTGAAATTTCCTGAATTAAATTAAATCCAGAAAATCAAATAATTGCGTCAGCATGACGTCAGCACCGCGTCAGCAGTCAACCTGGGTCAAACCTGACGTGTGGGGCCACACGTCAGTGACTAACTAAACTAACCTAGTCAATTAGCACTAACCTAGGTTAAGTTAAATTAGTTTAAACCTAAACTAGATTAGTTAGCAGGCGGGGCCCGCATGTCGCTGGCTCCGGAAGTCAAACTAGGCCAAACCCGGGTCAACTCGCCGGAGTTGACCAGCTGGCTCGTCGCCGGGCGGAGCCGAGACGGCGGAGGTGCGGGTTTCCTCCTCCGGTGACCAAAAGAGAGGCGGAGGGGCCCCTACGTGACGCCTTGAGGCTCATGGCGCATCTAAGGAGACTAGCGAGGTGCGGGGTGGCCGGAGTTCACGGAACGAGTCCGTGGCGGTGGCCGGAGCTACGGGTTCGAGCGGCGCAGGCCTGCTGTGGCGCGGGAAACTCATCGAGGGGCTCTCCTGACTCTGAGTCGCGGTGAGCACGATGACGCTGGCCCCTAATCGAGTTCAAGCAGGCTGCAGGACGGCGGCGACATGGCCGGGCGGGGAAGCTCGGCCACGGCAGGCTATGGCCTAGAGGGCGGGCGCGACCAGGGGAGAAGGGGAGACGGCGCGGGCTCACCGTGAGTCCGCTTGGAGGGTCGGGCTCGGGGCGGCCGGAGGCGGCGAATCGCCGGCGAGGGGCTGGGTGGCCCGAGGTTGGGGATGACCGCGATGACAAGCTGGGCCTCCGGAGGGCCGTGGATCGGTGGGGTGGAAAAGGGGGTCGAGGCGGAGCTCCTGGGGACGGTAGAGGGGCAAGGGGGTGGCTGTGGCCGCGGGTACGGCTATCGGCGCCGGCGAGCTCGTTCGGGTTCGGGAGAGTGAGCGAGACAGAGGATGGAACGAGGGAGAGGGAGAGAGCGAGGGGTCGGGGTGTGCGTGGCACCCACGGTGTCGAGGAGGAGAGCCAAGCAGGAGGTGGCATCGGTGGCCGTCAGGCAAGCGCCACGCCTCGCCCCATCTTGGCAGAGGAAGACGACGAGCAATGAGGCGGTGGTGGTGGGCCACCACCGGGCCATGAGGGAGGGGAGAAGGCTGGGCCGGTTCGTGGGCCAGGTAAGTGGCTGCCAGGTGAGCTCTCTCTCTTTCCTTTTTAACTGTTTTTTTTCTATTTTTCTGCTCTGTTTTGATTTAGTTTGGCACCAAATCATTTAAATAAATCCTGAAAATAATTGTGGGCATTTAACTGAATTATTACAGAGGCCCTTAACTATTTTCAGAATTGTTGGAGCATTTAAAAATATTAATAGTATTTAAATGCCCCAATTCAAATACAATATGGTTTATTCAAAATCCAAAATGTCTTGGAAAAATATCCATCACCTCCGGATATGGTTTTCACCTTTTTCCATTAATCATGAACATTTTTGCAAACCAATTTGGGTTCTTTGAAGATACTTTGAAGTTGAACCTATTTGAATTGTTTTAGTGCTAGGGCTTGGTCATCCCCATTTCAAATTTCATGAAAATTCAAACATGATGCATGGATGCAATGCCACTAGTTGCAAGCAAGCTCTAGGGCTGATCTGGGGCTGTGACAGAAACATCGAGGGTTCCTCGAGTCCGGAAAATTGTGCGGTTGCCTTGACAGTCACACAATAAACCAGCTTCACCAATACAAGCACTTAGACAGGTCGTCCAGACCCCGGACACGGCTGGACGAGTCCGGCGTAAACATACAAGGGCTTACTAGACGATACCCCGCATAAGGGGCTCATGCATGCACAACAAGAGACAATAAAGCTCAATTTTATTCATTTTTGAATTGTACTTCGTTTATTTAATATAACATACATTTTCGCATCGATCTTTTTCAACTAAGTTCCTCTCTTTACAGATGAACACCATGCTACACCCGTCCGTGATACGGCACAACGGAGACATAGGCGCAGACATGCAGGAGGGACCCGTTGCAAGGATTCTTTTCAGATTAAGACCCTGCGTAAACCTTTTTTACTGTCTCTTGTTGATACACATCCCCCGGTTTCTTGCTATAACCGAGGAGGAGGTCATGCTTTGGCATAGGCCACGCCGTAATTTTGCACGCACTGGACACCAGGGCTTATTACCAAGGGCGTTGTTCGACCTGTTTTCATAAAGACCGAATACCTTAGGGAGTGTTCGCGTCTCGAGTTAGGCCTTATATGCATCAGCTCAATCATGTCTTTGGTCAAATGTTGGGTTTGCCGGCTCACGTGTTTTGCTGCCTTATGTTCCGCTCTATCGGCTAATGCGCACCAGAGAACTACTGCGATTGTGCCCGGTTCGCCAAAGCGAAAGCACCTCAAGAGAGAAAGCCGAAACTGATCGTCATGATATAGCGTGAGACCGGTCAACCACTCGATGACCAGCTGGAATCTTTAGAATTCCTCCGCATCGACGAAGGGCCGCTTTTGTCAGTACATACGCCGCCCGAATTCGGGCCGAAGGCGGTGCCCCTAGGGGCTATATAGTAGCCCCACCGTCGAACTCCTATGGCTAAGTGAAACCGATAAAGCATTATAGTCCGGTTGCCTAGTTTGCTGCGCTATCACCTCCTTTGTAGGACCAAGACGTTGGATCAAGTGTGAAAACGCTTTACGCAAACACCCCGCATTATATGCGTGGGGCTGAAGCCAAAGACTGCCATCTTTCAGGTTATATACACATATACATTAACGGCCGCACAGGAGGTATTTTAATTCTTGAGGGCACAAGTATAAAAAGCTTTTATATTCCATCGAAACATTGTTTCACAATAATACATGTTATTCGAACATAATATCCTTCGACCACCGCGTCTCTATTAAATGAGCGCCCTGCAGAACTTCCAAAAATAGTGCTCGACAGGTACTCGGCTTCCGTCCGAATCTTGGGATGCAACATCGGTGGCCTTCATCTCCGCCCAGTATGTCTTGACACGGGCAAGAGCCATCCGTGCACCCTCTATGCATGCTGACCGCCTCATTGCTTTGATATACGGCACCGCACCAAGGAACTATCGCACCAAGCCAAAATAACTCTTCGCTCGGGCCTTTTCGCCACAAATGTGTCACGACATCCTTCATGGCAAGTCCGGACAATCTATTCAGCTCCGCCCATTCGCCAAACGATCGGGTTAATGGAAGTGGACGCCTGGATTACGGAATCACGACCAAAAAGCTCTTCCATCTCGTGATCCTTTTGATCTCATAAGTGTTCGCCGCGTCCGCATGCACTCGCCGCCAAGTCCAGATAAGCATCCTCCGCACTCCACAGCCGGTCCAACTGAGCATATTTAGGATCCGTGAACTTCCTCCGTAGCAGAAAGGGCTTTCCAGCCGCGATATCTCCGGCCTAACGTAGCTCCTCCTTCATAGCTCTCATCATAGAGCGAGCATCCTTGGCCTCCGTGGTGGCCTTCTTCAGGTCCTCTTGCTCCGCTCGACCTTCTTTTTCAAGAAGCTCGCAGCGGTCAGTAGCATTCTTCAACTTCACGGCCATCTCAGCCATTTCCTTCTTGCTTCGGCAGTGAGTAGCCTATTCGGCTTTTAGCTCTTCGGCCGCCTTTAAGGCAGCCGCATCACTTTTTCTGGCCTGCTCCTTGGCTCTGGCAAGCTCCGCCCGAAGGTTCTCCATGGCAGCAACACCATCTGCATCAAGCATACATGTTGTAAGGCACGGGCATCAAGCTCCCTTACCAGGTGTCCGCGGAGAAACTGCATACCGTGTGACTCGTCAAGCCGCTTATTGACAAGCGCGATGTCGCCATCCGCCATGTCAAGTTGCCGCTTTAGTTCGGCAAATTCATCAGTACGGCTAGCCACGGACGCTCCGCCACCTACATAGGAAGGGCGACATATTATAGCTGGGATTATGATCCTCAGCACGCTGTCATTTTTGACTACGCACCGAGTCTCAGGGGCTACTATCTACACAGTATGATCTTATATATGCGTAACCGTCAAAAGGTACATCATTGCACGTAGCTTCGAAACCCCGCCAAGTAAACTCCTAGCGGCCTCGTACAACCCGCTTTCCGCGGGACGAAATTTTTTCAATCACCGTACCCATCAATGCACGGTGATCCTCTCGAGATAGACGCCGCCCGAAAGCAGATCCTTCAACTCCTCCGACCGTGCACCAGGAGGTGCCGGACTCGTCTGATGGCCTTTTTCGAAGGCCGGACACGGAGGGCTTTGGGGGGCCCTACGACCGCCCTCCACCCCTGTCGGATTCGGAGAAACCCTCCGCGACGACACCTCAAGATCGTCCGCCTCGCTAGGTGGTACATCATGGGGAGGTGTTCCGCTCTCCATCATCTCCGGACGAAGATCCCCTGAAGACAAGCTCTGCTGAGAAGGGCTGAGATCCGAACTACAAGGTAAAATTTCAGTCATCTTCAGAAATAAAACAGGGATGTCTCTTATTTTAAAACTCCCCTCTACTTACGGCTCATTGGAGGGCTGATCTCCTTGGGGAAATAGTGCGGCCGGGCATCTCCCGGCGCAGACTCTCTGGCGAAGATTTCTTCCCGCTTTGAGGCCTTGGTCTCCTGGATCTTCAAGCGGTCCTCTTCTCTCCCTTGGATGGAGGGATTCTCGATCCCTCCTTTCTTGATAACCTCCTTCGGAGGCAGTAGCTTCCTTGTTCCCCTTCGCCTTCTTCCAAAGGCGCAGCCTCCAAAGATCTTGGTTAACACGGATCCGCGTGGTCTCAAGGAGGGGGCCGACACTGATCAGCTTTTGCTTTCGCTTATCCACTCGCTTAAGGGACAGCTCTTTTAAGGGCAAGTTTATGATAAATATACGGATAGCGTGTCCGCACAGGACTACTTACTTGAGTATCCGGCGATTACAGCTCGGACCTGCGTCCTCGGTCAAGTCCGGACACATTGCTTGTGATCCAAGAACAGTTTGTACATCTCCACGAGGCGTTGCGCCCATAAAATGTTGGAGAGCTCGTGGTCCCTCCGGATTGAACTCCCACAAAGTGAGGGGGGCGATGTTTGCGAGGCGGGATGCGACTAATCAGCATGACCTGCGCTACTACGACCAGATTGATCTCTCTCTCTAGGAGGTCTCGAATATGGCCTCGCAACAAGGGCACGTCCTTGGACGGCCCCAGTCAAGCCCTTTATTGACCCATGACGCCACCGTGGTGGAGGACCCAGCGAAAGGCAGGTGGCGCCACCCATTTGGTGCCCCTGGGAGCTGTGATATAAAACCACTCTTGTTGCCATAGACTGAGCTCCTCTTGAAAAGAGCCCTCGGGCCATGAAGCGTCATCATTCTTGCTTATAACAGCCCCTCTACACTCTGCCTGTTGCCCCTTGATCATCTTCTGCTCCACCTTGAAGGTCTTGAGCCACAATCCAAAGTGAGGGGTAATGCGGAGGAAGGCTTCGCATACGACGATGAACGATGAGATATGGAGGATGGACTCCGGATCCAAGTCGTGAAATTCCAGCCCGTAATAAAACATGAGCCCCCTCACGAAGGGTTCCATCGGGAAGCCTAGCCCCCGAAGGAAGTGACACGCGAACACCACGCTTTCACCGGGCTTGGGAGTGGGAATAACCTGCCCTTGGGCAGGCAGCCTATGCGAGATTTCGCCGGTTAGATACCTGGCATCTCTTAGCTTTAGGACGTCTTCTTCCGTGACGAAGGAAGGCATCCACCGGCCTTGAAGGTTGGAGCCGGACATCATCGAAGGTCCGAAGCGCCTGAATCTGGAGCTTTGGGTGTTGGAACTCGAGGCGAGGGGTGGATTCGATTGAGATTGAGAAAAAGGAGCGGGGCCTTGGTCTCTTTATAAAGAGGTTGAATACCGTGAGCCCTCCCGTGACCGTTCGGGACTCGCCTCGCCGATAGAGGAGGCGTGCCAATGGGCACGATCGGGTTACCCACGCCTGTATTAATGAGAATCCTGGAATAAGGGGACACGATCTACCGCTTTGACAAGACGTGCCAAGGAAACCGCCGCTAAACGCTACCGAGGTGGGACAAGAAAACGATTCAATAAAGGCTTGGCCGTGGTGTGATTTCACGCTGCGGAATACGTCAGCAGATTGAACTTGTGTAAATATTATTCTCTCTACGGTGGTATGTGGAACTTATTTTGCAGAGCCGGACAATATCCTTGTGTTCAAAATCTTCTATGAAGTATTCGGAGGAGGAACCCGCCTTGCAATGCCGAAGACAATATGCGCGCCGGACTCGTCGTCATTGAAGCCTGGTTCCGGGGCTACCGAGGGAGTCCTGGATTAGGGGGGTGTCCGGATGGCCGGACTATAGCCTTTGGCCGGACTCCTGGACTATGAAGATACAAGATTGAAGACTCCGTCCTGTGTCTGGATGGGACTTTCCTTGGTGTGGAAGGCAAGCTTAGCAATACGGATATGAAGATCTCCTACCATTGTAACCGACTCTGTGTAACCCTAACCCTCTTTGGTGCCTATATAAACCGGAGGGTTTTAGTCCCTAGGATGAACAACAATCATACCATAGGCTAGCTTCTAGGGTTTAGCCTCTTTGATCTTGTGGTAGATCTACTCTTGTACTACCCATATCATCAATATTAATCAAGCAGGAGTAGGGTTTTACCTCCATCGAGAGGGCCCGAACCTAGGTAAAAACATCGTGTCCCTTGTCTCCTGTTACCATCCGCCTAGACGCACAGTTCGGGACCCCCTACCCGAGATCCGCCGGTTTTGACAACGACAGGTGTGTTGGGACACAAGAGATCTGCGAGAACCACCTTCACTTATAAGTTATAAGTACATATGCTGTTGTTCTGTGTGCAATGACATCGCACACGGACCATACTGGGGAACCCGTCGGTGATGATTTCATCAATCACTGACAATTGTATACCACCAAGAGTTTGCCCAGAACACACACGGCTTATTAGCAGCAATCTTCTGTATTGTTATCGACCTTCACACACATTTATGATTACAGATCTGTTTGCCGCGTATCACACACATCCTGTTAAATTGAACCGTTTCTGTTCTCTTGGCTCAAAGCAAACAATTCATCCAAGTGAATCGTATGCCATATATTGCACACACCTTGATCTGGCTGACCGTTTCTTTTGTGTTGCCTAATCACAAACAGTTCATCCGAGTGAACTGTATGATGTATATCGCACACACCTTCATCTGGCTGCCCGTTTCTTTTGTTCCTCCTCGTCACAAACAGTTAATTGAACTGAACTGTATGCCCTGCATCACATACACAACTAAAATCTGAACAGTGTTTGATGCATCTCTCATCGCAGACATTTTACACCTTTTTGACGGGTTTTTTACACCACCGTTTGCTATTAATGCATCGCACACAGTTTCGTCGAAGGGTCTCTGATCGTAGTGTCGCGTTAGCAGCATCCTGCAGTAGTGTAGGATGCTCAAACGCCCAAGAGTAACAAGATCCGCAAGGGATTAGTGGGGGGAATCAAATTTCCCTTGGTGGAAGTGTAGATCCGGTCCTTCTCAACCAATCCCTAGAAAATCAACAAGTTTGATTGGGTAGGGAGAGAGATCGAACGAAAGTGAGCTTTGGAGCAACAATGGAGCTTGGAGGAAAAGAGGTAGGTCTTCTTGGGGAAGAAGACACCCTTTTATAGTGGGGGAAGCAATCCAACCGTTATCCCCTCCTCAGCCCACACAGAGCGGTACTACTGCGAGGGGGAGCGGTACTACCGCTAGCCGCAGCGGTACTACCGCGGAGACTGTGAGCAGGGGCCTCAGAGGGGAAGGGGCACGAGAGAAAGAGAGCCTGGGCATCACTAGTAGCGGTGGTAGGGGCGGTATTATCAGCTATGAAAGCAGATTACTGCTTCCATCGCTACCGAACTCCGACATTTAGACTCGTCGGTCTCGAGCCGACGCGGTACCAGCGGGAAACTGGAGCCGTACTACCGCTGATGGCCATGAGCGGAACTACCACTTGAGGCTATCAGCGGTACTCCCACTCCGGCCCAACGGTACTACCGCTGGCTCTTCCCATGTGTCACTTCCGCGATAAAGGTATACTCCAAGGAAGAGGGAAGGAGCTAGGGGTGCGAAAAAGATGTGAACGTGTTGATTCCACCCTAGCCTTTCCGATACAGACCCCCTCTTGACAGTACGGTGCCTCCTACGACTCAAGTCCACCAAAACCAAAACGAAAGAGACTACACCGTCTTCACCTTGAGCTCTGAGGGGAAAGAATCATCTCATGCCAATGAATGAATATCTGAAATACTCAATGCACACGATTATGTCAGGGAACGTAGCGTGCAATTTCAAAAATATTCCTACGATCACGCAAGATCTATCTAGGAGATGCATAGCAATGAGACGGGGAGAGTGTGTCCACGTGCCCTCGTAGAACGAAAGCGGAAGCGTTAGGTTAACGCGGTTGATGTAGTCGAACGTCTTCACGATCCAACCAACCCAAGTACCGAATGTACCGCACCTCCGTGTTCAACACACGTTCAACTCGATGACGTCCCTCTGTGACGCCCCCGATCCAATCGTACACTAATCATGCACGCAAATGTGTACGATCAAGATCAGGGACTCATGGGAAGATATCCCAACACAACTCTAAAACATAAATAAGTCATACAAGCATCATAATACAAGCCAGGGGCCTCGAGGGCTCGAATACAAGTGCTCGATCATAGACGAAGCCGGAAGCAACAATATCTGAGTACAGACATAAGTTAAACAAGTCTGCCATAAGATGGCTAGCACAAACTGGGATACAGATCGAAAGAGGCGCAGACCTCCTGCCTGGGATCCTCCTAACTACTCCCGGTCGTCGTCAGCGGGCTGCACATAGAAGAAGGCACCTCCGGTGTAGTAGGAGTCATCGTCGACGGTGGCGTCTGGCTTCTGGGCTCTAGCATCTGGTTGCGACAACCAGGTAGAAGGGAAGGGGGAAAAGGGGGAGAAAAGCAACCGTGAGTACTCATCCAAAGTACTCGCAAGCAAGGAGCTACACTACATATGCATGGGTATATGTGTAAAGGGCCATATCGGTGGACTGAACTGCAGAATGCCGGAATAAGAGGGATAGCTAATCCGTCAAGACTACGCTTCGGCAGCCTCCGTCTTGCAGCATGTAGAAGAGAGTAGATCAAGTCCTCCAAGTAGCATCGCATAGCATAATCATACCCGCGATCCTCTCCTCGTAGCCTCTGTTAGAGAGCGACCACCGAGTTGTATCTCGCACTTGAAAGGGTGTGTTTTATTAAGTATCCGGTTCTAGTTGTCATAAGGTCAAGGTACAACTCCAAGTCGCCCTATTACCGAAGATCACGGCTATTCGAATAGATAAACTTCCTGCAGGGTGCACCACATTACCCGACACGCCGATCCCATTTGGCGGACACACTTTTCGGGTCATGCCCGCCGCGGAAGATCAACACGCCGCAGCCCCACCTAGGCACAACAGAGAGGTCGATGCCGGTCTAAACCTAAGCGCCACAGGTCCGGGCCGATCGCCTTAGCACACCTCGCATGTTGTATGCGTGGTAGGAAGCAGACCTAGCCTAGCAGGCGTTCCAGCCCAATCCGCGCCAAGGCCGCCGGATTCGACGTCACGAAATGCTTCGGCCGATACCACGGCGCCGGGTTGCCCATATCTTGTCCCACGTGGCGGTTAGTGTGTATAAGGTCAATGACCCAACTCAGATCAAATACCAAGATCTCGTTAAAAGCGGCGTTAAGTATCCGCGAGCGCCCGAACAGGGGCCGAGCCCACCTCTCACCCGAGTAGTCTCAACCTGCCCTGCCACTCCGCCACAAAGATCCACACAGAGAGCCGTTGGGACAAAGGTCCTTTCATTTCAATCCGTGAATCACTCATGGTGCTCCACAAGCCGACCCGACTTTAGTCACCACAGTATCATGTATAAAGTATATAGTATATACCGTGATCACCTCCCGAGTGATCACAGCCCGATAGTATAGCATGCCAGACGGACAAGAATGTAGGGCCACCGATGGAATACTAGCATCCTATACTAAGCATGTAGGATTGCGTAAAGGTATCAATAGTAGTAGCAAGGACAAAGCTATGCATCGGGATAGGAATAACGGAAAGCAGTAACATGCTACACTACTCTAATGCAAGCAGTATAGAAGAGAATAGGCGATATCTGGTGATCAAGGGGGGGGGGGGGGCTTGCCTGATTGCTCTAGCAGGAAGGAGGGGTCGTCAACACCGTAGTCGTACTGGGTAGCATCGGTCTTGGGGTCTACCAGAGAGAAGAGGGGGAAGAAACAGTAAATATAAAGCAACATAGCATCACAAAGCATAACGTGGCAATATGTTGTGCCGGGTGTGACCAAACGTATGGCTACATCGATATAGGTGAAGGGGAATTCAACCGAATGTATTCCCGATTCCCTGGACTGTGTCGAATGTGATGACCGGAGGGGGAATGTTCCATGTTCAGCATGCTAGGGGCATGTGATAGATGAACAGACCGCACATTCGGATTCGTCTCGTTTTTCTGAGCAACTTTCATGTAGAAAACATTTTCATCCGAGTTACGTTTTATTTTATAAGATTTTCTAAAGTTTTAACAATATTCTGAAATTACTTTTAATTCGAAAATACAGGTTAAAAGCTAGGTGCATCCAGATCTGTGTACACAAAAGTGTACCAGAGGATGACATGTGGGTCCAGGGGGTCCCAGTTGACTAGTCAATGTTTGACTTGTCAACAGGGGGTGGAGCCCCCTGTCATTGCCTGCCTATTTAACTAACATGATTAGTTTAAACTAATTGAGTAGTTAACAGGTTAATTAACATGATTAATTAGGTTAATCAATTAATTAATTTTTTTTACAAACCCCTTTTTTTACAATTACATTTTTCGTTTCGTTTAACTTTCTTAAACATTTTGGGGGCGGGCCCCGCGTCCAGTAGCACACAAGCCACAACGGATGCGGGCCGGATCGTATGCGCAGCCAATGGCGGGTCAGAATCGATGCCGGCCGGCCGGAGCTGTGCCCGTCAACGGCAGTGGGTGGCGCGTGTGAGGTGAGGGGCGGCCAGAACCGCAGACACGCGTGGGCGGAAGCGAGGGCGCGGTCAGGGGCGCATGACACACGCGTGAGAGCGGCTGGGTGGAGTGACAGGGCGCGTGAGCGCCGGGAGGGAGGCGACAAGCGCGCTGCTGTCGGGCGTAATGGCGTGGCACGAAGTGCAGCTGTGGCGTACACGGCGGGTGAGGCGCGATGCGGTGGCTGCTTCGGGAGAGAGGAGGACGACCGGGGGTTGCTCACCCGCGTTGAAGGGGAGGCCCGATGCAGGGGGAACGCGACCACGGGGCGAGGTGGCAGCGACGGCGAACGACGTTGGCGTCGGAGCATCGTTGGGGAGGAGGTCGAGGACGGGGAGGCGCTTGGCGGGGAGGCGGTCCGGTGAGGGGGGGGGGGGTTCCGGGTGGCGGCGGTGTCGAGGCCGAGCCCCAGTTCCAGGGCGGAGGGGATGAGGCGAGGCAGCGATGGCGACGGGATGTGACGGCGTCTGGGACGATCGCCGATGTCAGGGCGCGGGGCGGCGTGGTCTCTGGGGTCCCTGCCCCTCGATTTGGATCGGGGGAGGGGCAGAGGGAGCGAGGGGAACGTGGGGGTGGAGAAGTGGATCGGGGGAGTGGGGGTTCGGTCGTCTAGGGTTAGGTCCGGGTGGGGATAAGGAGGAAGAGGTGGGCCGGCCTGGTGGCCTGGATGCCTAGTTGGGCTGGCCAGCTGGGCCACGATTGGCCCAGTGGGGGGGGGGGTTGTTTTTCTTTTCTTTACTAACAGAAGTTGTCTAGAAAAATTAGGGTTGCCAAAACACTTTTGATAAATGTGGAACTAGGCCACATAAATACTGTGAATTATGAAACCGCCACAAAAAAATGTTTCAAGGCATTTGGAAGTGACTAGGTATTTTTTAGAAATTAATTAAGGCAAGATAAATGTTGCTGGACCACAAAATAAAATCCCAGGGGCATTTTGGGAACTCAAAATAGGTTGGTTCCAACATGAAAAATATCCAAGGATTATTTGCCACACTTTGAACATCTTAGTTTTCATGTTTGACAAACTTGGATTTTGACTTTAAATTTGAATTTGAATCAACAAAGGATTTGGATCAAGTGGGGATTAGCAATGATAATGTGATGACATGGCACCACTAGAAGGGGATTACCGTAGCTTAACTATCCCAAGGCCATAATTCTCCTCCACTACAAGAAATCTCGTCGCGGGATTTAGGAGCGGGAGTAAGGGGGAAGGGATCTGGTTACGAAATTCTAACGGATCTTCTCGGCCTTGGTTGCTCTTCTCGAAGGGGTCGATCCCTTACATTGACGTCTTCATTACTCTGCTTCAGGTCATCATGGTGAAGTCGTCCTTTTCTTCGGGGACTCCAACATACTTACTTAATAGGTAAGGGCAGCTCGGCTACGACATAATGCTTATGAGGGAAACAACTGTGGTTAACCCATGAATGAGCATAAGATTATCTCTCGAGTTGAACATATAACATACATCGAGAGTAAGGTACGAAGGTACAATAAGAGGTTCCAAGCGGATAGATAGTTGCTCGAAGTCTGAACCAGAGTGAGAAAGGGGTTCAGAGTAGCGAGAGTAGGTATTGCGTTAGATACCATAATAGAGCACTAGGAAGGTGGCCCATGAATTAAATACGAAGGAAAGCGTGGGGAATAACCATTGGGAACATGGTTGTACAGGAGAGTCAGGTTTCGATCCTGTGGAACTGTGGGTTATGGGCCCACCATGTGGGTTAAAATTAGGAAGGGCGGAGACGTCTTGCGTGATCATGCAAGCAAGGCACGTCAGAGGGTAGTCTGTCGGTTATGTCGGCAACAACGTCGATACCAAGGGCGAGGGACAAAGATAACCATTTTCCTGCTCGTTGAACGAGGCGGACCAATAGGCAAAGTTCTCGTCCGTCGGTGGCTACCGAAATGTCATCAACAGTAGAAACAGGGTCTTACTGACAGAGTGGTACAACGAGGTGCTTACCTAAGGTGCAAATATTACTGCTTATATCATATAGATCACAAGAAAGGTTAAACAAAACCATGGAAAGGAAAATGTGTTTAAACACATATTTCAAGGGTTTATCCTTCCCAAGGACAAGCAGAGCATGATATCCATGACAGGATACAACGTAGAAAACCCTTTAGGAAAGGGGGGAAGAAATTTCATGACATTACCCATACAACGGTGTTTGGATAGTTTGATAATGAAAATTTAGCATTGCGCTTCATATGTTCTTATTGAAAATCAGAGTACCACATATGCTTCGAGATAGCATTGACATGGTCATCGTGTAAGGGGCAGATTTTGGAAACAAAAGGATCATTAGGAACAACTTATAGAATAAGTCTTACCATTCCCTCACGGAAGAATGACTAACCTTGCGAAAAAGGAAATTATAACAATAGGTCCTCCACTAGGTGTGCTAGGCATGACATCACCTTACTGGGCCATATAAAGACCAACGTTATAACTCTTGGAATTATGTTCCAACCATCATATTAGACCGAGACTCAGTTCAGATAGGTGGCAGGATACCTTAGACTCAGGATGCCTGAGAAGAAAGGTGCAACACAAATTGTTGAGAGGACATTGTAAGATTCTTGGGAATCGATCTATGGAAGCGAGTTCTGAAACAAGAGTTCATCATTAAACCAAGGAGGGGATGAGAAGGTGGCAGATGGACTCGGCGATAATTCAACAAGGTATCCAAAAAGATGGATCTACTCAATTATGTGAACAAGGAGATGACAATTGTCAGATCAAATGATACAATGAGGTATGCTCGAGGAAACATACCCAATTAAACATTGGTTGAAGGGTGCACCCGAAATATGGGCCTAGGTAGCACGATCAATGTTAGAATGGTGATTCGATAACCAATGGTCTAAGAATGAAATATTGACCAAGAACTTCAAAGCAATAGGGTTGCTAGAATTTTGAAGTCGCACAACATAGTTCAATTGTCGGTTTTCCGGTTAGAACAACACGGGAACCAAGGAATGATCGAAGATGGCAGGAAGTATCACTTGTACCAAGAATGCATAAGAGGTGGTGAAATTCTCACGACATTATTGACATAAAAGATGGTAATACTCCAAGGTAAAGAAGAACAATTGTTGGATAGCATGGATCTCAAGGTATAACACGAAACACGAACAAGTTTGTGTTGAGCGGGAGGCAATAAGGTGGTCGATGATAATATAAATCATCGAGGGCAAGGATGGTATTTCCCATCATGAATCCGACTGATAACCTGGAAGAGATCATAAGGTTGATGATGATCACGACACATTTGTCGAGAGGTTACACGAAGATGTAATCGATCGACGATGACATCAAGTCAAACGAATGATGAAGCGGAAGGTTATTGGAACCACGGTTAGGACACAAACTTGAAATCAGGATTGTTGTTCAAGGCGAACTGATATGACGAGGAAGATCGACATAAGCTTAGCTCATCGTCGAAAATTTTGTGCTCCGGGAAGAAGGACCGTGTAGCACGCTTAGAAGTTTGCTCGATAATGATATAGCCGATAAGGCTAGGAATGACTCGAAGGATTATTAATCTCGTAGGCAACAAGAATTACTTAGAGTTATTGAATCGGAGTGCGGAATCGATTCACTTATCGGTGTTCTCGAGTGACTAATAACTCATACCCTGGGGGGAATCCGAGATCGGTGAGAAGCAATACTAGATGAAGACTCGCAGGAAGCAACATAGTTCTCGAGATACCAGAGGTTAATACTCGAGGAAGATCAAAATAGAGGTTGGGCAAGCGTATTGATCTGCAGAAGACAAGTACTTTAACTTGTCTGAGAAATGGAATCAAGGAGAAAATGTGGTCGGGACCATGACTGCAAATGATCAATACATAGATGCCAGATGATTTCATATCAAGGAAATAGTTATTATTACAAGAAGCTTCCATGATAGGATCTACATCGTGTCCATGGGCATGAACACAAAGTTCAAGGTCGACTCCCACATCTTTAATGCATAACCTTTCATTCACTTCTCGCCTTCGTCGAAGTGGTGGTGTAAAAATTTCATCTGGCATAACACCAGTAGAGTATGACCCGTAGAAGTTCCCGGGTTCACACAGATTAGAGAAGGCATTGGTTCGACCCATCGGGGCATCTTAGGAACATATACCACGAGCTTCAAGAGTAAATATCACCAGCTCGAAAGCAGAGCATGGTTGGCAAAAGGAGAGGATACACTTTACCAAAGGCATTATATATCGGAGAAAGAACTCGCAAGGTGATTAATTCTGAAGGACACTGTCGGATAATAATCCAACAGTGGATATGGCAATCCATAATGGAGCTGATGTGAGTATCGATACCCAATCAGAGGAAGAAAGAATGCAAGGAGATCAGATTATAGAACATCTGAATAATTCGATGCTTAGATAACAAAGGAATTACGATTTCCAAAACAAAGGATCAGAAGTAGTCGCTTTGATCAAGGATGGATAAGTTGGATAGACCAGAGGCACAATTGACGACCAATAGTTTGGTCGAGAACCAGCTCATGTTCAAAAATGATGTCTGAGCCGGAAAGATAATTTAGAAGGGTTGATAGATGATTGTGTGCATTCGCACACATGTTGAATCAATAGGGTCAAAATAACGGTGCCAAAAGATACTAGTGAATATTGCCAGATATATGGGAAGCATCCATAATGCAAGTAGACAAGTATTTGCAGAGCAATAAAGCTGCTAAAGATTTACGGAGGATTGAATAGTATTTCAAAGACTTTTGTGAAACACCTGAACAACTGGGATGAGCGGATACTCGGAAAGTGTGAGAAATTATTCTTAGGGGTATTCAGTGGTAAAGAACCAAGGCAAGAGGCACAAAATATTCTCGGGTATCTTGTAATAACAAGATCGACCGGGAATAAAAGTAAGCACTATGTGTAAGTATTTATCCATCGGGATATTTCGGTGGAAGGGAATTGCAAAAGCAACGGGCACAAGGTCTCGAGAGAAAATCGAAGAGTATCTTCGAAATCTTCTGGTGCAGCCGGCGATCATCTGGACTGAAGGGGCTCTCCGGGAGAAAGTTCGAGAACCTAATGTTAGATTTAGTAAAATTCATTTAACCCGAATAGAAGAGAGATCAGAGTCCCAGAGTATAGACAAGGAGTAAAATATCCTAGTACCACCCAATGGTGACGTGGGCCCGTAAGGCACACAGCCATGTTAGTAAAAGTTTTTCAATGACTAGACTCGACTTCGGCCAAGGAGTGTGGAAGGGGGATTCTTACAGGTAGTCGGCTCTGATACCAACTTGTGACGCCCCCGATCCAATCATACACTAATCCTGCATGCAAATGTGTATGACCAAGATCAGGGACTCACAGGAAGATACCACAACACAACTCTAAAACATAAATAAGTCATACAGGCATCATAATACAAGCCAGGGGCCTCGAGGGCTCGAATACAAGTGCTCGATCATAGACGAGTCAGCGGAAGCAACAATATCTCGAGTACGCACATAAGTTAAACAAGTCTGCCATAAGATGGCTAGCACAAACCGGGATACAGATCGAAGAGGCGCAGTGCCTCCCGCCTGGATCCTCCTAACTACTCCTGGTCGTCAGCCGCTGGCTGCGTAGAAAGAAGGCACCTCCGTGTAGTAGAGTCGTCAGACGGTGGCGTCTGGCTTTCTAGCATCCTGGTTGCGACAACCGTAGAAGGGAAGGGGAAAAGGGGAGAAAAGCAACCGTGAGTACTCATCCAAAGTACTGCAAGCAAGGAGCTACACTACATATGCATGGGTATATGTGTAAAGGGCCATATCGGTGGACCGAATCGCAGAATGCCAGAATAAGAGGGGGATAGCTAATCCTGTCAAAGACTACGCTTCTGGCAGCCTCCGTCTTGCAGCATGTAGAAGAGAGTAGACTGAAGTCCTCCAAGTAGCATCGCATAACATAATCATACCCGGCGATCCTCTCCGCGTAGCCTTGTTAGAGAGCAACCACCGAGTTGTATCTGGCACTTGAAAGTGTGTGTTTTATTAAGTATCCGGTTCTAGTTGTCATAAGGTCAAGGTACAACTCCAAGTCGTCCTATTACCGAAGATCACGGCTATTCGAATAGATAAAATTCCCTGCAGGGGTGCACCACATTACCCGACACGCTCGATCCCATTTGGCCGGACACACTTTTCTGGGTCATGCCCGGCCGCGGAAGATCAACACGTCGCAGCCCCACCTAGGCACAACAGAGAGGTCAAGACGCCGGTCTAAACCTAAGCGCATTGTGGGTCCGGGGCCCATCGCCTTAGCACACCTCAAGACGCTATGCGACGCTGCCGAAGCGCACCTAGCCTAGCAGTGCGTTCCACCAATCCGGCCGCTGCTGGCCACATCGACGTCACGAAATGCTTCGGTTGATACCACGACGTCGGTTGCCCATATCTTGTCCCACGTGGCGGTTAGTGCGTATAAGGTCAACGACCCAACTCAGATCAAATACCAAGATCTCGTTAAGCGCGTTAAGTATCCGCGAACGACGAACAGGCACAGTCCCACCTCTCACCCAGGTAGTCTCAACCTGCCTCGCCGCCTCGCCACAAAGATCCACACAGAGCCGTTGGGACAAAGGTCCTTTCAAATTTCAATTGCGGAATCACTCAAGGGTGCTCCATGTTTAATCTTTAATTTTATCACCACAGTATCATGTATAAAGTATATAGTATATACCGTGATCACCTCATGAAAGTGATCACAACCCGATAGTATAGCACAAATGTACGGACAAGAATGTAGGGCCACCGATGGAATACTAGCATCCTATACTAAGCATGTAGGATTGCGTGTAAAGGTATCAATAGTAGTAGCAAGGACAAAGCTATGCATCCGGATAGGAATAATGTAAAGCAAAGAATATGCTACACTACTCTAATGCAAGCAGTATAGAAGAGAATAGGCGATATCTGGTGATCAAGGGGGGGGGGGGCTTGCCTGATTGCTCTGGCAAGAAGGAGGGGTCGTCAACACCGTAGTCGTACTGGGTAGCATCGGTCTCGGGGTCTACCGGAGAGAAGAGGGGGAAGAAACAGTAAATATAAAGCAACATAGCATCACAAAGCATAACGTGGCAATATGTTGTGCCGGGTGTGACCTAACGTATGGCTACACGATATAGGTGAAGAGGGAATTCAACCGAATGTATTCCCGCCCGACCGTGGTCGGAAAGATGATCGGAGGGGAATGTTCCATGTTCAGCATGCTAGGGGCATGTGATGATGAATGCATGTACATTCGGATTCGTCTCGTTTTTCTGAGCAACTTTCATGTAGAAAACATTTTCATCCGAGTTACGTTTTATTTTATAAGATTTTCTAAAGTTTTAGCAATATTCTGAAATTACTTTTAATTCGAAAATACAGGTTAAAAGCTAGGTGCATCCAGATCTGTGTACACAAAAGTGTACCAGAGGATGACATGTGGGTCCAGGGGGTCCTAGTTGGCTAGTCAATGTTTGACTAGTCAACAGGGGGTGGAGCCCCCTGTCATTGCCTGCCTATTTAACTAACAAGATTAGTTTAAACTAATTGAGTAGTTAACAGGTTAATTAACATGATTAATTAGGTTAATCAATTAATTAATTTAATTATTTTTTTACAAACCCCTTTTTTTACAATTACATTTTTCGTTTCGTTTAACTTTCTTAAACGTTTTGGGGGCGGGCCCCGCGTCCAGTAGCACACATGCCACAACGGATGCGGGCGCTGGATCAGGGCGCAGCCAGCAGGCGGGGCCGTGTCGATGCCGGCCGGCCGGAGCTGTGCCCGTCAACGGCAGTGGGTGGCGCGTGTGAGGTGAGGGGCGGCCAGAACCGCAGACACGCGTGGGCGGAAGCGAGGGCGCGGTCAGGGGCGCACGACGCACGCGTGAGAGCGGCCGGTGGAGGACAGGCGCGGTGAGCGCTGCCGGAGGGGAGGCGATGCTGGCGCCACAGATCGGGCGTGGCCGCACGGCAGACGAAAGCACAGCCTGTATGCGGCTACACGGGGTGAGGCGCGGATGCGGTGGCTTCGGGGAGAGAGGAGGACGACCGAGGGTTGCTCACCCGCGTTGAAGGGGAGGCCCGATGCAGGGGGACCGCGACCGCGGGGCGAGGTGGCCGCGACGGCGAACGACGGTGGCGTCGGAGCATCATTGGGGAGGAGGTCGAGGACGGGAGGCGCTTAAGGGAGGCGGTCCCATGAGGGGGGGGGGGTTCTGGGCGGCGGCGGTGTCGAGGCCGAGCCCCAGTTCCAGGGCGGAGGGGATGAGGCGAGGCAGCAATGGCGACGGGATGGGACGGCATCTGGGACGATCTCCGACGTCAGGGCGCGGGGCGGCGTGGTCGCTGGGGTCCCTGCCCCTCGATTTGGATCGGGGGAGGTGCAGAGGGAGCGAGGGGAACGTGGGGGTGGATAAGTGGATCGGGGGAGTGGGGGTTCGGTCGTCTAGGGTTAGGTCCGGGTGGGGATAAGGAGGAAGAGGTGGGCCGGCCTGGTGGCCTGGATGCCTAGTTGGTTGGCCACCGGGCCACGATTGGCCCAAATGGGGGTGTTGATTTTCTTTTCTTTACTAACAGAAGTTGTCTAGAAAAATTAGGGTTGCCAAAACACTTTTGATAAATGTGGAACTAGGCCACATAAATACTCTGTGAATTATGAAACTTCCACAAAAAAAATGTTTCAAGGCATTTGGAAGTGACTAGGTATTTTTTAGAAATTAATTAAGGCAAGATAAATGTTGCTGGACCACAAAATAAAATCCCAGGGGCATTTTGGGAACTCAAAATAGGTTGGTTCCAACATGAAAAATATCCAAGGATTATTTGCCACACTTTGAACATTTTAGTTTTCATGTTTGACAAACTTGGATTTTTGACTTTAAATTTGAATTTGAATCTGAACAGTGATTTGGATCAAGTGGGGATTAGCAACAGTAATGTGATGACATGGCACCACTAGAAGGGGATTACTGTAGCTTAACTATCCGGGCGTCACACCCTCAAACTCTTGATCCAGTAGAGGGTCGAGGGAGAGTTCTGTCAGCACGACGGCGTGGAGACGATGATGGTGATGTGATCCGCGCAGGGCTTCGCCTAAGCACTACGATGCTATGACCGAAGGAGTAAACTGTGGAGAGGGGCACCGCACACGGCTAAGAGAATAATTGTTGTGCCTTTTGGGTGCCCCCCGCCCCCGTATATAAATGAGGGGAGAGGAGGCCGACCGGCCCTAGGGGTGGCGCACCATGGGGGAGTCCTACTAGGACTCCACTCCTAGTAGGATTCGGCTCCCCCTTCCTTCCAACGCAGAGGGGAAAGGGGAAATAGGGGAGAGGGAGAAGGAAAGGGGGGGGGGGGGTCGCGCCCCCTCCCCTTGTCCAATTCGGATTGGGCAGGGGGGATGCGCGTGCCTCCTCCTGTGGCCTTCCTCCCTCTCTCCACTATGGCCCCTTAGGCGCATTAACTTTCCCGGGGGTTCTGATAGCCTCCCGGTACTCCGATAAATCCCCGAACTTCTTCGGAACCATTCCGGTGTCCGTATACAACCTTCCAATATATGAATATTTACCTCTCGACCATTTCGAGACTCCCCGTCATGTCCGTGATCTCATCATGGACTCTAAACAAACTTTGGTCACCAAAACACATAACTCATAATACAAATCGTCATCGAACATTAAGCGTGCGGACCCTACGGGTTCGAGAACTATGTAGACATGACCGAGACACATCTTCGGTCAATAACCAATAGCGGAACCTAGATGCTCATATTGGTTCCTACATATTCTACGAAGATCTTTATCGGTCAAACCGCATAACAACATACGTTATTCCCTTTGTCATCGGTATGTTACTTGCCCGAGATTCAATCGTCGGTATCATCATATCTAGTTCAATCTTGTTACAGGCAAGTCTCTTTACTCGTTCTGTAATGCATCATCCCGCAACTAACTCATTAGTCACATTGCTTGCAAGGCTTATAGTGATGTGCATTACCAAGAGGGCCCAGAGATACCTCTCCGATACTCGGAGTGACAAATCCTAATCTCGATCTATGCCAACTCAACAAACACCTTTGGAGACACCTGTAGAGCATCTTTATAATCACCCAGTTACGTTGTGACATTTGATAGCACACAAGGTGTTCCTCCGGTATTCGGGAGTTGCATAATCTCATAGTCAGAGGAATATGTATAAGTCATAATAAAGCAATAGCAATAAAACTAAACGATCATAATGCTAAGCTAACGGATGGGTCTTGTCCATCACATCATTCTCTAATGATGTGATCCCGTTCATCAAATGGCAACACATGTCTATGGTGAGGAAACATAACCATCTTTGATCAACGAGCTAGTCAAGTAGAGGCATACTAGGGACACTCTGTTTTTTCTATGTATTCACACATGTACTAAGTTTCTAGTTAATACAATTCTAGCATGAATAATAAACATTCATCATGATATAAGGAAATATAAATAACAACTTTATTATTGCCTCTAGGGCATATTTCCTTCAGTCTCCCACTTGACCTAGAGTCAATAATCTAGATTACATAGTAATGTTCTAACACCCATGGAGTCTTGGTGCTGATCATGTTTTGCTCGTGGAAGAGGCTTAGTCAACGGGTCTGCAACATTTAGATCCGTATGTATTTTGCAAATCTCTATGTCTCCCTCCTTGACTTGATCGCGGATGGAATTGAAGCGTCTCTTGATGTGTTTGGTTCTCTTGTGAAATCTGGATTCCTTCGCCAAGGCAATTGCTCCATTATTGTCACAAAAGATTTTCATTGGACCCCATGCACTCGGTATTACACCTAGATCGGATATGAACTCCTTCATTTGCTGCTTCCGAAGCAGCTATGTACTCCGCTTCACACGTAGATCCCGCCACGATGCTCTGTTTGGAACTGCACCAACCTACAACTCCACCATTCAATATAAATACATATCCGGTTTGTGACTTAAGAGTCATCCGGATTAGTGTCAAAGCTTGCATCAACGTAACCATTTACGACAAGCTCTTTGTCACCTCCATAAACGAGAAACATATCCTTTGTCCTTTTTAGGTATTTCAGGATGTTCTTGACTGTTGTCCAGTGATCCACTCCTGGATTACTTTGGTACCTCCTTGCTAAACTTACAGCAAGGCACACATCAGTTCTGGTACACAACATTGCATACATGATAGAACCTATGGCTGTGGCATAGGGAACGACTTTCATTTTGTTTCTATCTTCTGTAGTGGTCGGGCATTGAGTCTGACTCAACTTCACACCTTGTAACACAGGCAAGAACCCTTTCTTTGACTGATCCATTTTGAACTTCTTCAAAACTTTATCAAGGGATGTGCTTTATGAAAGTCCAATTGCCGCCTTGATCTATCTCTATAGATCTTGATGCCCAATATATAAGCAACTTCACCAAGGTCTTTCATTGAAAAATTCTTATTCAAGTATCCTTTTATGCTATCCAGAAATTTCAGATTATTTCCAATCAACAATATGTCATCCACATATAATATTAGAAAGGCTACAGAGCTCCCGCTCACTTTCTTGTAAATATAGGCTTCTCCAAAAGATTGTATAAAACCATATGCTTTGATCACACTATCAAAGCGTATATTCCAACCCCGAGAGGCTTGCACCAGTCCATAAATGGATCGCTGGAGCTTGCACACTTTGTTAGCACCTTTAGGATCGACAAAACCTTCTGGTTGCATCATATACAACTCTTCTTTAAGATATCCATGAAGGAATGCAGTTTTGACATCCACTTGCCAAATTTCATAATAATAAAATGCGGCAATTGCTAACATGATTCGGACAGACTTAAGCATCGCTACCGGTGAGAAGGTCTCATCATAGTCAACTCCTTGAACTTGTCGAAAACCTTTTGCAACGAGTCGAGCTTTGTAGAGAGTAACATTACTATCAGCGTCAGTCTTCTTCTTGAATATCCATTTATTCTCCATGGCTTGCCGATCATCGGGCAAGTCAACCAAAGTCCATACTTTGTTCTCGTACATGAATCCCATCTCAGATTTCATGGCCTCAAGCCATTTCACGGAATCTGGGCTCATCATCGCTTCCTCATAGTTCGTAGGTTCGTCATGGTCAAGTAACATGTGTAAGTGCATCTAGTGCCACCCCTAGTTGGTTTTGGAGTATTGTCGACAAACCTGGTTGAGGGACTAATGTCTTTGTGAGAATTGCAGGATAACACAGGTAGTAGTCCCTCATTGATTTGGTTTACCTACCGGAGATGACCCCTAAAAATGTATGAAGACATTGACGACAATGGGTATATGAAGATATTCACATTGAAGACTATGACATGAGAAGACATTAAGTGAAGACTATGGAGCGCGAAGACTTAGTCGTTTCGTTGTTTCCTTTTCTTCTTTGTTGAGTCATAGGAACCACCGTCGTTAAGTGGGGTCCCAAAGGAACAAAGTCGAGTGATCAAGTGATGCTCAACCAAAAATCATATGTCTACGAGCGAAGACAATGAGAGCAAATCTTATCCAGAGCTGGATGAGTCAGCTTTACTTGTAGCCCAAGTAAAGGTGCCATGTGTGTTTGAAATCTGACCGTTGGTACACATGTCAGTTCCTTAGTGACCCAAGGTCATTTCGGACAAATCAGGTTGGGTTGCCTAGTGGCTATAAATAGCCCACCGCCTACACCATAAATTGTTGGCTGCTTAGAGTTAGTGCACGGCTTTTGTCGTTTGAGAGCAACCCACTTCCGAAGCATTTGAGAGAGAGAAACCCTTGCGAGGACAAAGCCCAAACACCCAGAGCCAAAGAGTGTTAGGCATCACTGAAGTCCTTCTGTCTGCTGTGACTCAAGACTTGTTACACTTGAGGACTGTGAATCCTCCAAATTGTTAGGCGTCAGATTCTGAGCATCCAAGAGTCATTGTGGATCGCCGGTGAACGAAGTCTGTGAAGGTTTGGAAGTCTACCTTGAAGACTTACCAGAGTAATTGGGCGAGGACTGGGTGTCCTTAGCTCAAGGGGAATAAGGTGAAGATGCGGTCTTCTGAGTTAAATCTCAGCCTCCCTAACTGGATGTACAGCTTGTCACAAAGAATCGGAATCGTCCAAAAAATCATGTGTCTTCAACAAGTGACTGGTCCTATCCTCTCCCTCTCTTTACTTATAGTTTGTCTTCGTGAAGTCATTGCCTGCTTGCACTACTTGTTTGACTTCACTGTGTGACTACTATCAGTGTTTGGCTTCATACTATCTTCCATCCTGATCTTTACTACCTAGCTGCTATTAGTCTTCGTGCTTTTACCTCATTGCATACTTGGCTATGGCCTGCTTTGTGTAGTCTACCTTCCGCTGCATATCAATAGGTTCATTTCTAGTGTTTGTCTTCGAAACTCTCAGGTTTTGAAGACTTTCATACAAATCTCCTATTCACCCCCCTCTAGTCGATAACTAGCACTTTCAATTAATATCAGAGCGAGGTACTCCCTTGTTTTGTGTGATTCGGTTTAACCACCTGGAGTTTTAGCTATGTCGACTGCAGGGATAATCAAAGTCTCCGCTGCTTGCCCTGTCTTCGATGGAACTGAATATCCCTACAGGAAGAATAAGATGCGTGATGCATCTTGAAGCCATTGATGTCGACCTCTGTATGTCGTCAAGAATGGCGCTCCCAAGATCGGGTGAAGGTGTCACCCGCCGATGTCAAGAAGTTCGCTCAACTGGATTCTACCGCCAAGAACATCATCTGTGGTCATCTGACCAAAGGACAGTATGGCTGTGTGAGTGCTCTGGAGACGTCAAAGCTAGTCTGGGACTGGCTCTCCAAGGTCAACGAAGGCGTCTCAACTCAGAGAGATCAAAGGATCAGTATTCTTCGCAATCTCTTCCATCGCTTCAAGAGAAATGACAATGAGAATGTCTAGCTCACGTTTGATCGCCTCACTGACATCACAAATGAGCTTCAGGTTTCGGCGCCACCGAAATTACCAAGCATGAAATCGCCAAGGCACTATTGAGATCACTTGACACTGCTCGACACCCTTGCCCTAATGATACAAGAGCGCTCGACTTCAAGACACTCGATCCATCTCGATATACTTGAGAGGCTCAACACACATGAGTTCCAAATATCCGAGAAAAGAGATATCTATGGTCCCAACTATGGGCTTAACTCGTGCTTTGAAGGCAAAAGTCTGTTTCCTCATCTCAAGAAGAATCCACTGCAGCCTCGATGATCCCAAGACATTGGAAAGGAACTTGCTATGCTTGTGAAGAATTTCCGGAAGTTCACTAAGAAGAAGGGCTTCAGAAAGTCTTCACGGTCCAGCTCAAGAAATGATGAAGCTTCCACTCATGACTACAAGAAGAGAACTTGTCACACGTCCTGGACAACTACATATCTGAATGTCCACAGTGGGACAATGAGAAGAAGAATAAGAAGAAGAAGAGCAAGGAATATGATTCTGATGACAACAAGAAGAAGAAATCTTCAAAGTCTTCTTCCAATTCTTCATCCAAGTCTTCATCTCATAAGAAGAGCTCATCTGGCAAGGCTCATGTGTTTGTTGGCAAGGAGATGGATTCAGAGGAGGAGTCTGCTTCTAAGGAGGCAGAGGTGGAGTCTGAGGAGGAGTCCGACCCTGGTGTTGCAAGTCTGGCTCTAGCTACATCCTACGTTGCCAAGTCCATCTTTGACACTGAAGACAATGGCTCCGTCACCAACACTGAAGCTAATGACAAGGACGACTCGCCCCACCTATCGCTTCATGGCACATGGTGCCAAGGTAAAGTCACGCTGATGCTTATTTTCAAACATCTAGTGAAGATGACTCGATTGTGAATCCAAACCTAGCTACAAAACACTTGCTAAAATTGCAAATCAACAACAGAAAGTTATCTTAGTATCTCGGTCTCAGTGCACGGGCCAGGCTTTCTCCACAAACATTGTCCTTCCGTGTCTTTTGGACACTAAGAACAAGATTCCTTTCAAGAGGAGCTTGCCAGAAGGCCCAATGAGCATAAGCTCGCGCATTCAGAAGCTGCCTCGAGTCAAGATTCACCCGACCTTTCAGCTCCGGCAGATTACTGCAGCAGTAGCGAAGATTCAGCTGAGCCGACGTTTCGCCAAGATGACGCATTTATTCAACCTCGTATCGCTTTGTCAGCCTCCGACATACTTTGGTCCAGCCTCTCGAGCAGTCGATCTGCCTGCAGCACCTCCGCCTCCCGCCGAACCGAAGTGGGGCCTGTCCGTAACACCTATGGGACCATGGACCGAGCCCCTTTCGTTCAAGGGCGGGAGCTGAGGTCGGACGAAGAGCAGATTGAGGCGACGACACGAGAGGTTTACCTAGCTGAGCTCTCCGGAGAGATAACACTCCTACCGCTGCATGTCTAGGTGTATTGAGTTCTTGCTCAGAGCGCCGAAGTGCTACAAGACACACAAGTCGCTAATCGAGATCGAAAGGTAAAGTAACCGAATTTTCTACGCTATGCATGGGCCTCCTTTTATATGTCAAGGGTCTCCGACAGTGGCAACGTAGACAAGGGTACAAATGGAAAAGTAGTGGTTGGTACACCTACTTGTACAAAGGTACAAAGTATCATACCTAACCCTCGACGGCAGGGACAAAGGCATTAAATGCCCGCTTCACGCCGCCTCTAACAAAGGCAAACAGGATCGCTGTGGGCGCCACCGCTGCCACGATGGCTATCTTGTCAAGACCGCCACACTCGCACCGCTGGCTGCACAGCCTCCCGCCACGCTGCGTTCGGAAAGGTCCTGTATGCACACGTTAGTGGATGCGCTGGAGCATAGGTATAGAGAGGGTCTGCCATGCAAGCGCCTTGCCGCTTGTTGCCTTGTCGCCTTTAAGCTTGTCATTATTAGCCTTCCCGCAAGCCCTCTTGCCGGGCCTTGTCTCCTAGGGTGCCTTAGGCCTTCCCGGCAAGCTCCTCTTGCCGGGCCTTGTCTCCTTGGCTTGAATACTTTGTTCTTGAATGGCTCCAAAGGAACCACGGAGGACCTTGGCGATCACCCGGTAAGCCATGCCGCTGAGGGTCTGCAATCGCCCATGCACAAGTTCGGGATACTAGGGTACCCCTACTCTCAGACAATCGGCCAGAGCCCCCGAGCTCGGGCCACACACGGTGTCGAAGCGCCATAAGGCTGTGCCCAAAATAGGGCACGGGCACGCCGCGCTGGGTCACGCCATAACTCACCCCGACCCATCACGCTTTCCACGAATCCAAGACGCATCGAAAAGCGGCGCCGTGCAGAGAGATCGTAAGTAGATCGTGGGGGTTTCTTTATTCGAATAACGGAACGCCCGCCTCCCTCTTTATAAGTAGGGGAAACAGGGCAGTCCGCCCACCTTGCCGCTTGTCGTCCCATCTCGAGAAAACCTCCGCTGCTCCCCTTCTTCCCAAGGTCAAGAGAGCAGCGCCCGCTTCATCGCCACTCAGCTTCACCAACGCCGCCGATCTCCTCCACCGCCCGCCATGGCTCGAAAGCCGACAAGGGAAGGGCGGAAGTTGGCCGAGGCGCAGCGGGTTTGCGGCGCCATGGAAGGAGCGGGCTATCTCCTCCCAGCTCGCCGCGAGGGAGCCGAGGGAGAACTACTACCTCTTCCGTCGACGGAGACGCTGAGCGCATCCGCGACGAAGGTACTCCCCGCCGCTGCTTCGGAATTCATTCCCGGGGTATCCCTTCTTCGCGCTTTCTTCTATCGCGGCTCGCCCGCCTTTCTCTCAATTCTTTTGTGACATCATGAACATCTACGGTTCCGCCTCCTTGATTTCACCCCCATGCCGTTCGACCATGGCAGTTTTCAGACATCTCTGCGAAAACTTTGTCGGAGTCCACCCAAATGTAGCCCTTTTCCGCCACTTCTTTTACCCCGAGTTGAGAGAGGGAGCCTCTGCCGGAGGAATCGCTTGGATCTCAAGGGTCGGCAAGAAGGAGGCCTATCTGGAGGGAGAGCTCCGTAACAAAATGGGAGGAATGGAGGGCGGATTGGTGCTGGATTGTCGAGGAGAACCCGCAGCCATTTACCGCCCAAATACTAAACTCCCCAGAGTGCGCTGCAACGATTGGAGCAATCTGCCCCCTAAGATGCTAGGTCAAGATTGCAAAACCCTAATCCTTTGCCTTAGACTTGTCGGGCTCACCGTGAGGCACCGCTGGCGCGGACTTTCTTCGCCCGCCAGACGCTTCGCAGGAGAGGAGGAGACCTGCCTGGGAGTTTCAGAACGTGGCAGATATCATGAGGCTGCGCCCAGGCCTCAACTTCAACTTCACCATCTTGGAGCTTGACGCAATGCTCTTGGAGCTGTTCAAGCCCGATCCTGATCATCCAGAGATGTTTAGGTTGCCGAGGGGCGCTGCTCACCGTGCAACAATTCCGCGCTTGACCGCATCCGCTGCAATGATGCCGCCGTGTGACTCACATGGAATTGTCCCAACTTGGCAAGAGCCGCAGATGACGCTGCAGGCGGCGCTTCTTTGACAATCTGGTAGAAATGCCGGTCCGCCCGACGAAAGCAGAGGGGCCTCACCCATGACACCACCGATGATGAGATGCAGCGACGCCACCAGCTGGAAGAGGCGGCAGAAGCTACCGTCATGGGCGTTTGGCTTCACCGTGGAGGAGGCAGAGAGGCAGAGGCGGCAAGCCTTGTCGAGCGAAAGGAGTTCGGCCGGGCGAGGAGGAGCTTGCCGAGCTCAAGCCGAAGTCGAAGCGAAGCCCGCCGAGGGCGCATCCTCCCCACCTTCAAGCAGCTTGCTGCGAAGCGGAGCCCCCAGCTCCACCAAGAAGGCATCTTCAAGCATGGCCGGAGACGAAGCGGACAGCAGACGGGCTAACAGCCGCAGCGCCAGACGACGCGCTTCCATCAAGGTAAGCATCAAGCGCTGGAGCACCTCACGCCAGCCAAGGCAATCGGAGCGGGCCTCGCAGACCACCGTTCCGCCTCCCGCCAAGAGTCCAAGGGAACTCCACTCCTCCGCCTCGTCACTGGAGGCGGGCCAGACTTGATCTCTCCGCCAGCTCCGACGAGGAAGAAGAAGAGTAAGACTCTTTGTCAGTACTTGTAATTCTTCGATTTGTTGGTTTGTCTTGTATCCGACTTGCTTCATTCTCAACCCATTCCTTTTCGTGACGCTGCCCAGAGGATGTCAAGAGGGCCAAGACCCCGTGATTGTCGCCGAGGATCTAACACATCATGACAAAGCAGGAGGCGCGTCTGAGACCACCTTGCCGGATGCGGCAACTCTTCTTTCAAAGCAGCCCCCAAACAAGAGCCCCCCAGAAGTACATGGCCTACTTCTTGCTGTTCGCGTGCATGGGTGCTCTTTCTTTGCCGATATCTGATCGTTGATTTGTGTAGGAGCAGAGCAGCCTCCTTCGCTTCACCACGCCGCCAAGGGAGGATTCCCGGCAAGGGAGCGTTCTCCGCAAGGGAGATTTCTCCGGCAAGGGAGATTTCTTCGGCAAGGGCAGCTCTCCCATAAGGGACAAAGACTAGCGATCTCGCGGCGGAGACCATGATCATGACCCCAGCATGTAATCCTCTTGCCTGAAAACTTCCCTTGTGTTCTTCTCCTTCTGATTTTCTTTTTGAATATTTGCTTGACTTTTCTTCATCCATCCGCCACAGAGCCAATGGAGACCGAGGTCGCCGGCGAGGAGGACGCGCGCGGCAACATTGATGACGCTGCTGCCATCGAAGAAGACGCTGGCGCTGACGAGCCCGCCGGCGAAGAGGCCGCCAAAGCTGCCGCCAGAAGCCGGGCGAGGGGTCCGCGATCGCACCGACGGCCTGAGGCCGCAGGAGCGCCAGCGCTACACCGATCGCCGATCCCTCCGCCGCCAGCAGCTGTCCGGGTTCAAGAGCCCCAGCCGGCGCCTATTTGAAGGCCGGTGATGGCGTCTTCATCAAGCTCCCATGGGCGCCGAGCTCCAGGCGCCGGCCGAAGGAGAAACCTTCGATGAAGAGTTACTCGCCTTCCGGCCTGGATCGACGCTGGTCGACGCCAAGCGCGCAGCGGCGAAGTCTCGAGGAGGAGCAAGCTGCGAAGTCAGCTGCCGCTTCTACCGCGCCCGGCTAAGCCAAGCTGGAATCCCGGAAGCGCTTGTCGCGAAGGCGGGAGCAGACATCGAGAAGCGCCATGGAGGAGCTCCGGCCTCAACTAGGAAGCTCTCCGGTCCTTGGCGTAGGAGCGGGAGCAACTCGCCGAGGAGCGCAAGGCCTTCCTCCTCGAGAAGGTCAAGCCGAGGAGGAACAGCCGCTTGCCGCCGAGAAGCCGTCTGCGCAGAAGGCGAAGTTGGCGCAGCTGGAAGTTTAACCTTGACAACCACGAGGAGGATCTTTGCCATGCGCGAGCAAACATTTGGCGGGCTCTCAAGGAAGCAAAGGATGCTGCCGCAGCCTGCCGAGGCCGCCAAGAAGGAGCTGGAGACGAAGGTGGCGCAGCTTGGAGGCCGGGCCTCAAGGAGAGCGGCGAGGAGCTTGCTGTCAGACTCAAGCACGAGCGCCAGAAGGATGTTTACACTCTTGGCGAGCTGCAGGGCTGCCTCACGAGAGGAGCAAGGAGCCTCGGCGCCGCCAAGGACTCCAACGCAGATCTTGAGTTGAAGCTAACTACTTTGACTCGGGACACTGACGGCGCCAGGAGCAGGAGGTGACCTTGAAGGAGAAGATCATAGGCCGACGAGGCGCCGGGCGAGTGTGTCATTGCCGCCCAGAGTGCCTTGAGGGAGAATGTGGAGCATTGGACCGAGGGTCTCGTGAATGTTGCCGCAGCCATCGGCGAGGAGCCGGGCGCACTGGGATGGTGGATCTTGGATATTCCTCCGACGAGCACCTCCAACCCGGGCCAAGCTCAGCCTTGTTCTTCAAGGGCGTGCAGGACGGCCCTCCAAATGACTCGGAAGAAGTCCCAAAGCAGCTGGCCGAGGAGTCGCGCCAAATCAAGGCTGGAGCTCTTCAAAAGGTGCTGATGAAGGTGGCCTTCCGCAATCCAGGCCTCAACCTCACCAACGCCCTCAAGTCCCCGCCACGGATGTCGATGTGGAGGCGCTCAAGACCCTTGTCGCACCCATCGTGGGATGTGGTGAGCGGAATCAAGAGGGTCGAGGGCGATCGCAGAGATTAGGCCGCCTGCTTTTCTTTCTTTCTCTTGCCGCCGGGTCATGTCATAAGAACAATCCATTAGAGCTGCGGCAAGCTATCTTGTAATATAACTCTATTTTGGGTATCAATTGCTATGTTATTTCCTTTACTTGATTCCTTCCTTTGTATGTTTTTGCCCTATGATTTCGTGGAACTTGTCGCTGGCACCTGAGTCATGAAGCGCTGAAAAGTGCGGACGTCAAGAGCCTGTCAAGCGGTGCCGCTCCGACAGTAACCTTGTCGCAACTAGTCGCAGCTCACTTAAGTTGTTGAGCGGACTCAAACAAAGTAAGGGCGCAACTAGCTACGAGTTGGTTCCTCTCAAGACAGGTTTTCCATACAAAGTACGGTCGCTCGAGGAAGATAACTTAAAAATTAAAACTGATTGCTCAAACTTTAGCAACTTAGCTTTTCGCTGCTTGCTTCCCGGTAAGGCTAGACTTCCTTGAGCGACGCTTGGTCCACACCATTATGTTCTCCTTTCCCCCGGCAAACTTGTGTGCGAGGGAACCTTCCCTTCTTTGAGAAAGAGAAAGAAGAGAAAATAAAGATATGGAGCCTTATGACTCGTTATTGCTTACCGGGGTAGGTGCTGCACAAAGTGTCAGATAACGCATGCAAAATAGAAGTAAAAAGCATGAAATCGACAAGGTGCGAAGCATGCTAGCTTTACTTATGCACGGGTCTCAAGGCCTCGCTTTGTACAAAGGATTACATGCAACAGCTGCAAGACTTGTACAAAAGGTGGTTGCTTGGAACAGGTTCCGCAACCGCGCCTCTACGGGTAAAACTTACGAAGATGCTCAATGTTCCAGAGTTGCTCACCGAATGCCATCTTCGGTCTCAAGGCGGACATCGCTGTGCCTAGTGACTCGCTTTCACCCGGTAAGGGCCTTCCCACTTCAAGGCCAACTTGTTGGAATTCTTGGCGGACTGAATGCGCCAAGAACAAGGTCGCCTTCCTCGAGACTTATGGCATTAACTTTATGCGGCTATGGTAGCGGCGCAAAGCTTGTCGGTACCGAGCAGCTCAGACAAAGCTCAAGACGATCTCTCCTCAAGGAGCAGCGTCATCTTGTCGCAGCTGCTCTTGCTCAAGCTCATCATAAGCGAGCACTCGAGGCGATCCATATACGAAGTTCCGTGGGAGAACTGCCTGCTGCTCCATAGACTAGAGCGAAGGTGTCCGACAAGGCTCGATTTGGCGTCATTCTCGATCGACCAAAGAACCACCGGCAACTCCTCAATCCAGCTTTCTTCCGCACTTGTGCAGCTTGTCAAAAGTTCTGGTCTTGAGCCCGCAACACTTCAGCATTTGCCCTCTCCGCTTGACCGCTGCTTCTCGGATGAGCAATGTGGCGAAGCGAACCTTTGGCGCCAAGATCTTGGACGCATCGCATGAAGGTGCGGCTTGTGAATTGCGTATGTTGTCGGTGATGATCCCGTTAGGGATTCCAAACGGCAAACAATCGACCAAGAACTTGATCGCCGACCGATCAGGTTGTCACCTTCCTCACCGCTTCCACTTCCGCCACTTTGTGAACTTGTCGATTGCAACGCATAAGTACTCAAAGCCCTCGACAGCTCGGGGAAAGGGGCGAGGATGTCGAGCCCCTGCATCAAAAATGGCCAGGATAAAGGGATCGCCTGAGAGCTTGAGCTGGCTGGTGTATCTGCTTGGAATGGAACCGCACGCTTCACACTTGGTTACTTGTGCAGCTTGCATCCCGAGGGCTGTCGGCCAAAAGAAACCTTGCCGAACGCTTTGTCAAGAAGTGCCCTCGCGCCAATGTGGTGACCACATATGCCTCCATGTATCTCTCGCCAACAGCTTTGTCCGTCTTCCGTGAATACACTTCAATTTCACACCGTTGAGTCTTCTTCTCGCATGCAGTGTCTTTGTCGACGAACTGGTACATACCGATTGCCGGGCTACTCTTTCCGCTTCTTCTTGCTCTTCGAAGTTCTCCTGCCTCAAGGTAATGGATAATCTACGCTTACCATGCCGGAGCTTGCGGCTCGACAACAAGGACTAAAGGCACACTGCTGCTATGGGAACATCCGCTTCTACGGCGTGAACTCGCGGCTCAGCCGAGCTTGACGTTCCCGCAAGCTTGCCGAGCAAAACTTGTCGGGAGCGCTCGCTTCAACGAACAAACCTCGGGGCTTGTCGGAGCAGACCGCTTCCTCAAAGATCGCATAGTGTCGATCTTGGAGACCTTCTTGGCGGCGGCTTCGGGAAGCTCTGCCGGAAAGTAATCACCAGAGATCAACTTCCTCTTCTTGCTCTGTCCAGTTGATGGCGTTACAGACCGTTGAGTCAGCTTGAGCACAAAAATTCCTGGTTCCACAGGTAACTTGAGTGCGGTGCACTTTGACAGCCATCGGAATGTCGCTCGAGCTCTTGGAATATATTCCATCTCAGAGGTCATCAAAGTGCTCTTCTAGCTTTCTCACTTCATCAACATAAGCTTCCATCAATGGACTCGATAATTCTTGTTCACTTGGCGGATGACAAGTCATGAGTCACCCCCGACAATGAGCTTCTTGATCCCAAGGTTCATCATGATCCCGAGACCGGCAAGCAAACCTTCATACTGCAGTATTGTTTGTCGCTTGCTCCTTGGGAAAGTGCATCTCGACTACGTGACTTGAGGTGCTGTCCGTGGGTGCAACAAGTAGCACGCCCGCGGCGCCTTCTTGCAGCGAGAAGGCACCATCAAAGCACATCAGCCACTCTTTGCTTGCCTCCTTGACGGGAATGCTCAAGTTTCGAATTTCTTCATCTTGTGTTGGCGCCCATTCTGCTATGAACTCCGCCAATGCTCGCTTTGGATAGTTGAAGTGCTTTCAAACTTGAAGCCAAAGCTTGACAGCCCAAAGGCTCCACTCGACAATCCCGCCTGTTGCTTCCGGATTTTGCAAGATCCTCTTCAGCAGAAAACGAGTGACAACTGTGATCTCATGTGCCTGAAAGTAATGGCGCAGCTTTCTTGAGGCCATGAGGAGGCCGAAAAGCAATTTCTGCACACCAGAGTACCTTGACCTAGCCCCTTGCAGAAGGGAACTGACGAAGTAAACTGGGCGCTGCACCATTCTTTTCTGCATCTTTTCATGTGTCTGCGCAGATCCATCCTTGTCAGGACCAGAGCTTGCCGGCGAAGCCCCCTGCTTATCGCTGGATGCACCTGCCACGGTTGCTAGCTCATCATCCGCCTCCCTCTCCGCTACTAACGCAACACTAACCACTTGATTGGTTGCCGCTATATATAGCAGCAACTTCTCTTGCGGCTTAGGTGCGACGAGTGTTGGAGTGGAGGACAGGTATCTCTTCAAGTCCTGCACGCAACCTCCGCTTCCGGAGTCCATTGCATCGGACCTGCCTTTTTCAAAATTTTGAAAAATGGCAGGCGGCCAAAGAAACCTAGAGATAAACCTGCCGAGAGCAGCTACGCGAACCGCGTAGCCTTCGTACATCCTTAACGCACTTTGGTGCTTCAATCTGCTCAATGGCCTTGATCTTGTCGGGATTGGCTTCAATTCCCCGCTGAGACACGAAGAACCCGAGAAGCTTGCCGGAAGGGACTCCAAACACGCACTTCTCGGGGTTGAGCTTGAGGTTGATCTTGCGCAGATTTACAAAGGTTTCGTCTAAATCTTGAATCAGAGTCGCCTTGTCCTCGCTTTTGACCACTATGTCATCCATGTAGGCTTCCACATTTCTGTGCATTTGCGGCTCAAAAGCATTATGAACTACTCTTGCAAATGTTGAACCAGCATTCTTTAACCCGAAGGGCATCCGTACAAAACAGTATGTGCCACATGGGGTGATGAATGCGGTCTTCTCCTCATCCTCTTCGCCATGAAGATCTGATGATATCCTGAGTATGCATCCGTAAATGAAAGCAAATCACATCCGCCGTGGAGTCAACAATCCGTCGGCGCGCCGCAAGGGAAATGGGTCTTTGGGACAAGCTTTATTGACATCGGTAAAGTCGATACAAAGCCTCCATTTCCCGTTAGCCTTATGCATAACTACAGGATTGGCCAACCACGAGGATGGAGCACCTCCGACAAGGCCTGCCGCTTCCAACTTCTTGATTTCTTCTGCGATGAACTCTTGGCGCCCACCGCTCGCTTCCCGACTTTACGCTTGACGGGCCGCGCATGAGGACAAACGGCAAGATGGTGCTCAATTACTTTCCGGGAACACCGGGATGTCGACGGTTGCCACGCAAACACGCCGACATTCGCCCGCAGGAAAGCAACAAGCGCCGCCTTCCTATTTAGGGTCGAGAGGCAATCGATGGTGAAGGTACCACTAGTGCCGCCCTCCTTGGCGGACACCTTCTTGGTCTCTCGGTGGAGCTGCCATCGCCTTTCTTACACTTGCCGGAGGAGCTCGATGGTGCGTCCTCGACGGTAGTGCAGCACTCCGAGGAGGTGCGCTTGCCGGAGTGGGCATCAGAGCTCTTGCCGGACTTCGTCTTCTTCTTCCCCCCGGGAGCTTCAGCGGCAAGTGGCTTGCAATCTGTTGCAGCTGCTGCTTCCCGGTAGATTTTGTCGGCGCAGATAAGAGCATCCTTCTTGTCGCCAGGGACAGAGATGACACTTATCGGGCCTGGCATCTTCAAAGATATTGTATGCATAGTGAGAGGCTGCCATGAATTTGGCGAGTGCTGGACGGCCAAGTATCCCATTGTAAGGCAATGGAAAGTCAGCAACGTTAAAAGTGACCCTCTCAGTCCTGAAGTTCAACTCGCTGCCAAATGTCACCGGCAACGTGATCTTTCCCTTCGGCTTGCTCCTTCCCGGATTGATTCCTTGGAATGTGCCGGTCTCTTCGAGCTCGCCATCAGGGATCTGGAGTTTCTGGAGCACCGCGAGGAGATCAGATTCAAGCCGCCCCGCCGTCAACTAGCATCTTAGTGACCTTGAGGTTGCGGATAGTTGGTGAAACCAACATCGGCAAGCACCCGACCGCAGTTACGCGATCAGGATGGTCCTCAATATCAAAGATGATAGGCGTGCTGGACCATTTCAGAGGCTTGCGTGACTCGATGGATGGTTCTGCCGCATTGACTTCCCGCATCCACTGCTTGAGTTGGCGGTGTGAAGTATGCAGAGAAGCACCACCGTCAATGCACAGGACCTCTGTGGCTTTCTGGAACTCCTGCTCATCGGTCTCGTCATCATCCATGTCTTCATCGTCGCTGCCGTTTTCATCCTTGTCGCGCCACGGGAGGTCTGTCTCTTGCCGCTGCTTGGCCTTGCCACAGCGTCCTCCCCGGCCGGGACGCTTCTTGCCAGATCCTCGGCAAAGCACCTTCCTGGGCCATCTCCTTGTCGCGTCGTTCAGATTCAGCCTTCGCTGCTCGGCTGCTGCTCGACCTTTTGCAACTCGAGGTCATGGCCCTTGGTGCGGTGGATCTTGCAGATCGCTTGTTGGAGCCGTCACGCTTGTCGGCGACCGCCACAGCCTGGCAGTTGGCGCCAGCGGCAACCTCCTTGCCGGAGCTACCAACTTTTGCTTTCTTGGCGCCACCTCCGTTGCCGGACTGCTCAACAACTAGCACATCTTTGACTTTCTTCTTCCTATTGTTCCGCCGCCGGTTCTTCCTTGTCGGGGCGGTCTCCTCACTATCAGATCCTCCTGCTTCAGTATTCTCTCCGGGGAGTCTCCTCCCTTCCTCAAAGACGCGCACACTTGTCGGCCAGGCATATAGCTCACCTGACGCCTCTCGATCTTGCACATCGCCATCTCCTCCCGCATCTCGCGGTTTCGCGACGCTCGATGGAACGCTACCGATTATCATGCGGCAAGATGGACATCTGGGATGTTGTGGTCTGTGGTGAATCTCCGAATGTACTTGCGCAGGGCTCTCCTTCCTTCCGGGCGAGCAGATGAAGGTCGCTTTCTTGGCCATGGGGTTTGTGGTCACCAGAAGGCGCCGATAAACCGATGGCATAGATCTGCCCAAGAGGATATGGAGTTGTCCGGCAAGTGCATGAGCCAGATCTCGACATTGGGTTTGAGCACCGGTGGGAAGTAGTTGGCAGAATCTTGTCGTCTCGCCCCGCAGCCTGCACCGCGATGGTGTAGATGCTGAGGAACTCCGACGGATGCGCCTTTGCCGCCGCATTTCTCTCGCACGCCCGGCTTGAAATTCTTCTTGCCGGGCCATCGACTTGCCGCAGCTCACGAGTGAATGCAGGGCAACCTACCGCAGACGGCAAGTCGCTCGTTCCTTCCGGGCGCATGCATGTCAACAGAGGGCCCAGCGCGCTTGTCGGATTGACGCCGCTGCTTCTTCGGGCGCTGGCGTGAGTTCGAGCGTCTTGCCGCTGTCGTCGTGAAGAACTTGGCGCTGATCGCGACGAGCTCGTGGATCCGGCGATGCGGTGGAGTCGCCGCCGAGGTGGATCCGCGAAGTCGGGCGATCTTGGCCTTCGGGCGGAGAGTGCATGGTGGTTGCACCCCACCGGTCTCTGCCGCCACCGGCTCGTGTTTACGGTCCCTGCCGCGGCAGCGATGCACTTTCGGTTGCGCGAGCGCCGCCGTTGGCAAAGCCGATGAGACTACGAATGGTGGCCCTCCATTCATCGACCTTGTCACTGTTGAGGGTAATCCAGAGCGCTTGAGCTCTCGCCAAAGCTTCGCTGGAGTGGTGGGTGGCAGTGGCGAGCGGTGCGAGGAACGGATATGCTCGACTTCTAACTATGTTAGAAGGAGCAGTATCCCGTCCAAGCGATCGCAGCCGCTTCGCGCCAAAGATGTTGGCGCTGCGCATGCTGGTCTTGAGCATCCCGAGATCCTCCAGCTCAATCTTGGTCCAACAAGCGTATGGCATTGTGAATGCCATGACGCTGTCGGTCCCGCGCCTCCTGAGACGGGCACGGTGCATGTACGGACGCGGAGGTCTGCGCAGCCTTGTCCTTGGACTTGGCAGCACCGTGAGCTCCCCGTTGCTGTCCATTCTTCCGCCGGCGTCTACCCCACCACCTGTTTGCTCCGGTGGTGGTGGGTTCGACGCGGACGGAGCTTCTGCCGCCGAAGCCTTCTTCTTCGGTGGCATGTTGATGAAGATGATGAAGATCTAGCTCGCGTGGACGCCGGATCAGGTTCACACAATCTCGACGCCCCCTACCTGGCGCGCCAAAGATGTCGGGGCAGGCTGATCTGGCCCACGAACACCTATGGGACCGGCGGACCGAGCCCCTTTCGGTTCAAGGGGAGCGGAGGTCGACGAAGAGCAGATCGAGGCGGTTAACACGAGAGGTTTACCCAGCTTCGGAGCTCTCCGGAGAGATAACACTCCTACTGCTGCATGTCTAGGTGTATTGAGTTCTTGCTCAGGAGCGCTGAGTGCTACAGTACACACAAGCTGCTAACTAGACTGGCGTGGGAACCGACCCTTTCTACGCTAACATGGGCCTCCTTTTATATGTCAAGGGTCTCCGATGTGGCAACGTAGACAAGGGTACAAATGGAAAAGTAGTGGTTGGTACACCTACTTGTACAGTGTACAGTGTATCATACCTAACCCTGATGGCAGGGGACAAAGGCATTAAATGCCCATCTACGTCGCCCTAACAGTGCAAACAGGGACCGTCAGGGGCGCCACCGCTTGCCACGATGACTATCTTGTCAGCGCCGCTTGCCACCTCGCACCGCTGGCTGCACAGCCTCCCGCCACGCGCGCTTGGAAAGGTCCCAGGGCGACACGTTAGTGGATGCGCTGGAGCGTAGGTACAGAGAGGTGGTCTGCCGCGGCAAGCGCCTTGTCATGGTTGTTGCCTTGTCGCGCCCGGAAGCTTGTCGCTCATTAGCCTTCCCGGCAAGCTCCTCTTGCCGGGCCTTGTCTCCTAGGGTGCCTTGGCCTTCCCTTCCGCAAGCTCCTCTTGCCGGGCCTTGTCTCCTTGGCTTGAATACTTTGTTCTTGAATGGCTCCAAAGGACCCACGGAGGACCTTGGAGATCACCCGGTAAGCCATGCCGCGGAGGGCTGCAACTGCCCGTGCACAAGTTCGGGATACTAGGGTACCCCTACTCTAGTACACCGACAGCTATGGAACATACTCAAAAACTGTTAGACAAAAGCGATGACCTGTTGGACGCTGAAATGACCCATTCTCAGTCCCTAATTGAAGACATAATAAATCTTCATGTTAAATACCAGGAACTTGAAAGTCGTCATGAAATGCTCTCAACCACTCATGAAAAGCTCTCCTATGATTATCTTCAAAGGAAGTAAGAGCTTGAGAAATTGAGAGCGGCTCATGAAAATCTTCAAAAAGAGAATGAATCACTTCGCGCCCAACAGATCAGTTCCGCTCAGGACGTATTTGAACCACCATGTCTAAAATTCCTTGAGCGTGATAACGCTACTTACTGGTCGAATGTTCTATCTGCCATCACTGCAATATCTTCAATCGCTGATGTGGTAACTAACCCCTCTGTTGAGGATACCACTACTATTGCTGATGAAAATGCTAGGTTGAAGACATTGCTTGAAACAAGGATGTACAAAAGTCTGAAAGGGCATCGACAATCGTGGTGGTCTCCTCAAAAGCGATTCTCGAATCAAACCCTAGGAAAGAGGGTGTTGGGTTCGAGAGGAAAATGAATGTTGATGGCTCCTACTGGAAGCCTGAGCAGTACCCCAAAACCACATGGGTTGCTGCAAAGGGACCTTCAGTAGATCCATCCACCTTATCTGGATTTACCTGTGCTAACCCTATTATCATTCATAAATCATTTGATGCAAACTATAAACTGTTTAAGAATCAGAATGGTGAAGTGTTTGCCAGGTATATTGGAACTGCAGGAATGGGCCACCTATGAAGAAGATCTGGGTTCCCAAAAGTTGTCTTGAGAATCTTCCTGTGAATGTCATCATGACAGCACCTGGGAAGAAGAAAAATCTCAGACCTAAGGCTTCATATGGTCCAAAGGCTTCATACAGATACAGGACTCAACTGAGTCACCCTAACGCCAATGTTTGGCAGGGAAACCATACTAAAACTTATAAATATGAGCGTGTTTCTTCAAACCGCTATGTTCATAGGACTAAGAACTTTTCTGCTTATTCATATGAGTATCGTTCATCTCCTGCAAGGCTATTTGCTAGGGCTCCAAAGTCAAGTTCTCGAGATCGTGCACTTAGACTCATTGTTTCTAAGCCACCCCTCAAGATGTGGGTGGTTAAGAAGAATTAACTTTCTTTTGCAGGAAAGGTCTCCACCGGAAATCAAAGGCGCCCGATGCTATTGCTGGGGACCTAAAACATCTTGTAGGGCGCAAGATCAAATGCCCAAATGGTCTCACTATGTATTTTGTTCCTGAATCATTTGCCATAATCCAATCAGTCCTAACTTGGATCTAAGCTTTCATAATCCACTTGCTCGTCAAATGTTTATGCTTCACACTTCTCTTTGTGAAGCCTATCCCCCTAACTGTACTGTAGGGTATGACACCTCATGCTTCAGAATGGATTATGGATAGCGGATGCACTAATCATATGACTGGTGATCGAAGTCTTCTCATGGACTCAACCTTACATCCATCTGACAAGAGCCGCCTCACATTTGCTGACACTGGTAAAAGCAAGGTATTGGGTCTAGGTAGAGTTGCAATCTCAAGGGATCAGCACATGGATAAAGTGATGCTTGTTGAATCCTTTGGTTTCAACCTATGTCTGTCTCAATGCTTTGTGACTTGAACATGATTGTGATATTTGGAAAATATCGTTGCCTTGTGCTAATGGAATCTGTCAAGTCTCTAGTCTTTGAAGGGTACCGGAAAGATGATCTGTACATGGTAGATTTCTCAGCAGGACCACAAATTGTCAGAGTGTCTTCTTGCAAAAGCTTCAGAGTGCTGGCTCTGGCATCGGAGGCTAGGGCATGCTGGCATGAGGAACTTACACACTCTCGCAAAGAAGAAGCATGTCATAGGCATCGAGGGCGTCAAGTTCAAGAAAGATCATCTATGTGGTGCCTGCGAAGCTGGAAAGATGACTAGGGCCAAACATCCCTCGAAGACAATCATGACGACATCTCAACTCTTCGAGCTGCTACACATGGACTTATTTGGCCCTACTCACTACTCTACTCTCACTACTACTGCTTGTCTCTATGGCTTCGTCATTGTTGATGATTATTCAAGATACACATGGGTGCACATAATTCTCTACAAGACTGAAGTGCAGGATGTCTTCAGACGCTTTGCCAACCGTGCCATGAACAACTATGGAGTCAAGATCAAGCATATAAGAAGTGACAACGGCACTGAGTTCAAGAACACCGGCCTCGATCTTTACTTGGATACAATGGGAATCACTCATGAGTTCTCCGCTCCGTACACACCCCAGCAGAATGGCATCGTGGAGTGCAAGAACAGAACGCTCATTGAGATGGCTCGGACGATGCTCGATGAATACAAGACACACAAAAAATTCTGGCCTGAAGCTATTGACACTGCATGCCATGTCATCGACCATGTTTATCTTCACAAGCTTCTGAAGAAAACACCCTATGAACTCCTCACTGGCAAGAAGCCAAATGTCAGTTACTTCAGAGTATTTGGTGCTAGGTGCTGGATCAAGGATCCACATCACTCTTCAAAATTTGCACCGAAAGCACATGAAGGTTTTATGCTCGGTTACGGAAAGGACTCACACTCCTACATAGTCTTCAACCTATTTCTTTATAAAGTGGTTGAAACTGTGGATGTGCGGTTCGATGAGACCAACGGCTCGCAAAGAAAGCACTTGCCAAATGTACTAGATGAAGATCCACCCAGTGAATCCATCAAGCTAATGGGATTAGGAGAAATTATACCATCTGAAGCACATCCTGAAGAGGAACTTATCATATCTGCACCTAATCAACCTGAAGACAATGCTCAGCCTGAAGCAAATCCTCCCAATGATGACAATGGTCAGCAAGAGCAAAATCTTCGTCTAGTTCATCCTAGTGTTGCAAATGAAGTACAGATTGAGAAAATGATTGACAACATCAATGCGCCTGGTCCTCTCACTCGTTCAAGAGCAACACGGCTAGCAAATTTTTGTGGGCACTTTGCATTTGTCTCAATATCTGAACCCAAGAAAGTTGTTGAAGCCTTTATGGAACCTGAATGGATTCAAGCTATGCAAGAAGAGCTTCAACAGTTCAAGCTGAATAATCCTGGGAACTTGTCAAGCGTCCTGACCCTCGCAAGCACAACATAATAGGCACGAAATGGATATATCGCAACAAGCAAGATGAGAATGGTCAAGTTGTCAGAAACAAAGCTCGTCTCGTCGCACAAGGATACACTCAAGTTGAAGGGATTGACTTCGATGAAACATTTGCTCCAGTGGCTAGGCTCGAAGCTATTCGCATACTGCTAGCCTATGCTAACCATCACAACATCTTGCTATATCAAATGGATGTGAAGAGTGCTTTTCTCAACGGCAAGATTGAAGAAGAAGTGTATGTTGCACAATCCCCAGGCTTTGAAGATCCAAAACACCCTGATATGGTGTACAAGCTAAACAAGGCACTGTATGGCCTCAAACAAGCCCCTCGCGCTTGGTATGACACACTCAAAGACTTCCTGAAGAGCAAAGGCTTCAAACCTGGTTCTCTGGATCCCACTCTCTTCACAAAGACATATGATGGTGAACTGTTTGTGTGCCAAATATATGTGGATGACATTATCTTCGGTTGCACCAATCAGAAATACAGTGATGCGTTTGGACACATGATGCAAGAGCAATATGAGATGTCCATGATGGGTGAGTTGAAATTTTTCCTTGGTCTTCAAATTCGTCAGCAAAGAAATGGCATCTTCATATCTCAAGAGAAATACCTCAAAGATTGCCTGAAGAAATTTGGAATGCAAGACTGCAAAGGTTACACGACGCCAATGCCAACAAAGAGTCATCTAGGTCCTGACGCCAATGGTAAAGAGTTCGATCAAAAGGTATACCGCTCCATGATTGGTTCTTTACTTTATTTATGTGCATCTATGCCAGATATTATGCTTAGTGTTTGCATGTGTGCTCGATTCCAAGCGGCATCAAAGGAATCACATCACTTAGCTGTGAAGCGAATTCTTCGGCATTTGGCTTCCACCCCAACATTAGGATTATGGTATCCAAAGGGCTCAGAGATTGATCTAGTTGGATACTCGGATGCTGATTATGCTGGTGACAAGGTGGATCGGAAGTCTACATCAGGCACATGTCACTTTCTGGGACGATCACTTGTCTATTGGTCTTCAAAGAAGCAAAAATGTGTATCACTCTCCACTGCTGAATCCGAATACATTGTCTTTGGATCTTCTTTCAAGGCCAGCTTCTATGGATGAAGCAAACTCTCAATGACTATGGCATCCATCTGAAACAAGTACCACTCTACTGCAACAACGAGAGCGCCATCAAGATCGCCAACAACCCAGTTCAGCACTCGAAGACAAAGCATATTGAAATTCGTCATCACTTTCTGAGAGATCATGTCATGAAGGAAGATATTGATATCATACACGTCAACACTGAAGAGCAACTGGCAGATATCTTCACAAAGCCCTTGGATGAGAAGAGGTTTTGCAAGTTGCGGTGTGAGCTAAATATCTTGGAATCCTCAAATGTCCTGTGATCAGGCACACATCCTAACACTTATGCATGATGATGACTTAGATGTGCAACACATGAAGTAAAGTATATCCTCAATCAATGAGGACTTACATTCTAAGTGTGAATACATTAACGTGGAATTTGACTTCGGAGCGCCACGATAATTGTGCGCCGTGTCTGGGTCTAATACTTCCTATACAGTGGGTAACGCCACCACCAAATTCTTTTGTTGAAGTGTTTTCTCATGGAGTTACATTTGTTATGTCTTCACATTTGGTTTATCTTCAATTGTCTTCATGATTATCTTCACTATGTTGATTTGGTTGCATTTATATATATATATATATATATATATATATATATATATATATATATATTAGTGTTCTGTCCTCTACAACATTCACTTATAGCTATGTCTTCTCGTTTGAATCTTTTGAACTAAGTGAATGTGATCGGACCCTAACCTCTCTATGCTTCCCTTCTCAAACTGTATCTATCCAAATCATATGCATTCTGTTGAAAACATCGAATATCTTCTCTGTGTCCTTGTCAGCAGAAGATACAGAGACAACCATTAAATCTGTTTAAATGCTCCATCCTTATTGCCTGAAACCCGGAGAAGCCGGAACGACCATCCGATAGTCAAGGCAGGCGTGGGAACGTGGGACAACTCCAAGTATGTTGCATGTTCGCCACGTGTCCCTCAGATGAGAACCGCCAGGGGCACCTGCGTAATTGCGCTGTGTCGTCCCTTTCCCTATAAATACATGTCCAATTGCGGTCAAAAATCCTTCTTCCACCTCTCCACCTCGACAAACCCTAGCGCCACTGCTAGCTCTCGACGACGCCGACGACGAAGCGCTTAGCTGCCGCGACCTCTCCGACGCCGTCCTCACGCCGGCCGCGGACATCGTCCTCTCCGCCACCACCGTAGGTGTCCTCCGTCACCAAGTTAGGGCACGAAAGATTGAACTGCTCGGCCTCCTCTTCTACTCCGTCTAGCAGTTCATCATGTGGTAAATAAAAACCCTCTTTTTACCATCTTTTTGATCCTATAGATTCATCCTTTTCACCAAAAGTGGTTTATGCCTCCACAAAATTGGATCTATCCTGTTTGCATCTCATACAATGCCTAGTATATTCACTTATGCTTCACACATAGTTAGATTCCTCACTTGTACTTATTGATGGATTCGTGCAAATCTGGAACCAACTCTCAACATATAAGTGAATGTCTTCGCACTATGAGGTCAATGTCTTCTAAACTGATTTATCTTCAAAATATTCTGAGAATGCATATGACCTCTTCCCCTTCCCTTGCATCTCTAATGCTGTCACAGGTACTTGTCCGTGGGATAATCCCTTGGTTCTCATAGTCTGCATTCATTTGCAGAATTCTTACAACATCACATTAACTCTCCCGAAGCCAGTTCCTATCTGACCAGCAGACGGAAGCCTTTGACAGTGTTGAAGCCTTTCGGTCTAAACTTCATGGCAACAGAAAAATCAGCAAGAAAGGGTGGCAGACAGCGCCGTGGGGGCACATCAATGGATCTGCCCGAAGATCTCTATGAACTGTACAAAACAGATCCCGAAGAAATCTATGGTCAACAGAAAACTCGAATCCAATGGATTTGAAGATATTGGGCAGAGCAATGGTTTAAGTACAGATTTGTCACCAAGGAATATGCTGAGAAGAATGCTATCAAGCGTCCTTGGGGAGATATCCTCTATAAAAATCTTCAACCCAAGACCAGATCTGAAGCCATTGCTCAGGAATTCTATCCTTGCATGGTCCGAGGGCCACAGCCTGCTGATGCCGATCCATCGTCATTGTTATGGTGTCGAGATGACAATCTGTTCAAGCGCAACTTTCAGTTTGCCAAGAACTCAGCAAAGGAAAACAAGAAGTCTTGGGGATTAGACTTCAACCCAGGCCCCTCTGCGCCTCGCGATGATGGCACACGTGAAGCTGAAACAAATCTTGTTGGGCCCTTCTACAACTTAGAGGGTCTCATCTCTCATATACTGATTCAAGGGACAGACGTGGAACGACCTGCAGATGATGCTGAGTCTGATGAAGCGCCTGCACCACCGAAGCCGAAGAAGCAGAAGAAACCCAAGGATTCGAAGCCTTCCACTCCACCAAAAGCTTCGCGAGTGAAGCCCTTGGCCACTGCTCCTCCTGCACCGAGTGTGCATTCTGAAGATCTCTCTCGCATCTCCAAGACCGAGAAGAAAAAGAAGAAGCCTATGCACACCACTGGTCAAGAATTGACCCCAGCTACTATTCTGAGGAACGAAGCCATTGATCTGTCTAGTGACGACGATCTTTGCGAAGATGCTCTTGAGCAACTGATCAAGAGCAAGCAAGAGGCGGAAATTTTCAATGATCTTCCTCTCTTTGACATGGAAATTCTGAACAAGTTCATTGATGAATGGTTTGACAGCCCTGACGTCAGCTTTGATGATCTTCAGCTTCCCATTGGCCTAAGGGTCTCTTTCCATGGCGCCATTGCTCCTGAGCTAGCTCTGGCTCAGAAAATTGTTGAGCTGAAGCACAAGATTGATTTTGAAAAGGCTCAGTTCAAGAAGCATGTGGCCAAGCTCAGCGTAACTGATGTGCAAAATTTCAAGGTCATGCTGCATGAGCTCAAGGAAGCGTTTCTCAAGAAATGTGAAGAAGCCAAAGGTTCTCGTGAGCGCATGAAGATTCTTGCTGCCAAGTGTGTTCAAGCCTACAATGAAGCTGAAAAGCGCAAGGCACTTGGGCGTCCTGGCATCGACCCCAAGATGGTTGCCAAGAAGAAGAAGCCATCAGTGGATCAAACTGAACCATCCAGGCGGGAAGAACCTCGCATTGTCTTCCCTGCCAGCATGACAGGCGTGAAGTCTAAGGTTCCCACAGTGGCTTCAGAGCTTCAGAAAACCAGGACAGCTGAAGCCAAATCCCGAAAGTGCAAAACCAAGAACACCACTGATGAATCTCCACCCACCAAGAAGCACAAGACCAAGAAAAATCGGGCTGCTACCACAGAGCCCCTTGTTGTCGAGCCGATTTCTGTTGCTCATCCTGAATCTGCACACCAAGAAAAACGTATGATTGTTCATGAGCCTACTACCACAGAGGCTCCTGAAGCTGAAGACATTCCAGCTGTTGACCCCACCGCAGCTAAAGACATTCGTCATCATGACAATGTTGAAGATGATGAAGTCCTTCCTCAGATCGAGCACAATGTGGTATCATCGCCTGTTCTCATGAACATCGAACTCATCAGCATTGGTCGTCCACTGACGCCAATTGCTCAGGATGACTCATGGGCTGATCACCCTCAAGAATCCCCACACAACGAAGACACACCAGTTTCTTCCCCACCACAGGTCACCACTCCGTTGGTTGACACTGAAGACTTTGAGGCCCAACCAACTCCATCTCGAAAAGCGTCGCCAGCGTTTCGCAGGCTTTGCAAAGGACCTGTCGGATTTCGGGTTCCGGCAGACCCTTGAGGTTCGAACACTGGGGTGCGCGCGGAGATCCAACCCTCCACCGTCTCGCACCTCGCCGAATCGCTGGGACCTAAACTACTAACGGAGCAGCACAAGAGACACAATATTTATACTGGTTCAGGCCACCATTGTCGTGTAATACCCTACTCCAGTGTGTGGTGTGGTAGATTGCCTCTTGGGCTGGTGAGGAACAATAGAAGGAAGAACAGCCTCGCGAGGGTCTGTTCTTGGTGGGTGAGATGAACTGCTAGGTGGTGTTCCGTCGCTCTAGCTTGAGGATCGGGTCTCTGTCTTTCTCTGGATTCCAGATCCCTCCACCCTGTGGGTGGCTATTCCTATTTATAGGCGAAGGCCCTGGGCCTCTTCCTAAATATTGAGCGGGAAGGGCGCCAACAATTGGCCATTTTCAAGGGGAACAGCGGGTACACTTATCCTGACTAAAGTTGGTCCTCCCCTGCCAAAGGCTCTGGTGATGACGCCTGAATGGGCTCCACGATGACTCCCTTCCGGCCGTTGGGCTGGTCTTGGTCTTGTTGCAATCAAACGGATGCCTTTGCTTGATGCTCTCGCTGCGCTTGCTCCCTTTGCACCAAAGAGGAAAGGAGGGGCTCTGTGGCTGGCGCCCTTGGTCGTCATGGCTTGCGTCATGGGCACCTCGCGAGGTACCCTGCCTTGAACTCTCCGCCTCCTCATGAGCCACTGACGAGGCCGTGCACGAGGAAGCTCCTTGTCGTCCGCCCATGAGGCTTGGCCCCTCGCGAGGGTCTTGAGCTTGCGTTGATGAAGATGGGCTGTCTGGGCCTCCTTGAGCCACGCCGCAGCGCATGAGCGAGCAAGTCTGGGGACCCCCATTCCTAGAACGCCGACAGTAGCCCCCGGGCCCATGGCGCGCCCGAACTTGGCCGAGCAGAGAGGCGAAAGGGCAAGTGCGAAGTGTCGCGGGCCCTAACAGCCTGCGGCCTTGGGCGCTGCATGGCAGTTGATTGGACGCGTGCGCACTGCTTCCCCATGATGCCTCGGTAACCACCCGGATTCGACAAGTCCCTGCATGCAGAGTTGGTCATGATTACCGGTGATCGTGGAGGCCGACGGTTGGTCTTCGCCGGCTATAAGTACGGAACGGTGCGCGCCCTTCCAATCTATCCTTTCTTGTCTCTCTTTCTTCTCCATGGCTCCACCAAGGAAGTTCTCGGCCGCCGAGAAGGGAAAGGGTCGTCAGGTCGAGTCTTCCTCTCCTCCGCCTAAGCGTGGTCGAGGTCGCCCTCGCAAGAATCCCGTGGCCTCCGCGGCGGTCCCCGCGGACGTGGGGGAGGCTCTCAGCGCGGCGGCGAGCGGCCGGTCATGGTCGGAGGGCGTGCCCCGGCCACGCGTCCCCCGAGGCCGCGCCTCCATGCTGCTGAAGCGCTGCCGGAGTTCATGGTGAGGGCGGAGGAGCCGTCCGGCGTCCGGCTTCAGCTCCCGCTTCCTCTGGGTGACATCCCGGATGGCGCCTGGGTGGCCTCTCGGCTCGAGCGAGATAGCTGCTGCGGCCGGGCTTCGTGGGCTTCTCTGGAGGTCTCTTGCGAGGGAACTGTTCTGACCAGCGGTGGCGAGCGTTCGCTGCAGCGTGGTCTTCGCCGCCGGTGCTCCCTGCACTTCAAGTACGACGGCGACGCCACCGTCTACGTGAGGGTGTTCGGGGAAGACGGTCGCCGCATGGGGTGCTGCCCTGAAGACGACGACCGCGGACGAGGACTCTGTCCCGGCGTGGATGGAGAGGACAGCGCGCGGGCGGCTGGCGGTGCCCGTGACTCCTCACATTTCACCAGCTCTTCTTCGGGTGGTGATTCTTCCAGCAGCGGCCGCGGCCAGCCCCCACGCCGTCGCGCCTGCTTGGGGAGTGGCAGCGGGTCCGCTTGCCGCCGCGCCCCGGTGAAGCGCGAGAGGGAGTCCGCCTGAGCTCCGGAGATGGCTCGAGCCTTCCAAGAGGGCCGGCACGGGGCGTGCATCACCTTTTGTCCTTTTCCTTTCTTTTCTCCCTCGTAAAAGGCAACAATGTGTGGCCCGTGGGGCGTGTTTAGGTTAACGCCGTTAATGATTGTACCGCTTTTGTTATCCACGACATCGTTCCTTTCATTTATGCGCCCATTCGCAAGTGAACTCCAGCCGTGGCCGCGGGGGCGACCGATCCAGGCCCCGTGTTCGAGTTGTGCTGCCCGTGAGGCACGGTCAGGAGGGGTGCTCCAGCTGTGGACCAGGGCCGTGAAAACTTGAGCGATAGGGGCAGGAACGCTCGCGGGGGCTCCCGAGGCCTCTGTCTCGCGAGTCCCCACGCAAGAGAAATCGAGGCAGGAGAGCGAAAAAGATCGAAGAACCACGGACCAAAAGAAGGCGATAGTTTCGATAAAAACTCCAAATGGGAATAACTAGTCAACAATGAAAGCAAATGAAAAGGCGCGTCCGGCACATAGTCTAGTCTTCGACGTCTTCTCACCAGCGGAGCTAAGTGCTGCCATCGGCGTGGGAGGGAGCCCGGGCCTGAGGCCGGCACTCCTGAGACTCCTAGGCGTGTACAGCCCCAACTCATTATTACGTGAGAGTGTCACGGGCGGCGAGCTTCACAGGTGTTCGCCTTCTTCACAGGCTCCGGGCCTTTCTTCTGGGAAGCGAGCTTCACGGGCGTTTGCCCTCTTCACAGGCTTCGGGCCTTTTCCAGAACACGACAGCTTCACAGGCGTTCGCCTTCTTCACAGGCTCTGGGCCTTTTCCAAAAGAATGAGCTTCACAGGCATTCGCCTTCTTCACAGGCTCTGGACCTTTTCCAAAAAGATGAGCTTCACAAGCATTCACCTTCTTCACAGGCTCTGGGCCTTTTCCAAAAGAATGAGCTTCACAGGCATTCGCCTTCTTCACAGGCTCTAGGCCTTTTCCAAAAAGATGAACTTCACAGGCATTCGCCTTCTTCACATGCTCTGGGCCTTTTCCAAAAGAATGAGCTTCACAGGCATTCGCCTTCTTCACAGGCTCTGGGCCTTTTAGGGGTAAAACCTCCGGAGGTGCTGGATGTTCCACAGCGTTACGTATAGGTACTCCCTCTTGAGTCTCCAAGCGCCGAGCCAGGCCTAGAGAGTTACAGGCGGATGTTGCGGCGATGGTATCGCCGAGTGCTGCTGGTACCTTGCCGCTCGCCGCTAGCTTCTCGGCGCTCCTCCCCAAAGACAAGGGCCGTCCCCGCATGGCGTCTGCAGCGTTTCGCCGAACACCGGGACCCAGCAGCGGATCGGCAACGACCTCGTGAGGGAGGACCGCTTCGGCTCCGTGGGCCAGAAGAAGGGGTCTCCCCAATTGGCTTGGTTGCGGTTGTGCGGATGGACCCTGTCTGGGACGGAAGCTCGTCATGCCAGCCTCTGCCGCAAGCCTCCAGTTTCTTCTTGAACGTCTTGGTCTTGAGGCCTCTCAGGACCTCTGCGTTGGCCCGCTCGGCCTGGCCGTTGCTGCGGGGGTGCGCCACCGAAGCGTAGCATATCTGCGTCCCAAGGTTAGTGAAGTACGTTTTAAAAAGGTTACTGGTGAACTGCGAACCGTTGTCGGTGATGATGCGGTTCGGCACTCCGAACCGGCTCACGATGCCCTTGATGAACTTGACCGCAGAACCAGCGGGGATGGCGCGGACGGCCTCGACTTCGGCCCACTTGGTGAATTTGTCCACGGAGTTGTAGAGGTAGCGATAGCCCCCTGGCGCCCGAGGAAAAGGGCCCAGAATGTCCAGCCCCTAGACCGCGAATGGCCAAGTGAGGGGGATGGTTTCTTGACTCCCTGGCGGCTAGTGGATCTGCTTGGCATGGAATTGGCAAGCCTCGCAAGCCTTCACGAGTTCGATAAGCGTCGATTGGCGCGGTGGGCCAATAGAAACCGCCATGAACGCTTTGCCGACGAGGGTCCGTGAAACGAATGGTGCCCACAATCTCCGCCATGTATATCTGCCGGCCAGTTCCTTCCCTGTTCCACTGGTGATGCGGTAGCGAGGATATGTCGTTCGGTCGTCTCCGGTAGAGCTCTCCATCCATGATGCTGTATGCCGTGGCTTGCCGCGCCACACGCTCTGCCTCCTCCTCCTTCTCCAGCAAAGTTCCACGCGTTAAGTAACTGTTGAGCTCCGTGATCCAGCACTCCTCTTGAGGTTCCATCGTTAGGAGCAGGCGTGCTCCTGAGGCCGGGCCACAGGCTGGGGCTCCCGAGGCAGGTGGCTGAGGGAGCTCCTCCCGAGGCTGTGCTGTGCTTGATAATGGTGGTAGGGCTAAGGGCTTGAAGAGTCGTTCCTCAAAGACGCCCGGCTCCTGGGGTAACCTCCTGGAGGCTCGTTTGGCAATGTCGTCGGCCTCTTGATTGGTGCCGCGGGGCACGTGCTGCAGCTCCAACCCCCAGAACTGTTTCTCCATCCTGCGGACCTCCATAAGGTAGGCTTCCATGTGTTCATCTCTTGGCTCGTACACCTTGTTGGAGAAATTGACGAGGAGCTGCGAATCGCCCTTGATGGTAAGGCACTTCACCCCCAGGGCAGCGGCAGCCTCTGGACCCTTCTCGGCCCCTCGTGATTCTGCTATATTGTTGGAGACCTTCTCGCCATCTTTGGAAGCAGAGCTGCACGGCATAGTAGAGCTTGTCCAGGCGGGAGATATGAGCACTTGCCCCAGCCCAGCCCTGTCGAGAACGCTCCATCAAGTACATGACCCAACCTTCAGCGCTTCGCTTCACAGGGAGAGGGATCGATCCTCGCCGCCCTGAGGCCGGTGCTTCATCCATTCGGCCATGAAATCTGCGGTATGCCCCTTGATGACTCTGGTTGTGCTGAACTCGAGCTGGAATGCTTGCAACTCAATGTTCCACTCGGCGACCCTTCCGGCCGAGTTGGGGCTCCTGAGCACCCTCTCCAGGGGGTACGCCAAGAAAAACTTGATTGGATGACCCTAGAAGTAGTGCCGCAGCTTGCGCGAAGCCACCAACAGCGCGAGGAGGAGCTTCTGCGGCATGGGGTACCATGCCCTCGCATCCCGTAACACATGTCTTTGATGAAGTACACGGGTGCTCGGCGAGGCTAGGGGCGTCGGCTGGTGGCGTCCTCCGGAGCTGTGGTGCCTCCCGGCGTGCAGCGCCTCGGAGCTGGGGTGCCTCCCAAAGGCGGCAGCGCCTCCGGGGCTGGGTGCTTGGATGGGGGGCCTCTCCCGCCCTTGGTGTGCTCTGCTGTGACGGCTGATCTTCTTCCATTGCAGTGCTGGCTTCTGCGAGTTCCTTCTGATTCGGTCTTGCCTTAGCTCTGGTGGCCGCCGTGGTCTTAGCCTGACGTTCCTCCCTAACTACCACCAGAGCTGCGCTAGCGGAGTAGGGAGTGGCGGCGAGGTAGAGTACCAAGGGCTCCCGAGGCTGGGCCACCATCACTGGAGGGCTGGTCGGTACCTCTTGAGGTCTTGGGCAGCTTTGTCGGCCTCTTGAGTCCATTCGAAGGGCCCCTTTTTCTTCATCGGTGGAAGAAAGGTAGCGCCCGCTCCCCAATCGGGAGATGAAACGGCCGGCGCCGTTCTGGCGCCCGTGAGCTTCTGCATTTCCACGAGGGTCTTTGGTGGGCTCATGTCCTCAACTGCCTTGACCTTTTACGGGTTGGCCTCGATGCCTCGGTGGGACACGAGGAAACCCGTGAGCTTGCACTGAGGGAACTCTAAACACACACTTCTCCGGGTTGAGTCGCGGGCTCACTGCGTTGAGGCTCATGAAGGTTTCTTCCAGTCTTGTATCAAGGTCTTGGCCTCGCGAGACTTCACCATGATGTCGTTGAAGTAAGCCTCCACATTCTTCCCGGTGTGGGCCCAGGTGATGTGCATGAGCACTGGAAGGGTGCCCCCGCGTTGCGCAGCCCGAATGGCATGTATGTATAGCAGTACACTCCACACGGGGTTAAGAAGGCCGTCTTTTCCACGTCTTCCACCGCCATCTTGATCTGATGATACCCGGAAAAGGCGTCCAAGAAACACAACAGGTCACACTCGGCGGTGGAATCGACGATCTGGTCGATGCGAGGGAGCGAACGGATCCTGTGGGCATGCTTTGTTGAGGTTGGTGAAGTCGACACACATGCGCTCCTTTCCTCCCTTCTTCGGCACCACCTGCTGGGTTGGCCAGCCAATCTGTATCGGACCTCGCGAATAACCCCGCAGCTTCTAGCTTGCGGGTCTCTTGGACGATGAAGGCCTGCTTTTGATGGACTGCCTTCTGCCTATACGCTTCACGGGGCCTTGCGTTGGGGCACACGTTGAGGTGGTGCTCGATTCGCCCGTGGGATCCCCGCCAGCTGATCGGGCTCCCGTGCAAACACTTTCTTGTTCGCACGCAGGAACTTGACAAGGGCTTCCTCCTGTTCGGGCTCGAGGTTGGCGCCTATGGTGAAGGTGGCGTTTGTGGACCCGTCCTTGTCGACACGTATCTGCTTGGTCTCCGCCTTGTCTTGAGTGAACAACTGCTTCTTCTTGGTCGGCGCAGCCCCCTTGGGCTTGGGGGCTTCTGCATCAGCGGGCTGCGCTTCGCCGTCTTGAGGGTGAGCTGAGCGCCCTGCGCACCTTCAAAGATCCTCTGCACGGTGAGGACGCCCGCCGCTCCGGGCATCTTCATGAGGTTGTACCCGGGTGGGTTGCGGCCATGAATTTGGCCAATGCTAGATAGCCAAGGATGGCATTATAGGGGAGGCCGATGGGGGCGATGTCGAAGTCGACCGATTCTGTGCGGAAGTTGTCATAGGTCTTTGAAAGGTCACCGGGAGCCGGATTGCCCCAAGGAGCTGGATGACCCTCCTCCTCGCCCGAAAAAAGGCGGCTGGGCTGCGGCCGCTCCTGGGTATGTAGAGGAGGTTGAAGGCCTCGGCGAAATACGTTGAGGCCGGGCGCCGCCGTCGATTAGGGTCCTGGTGACCGCAACCTGGCAGATGGTGGGTGTGCAGAGCATGGGGAGCACACCAGAGCCGGCTGAGTTGGTGGGGTGGTCCCGTGGGTCGAAGGTCAGCCCGGCCGACGGCTCCGTCCAGCCCGAGGGAGCCCGCAGCGTGGAGGCGGCGCCGACCAGCGGACGAATGTCTTGACATGGCGGCTGGAAGGCGGCGCCGCGAGCCGCCAGAGGGCCGCGACGACCAGAGGAACCAGCCAGAACGGGCGGGTGATGAGGAAGCTGCTGCGCTCTTCCCGTGCAGGCCGCCGAGGAGCGCGGGACGATGCTTTCGCCGCCGTATCCGCCGGGCCGGTGGCGGTGTTGACGGCAGGTGACGGGATAGACGGGCGCCCACGACGGAGCTGTCTGGCGACATGGGAGGTGAGGGCGGCTCGTCGCTTGGCCTGGGCACAGCGGCGTCGGAACATATGCGGTGGTTGGGGAAGAACGAGGCGACGAAAGGCAGATTCCGGTGCACCCCTACCTGGCGCGCCAAATGTCAGATTTCGGGTTCCGGCAGACCCTTGAGGTTCGAACACTGGGGTGCGTGCGGAGATCCAACCCTCCACCGTCTCGCACCTCGCCGAATCGCTGGGACCTAAACTACTAACGGAACAGCACAAGAGACACAAGATTTATACTGGTTCAGGCCACCATTGTGGTGTAATACCCTACTCCAGTGTGTGGTGTGGTAGATTGCCTCTTGGGCTAGTGAGGAACAATACAAGGAAGAACAACCTCGCGAGGGTCTGTTCTTGGTGGGTGAGATGAACTGCTAGGTGGTGTTCCGTCGCTCTAGCTTGAGGATCGGGTCTCTGTCTTTCTCTGGATTCCAGATCCCTCCACCCTGTGGGTGGCTACTCCTATTTATAGGCGAAGGCCCTGGGCCTCTTCCCAAATATTGAGCGGGAAGGGTGCCAACAATTGGCCATTTTGAAGGGGAACAACGGGTACACTTATCCTGACTAAAGTTGGTCCTCGCCTGCCAAAGGCTCTGGTGATGACCTTTGCTTGGGCTCCACGATGACTCCCTTCCAGCCGTTGGGCTGGTCTTGGTCTTGTTGCACCGAAGCGGATGCCTTTGCTTGATGCTCTCGCTGCGCTTGCTCCCTTTGCACCAAAGAGGAAAGGAGGACATCATGGGCTGGCGCCTGATCGGGCGCCCTTGGTAAATCATGGCTTGCGTCATGGGCACCTCGCGAGGTACCCTGCCTTGAACTCTCCGCCTCCTCATGAGCCAGCCCGACGAGGCCGTGCCTGAGGAAGCTCCTTGTCGTCCGCCCCGCGAGGCTTGGCCCCTCGCGAGGGTCTTGAGCTTGCGTTTATGAAGATGGGCTGTCCTGGGCCTCCTTCGAGCCACGCCGCAGGCCGCAGGCAGGCAAGTCTGGGGACCCCCATTCCCAGAACGCCGACAGGACCAAGGCCACAAGTTAATCTATCAAGTGTTCCAGAAGGAGATGAGCGCCAATCTATTTCACGCCAAGTGTTTCCTGAAGCCTCTCCAACTGCGAACAACACTGAGTCTGAAGCCAAAACGGCTGAAGATATTTCGGCTGCATCAGTCGATGAACAAAAAGAAGAAACAAGAGAAGAAGAAGCACACATTGCCACTCCCCCTACCAACCAAACTGTTCTCGAGGAAAACGAGTCCGACCCTCCAGCTCCTGAAGTGGAGGTTACCAATACTGAGGCGGCCACCAACACCAACACTAAAGCCAATGACATTGTCATGGCTGAAGCTAATGTGGCGCCTGAAGTCAATGTGGTGCCTGTAGTGACATCACCTGAAGCTAATGCTGCACCTGCCGCAGATCAGCAACCTGAAGTCAATGCCAATGCTCCTGTACCGCCTCCAAGGCCACATACTATCGAGCAAGCATACAACTATGGCCAGCTAATCACTGTCAAATGGCCTCTTCTGGTTCCTCCACCTGCTGCTGGTCCTCAATTTGATTACCACGTCGAGCACAGGCCTCAGGTTCAGAAGCCAAAGCCAAGACTGCCCAGGTTCCCAGGGACTGCCACTTCACCAGGGTCCTTCAATGCTAATGGCTTCAAAGCGCATAACACTTTCTGTGATAGCGCCAAGAACCCCTACTCAAGGCCAAGGATTTCATCTGATCGGTTCTGGAGCTATCAGCAGCGCAGTTATTATTCTTGTGTTCTTTATGACCAAGGGCGCATCTTTCCTCATATGCGTCTTGACTGCGAAGCCATTGCTGGACTGCCATGTCTTGAAGAAGCCCTTGACTACTTCCGTGATGCTGGACTGCTGCCCTTTGTGACTTACAAGGAGCACTGGAATGAAGAACTTCTACTTCAATTTTATGCTACCCTCCACATTCGCGACTACAACAGGGATCCGAAGACTTGGGTCCTTGAGTGGATGGCAGGAAACGTACATCATGAAGCCAAAGCTTTTGACATCATTGAGTTTACTGGTCTGCCCACTCCAGGTGAACTATATGAACCTGGTTGTCAGCTTCACCGCAATGCTTTGGAGAGCATCTTTCAGAAGCCAGAGCCCAACATGAGCCAAATGCTGAGCATGATGAAGCCTCTGCCACATGATGCTGATTACCCAAAGGAGTTATTTGTTGAAGACCTCAAGTATCTGCCCCGCACCATCTATCATATCATAAGGCGAACTCTATGGCCTGTCAAAGGACATTCCTCCGCAGCAAAACTTGAAGGAGCAATGAAGACTTTGGTCCTTTATATCTTCAATGGCATCAGCTTCAATGCTCAAGACTTCTTTATCAGGCAGTTGGCTGCATCAGGCTCTGATCTGTTTGGTCTGAAATTCTACGCTCCATGGGTCATGCGCCTCATCAAGCAACACTCAGCTGTCAACTATCAGCCCTCTGCTCGCAACCATATGATCTTTCTACCAGAGGTTGATATGCCAGTTGAAGCCGTATACCCAGAGCCTGCCAAGGAGCCTGTTTGTCTTCACAATGCAGATCATCAAAGCTTCACTCAACCCATTGAAGGAGTCCAAGCAATCACTCGCGTTTATCCATTGGCTGGCAATACTCGCATACCTCATCAAGCTCAGACTAAAGCCACTGAGAGCACTATTGCCCAAAGGCCTCGAAAGCGCTCTCGTGTTCTAAATGACCGAGAACTTCTTGTGGTACTGCATCAGAAACAGGATAAGCATCACTACTGGCTGAAGCGCCAAATGCAAAGCCTCTTGGTGGATGTCAACCGCATTCACAATCTTGCCACCAAGAATGCCTTTGTTACACATGAAACCTGTCGGAGATCATGGAAGAGTTTGACATTGCTAAGTGCAGAAGCAGATCTTCAAGACGATGGCTTCACTAAGAGATTCAAGTTTGACACCACTCCCCCAAGGAATGTTGTCCTGCGCCAAACTCCATCTCTTGAAGACAAGGATTATTCCTCCTCCGCTGCAATGGTGAATGCCAGAGTGATCGATGATCAAGATGATGCTACTTTGCCACCTCCAACACGTATCGACACTGCACCAAGTTCGTTTGCACCGCCAAACCCCGACACCGACCCTGCATCTTCTCCTACTCCTTCTGGGAACGAGTAGAGGCTCTATGTCTTCAAACCTTTTTGGTCCTTACTGACAAAAGGGGGAGAAGCATATGAGTTGATAGTCTTCAAGCGGGTCCATATGGGCGGTTGCTTTATATTTTGCCTAGTGTTTACAACTCTTGCTCTTGATACATTTGGTTCTCTGAGTTGTAACACTTAAACTCGATGATCGTCTGCTACTTATTTGCTATTCTGTGATGCGATGATAAATTCCGCATGTGCGATGATAACTTCCGCACTTAGTCATTTTGCAGACGTCCATTTTTCATTATGCATGTCATTATCTTTGTTATATCAAATCATGCATGATGAATTGTCTTCATAAGTTGAAGAGGATCTCCACAAGTACAACCTACCATGTGCATTTGCATTCCAAAAGCAAATTACTTATATGCACATCTTCAGGGGGAGACTTTTGCTACTTATGAAGACAATACCTTATCCTTTACAATTTCACATATTTTTATCCCCGTTGAAAACTTCAACCAGTTTGTCATCAATCACCAAAAGGGGGAGATTGTAAGTGCATCTAGTGCCACCCCTAGTTGGTTTTGGAGTATTGACGACAAACCTGGTTGAGGGACTAATGTGTTTGTGAGAATTGCAGGATAACACAGGTAGCAGTCCCTCATTGATTCGATTTACTTACCGGAGATGACCCCTAAAAATGTATGAAGACATTGACGAAAATGGTGGTATATGAAGATATTCACATTGAAGACTATGACATGAGAAGACATTAAGTGAAGACTATGGAGCGCCTTGAAGACTTCGGTCGTTTTCGTTGTTTCCTTTTCTTCTTTGTTGAGTCATAGGAACCACCGCATCGTTAAGTGGGGTCCCGGTGAACAAAGTCGAGTGGTGAAGTGATGCTCAACCAAAATCCTATGTCTTCGAAAGCCAAGACAATGAGAGCAAATCTTATCCAGAGTGGATGAGTCAGCTTTACTTGTAGCCAAGTAAAGTTGTCGTGTGTGTTTGAAATCGACCGTTGGTACACGTGTCGGTTCCTTAGTGACCTGTGGTCATTTCCGACAAATCAGGTCGGGTTGCCTAGTGGCTATAAATAGCCCACCCCTACACCATAAATTGGTGGCTGCTCGGAAGTTAGTGCACGACTTTTGTCGTTTGAGAGCAACCCACCTCCGAAGCTTTTGAGAGAGAGAAATCCTTGCGAGGACAAAGCCCAAACACCCAGAGCCAAAGAGTGTTAGGCATCATCAAGTCCTTACATCTGCGTGACTGAAGAATTGTTACACTTGAGGACCTGTGGAATCCTCCGGCCGGTTAGGCATCGCGTTCTGAGCATCCAAGAGTCATGGTGGATCGCCGGTGAACGAAGTCTGTGAAGGTTTGGAAGTCTACCTTGAAGACTTACCAGAGTAATTGGGCGAGGACTGGGTGTCCTTAGCTCAAGGGGAATAAGGTGAAGACGTGGTCTTCTGAGTTAAATCTCAGCCTCCCTAACAAGATGTACAGTTGTCACAACAACTGCAACTGGTCCAAGAAATCATGTGTCTTCAACAAGTGACTGGTCCTATCCTCTCCCTCTCTTTACTTACAGTTTGTCTTCGTGAAGTCATTGCCTGCTTGCACTACTTGTCTGACTTCACTGTGTGACTACTATCATTGTTTGGCTTCATACTATCTTCCATCCTGATCTTTACTACCTAGCTGCTATTAGTCTTCGTACTTTTACCTCATTGCATACTTGGCTATGGCCTGCTTTGTGTAGTCTACCTTCCGCTGCATATCAATAGGTTCATTTCTAGTGTTTGTCTTCGAAACTCTCATGTTTTGAAGACTTCCATACAAATTGCCTATTCACCCCCCCTCTAGTCGATAACTAGCACTTTCAACATGACCTCCAGAACAGGATTACCGTACCACTCTAGTGCGGACAGTACTCTGGTTGACCTACGAGGTTCACTAGTCACCTGATGTGAAGTTTCATGATCACCATCATTAGCTTCCTCACTAATTGGTGTAGGAATCACTAGAACTGATTTCTGTGATGAACTACTTTCCAATTCGGGAGAAGGTACAATTACCTCGTCAAGTTCTACTTTCCTCCCACTCACTTCTTTCGAGAGAAACTCCTTCTCTAGAAAGGATCCATTCTTAGCAACGAATATCTTGCCTTTGGATCTGTGATAGAAGGGTACCCAATAGTTTCCTTTGGGTATCCTATGAAGACACATTTCTCCGATTTGGGTTCGAGCTTATCAGGTTGAAGCTTTTCACATAAGCATCGCAGCCCCAAACTTTAAGAATCGACAGTTTAGGTTTCTTGCTAAACCACAGTTCATATGGTGTCGTCTCAACGGATTTAGATGGTGCCCTATTTAACGTGAATGCAACCGTCACCAAAGCATAACCCCAAAACGATAGCAGTAAATCGGTAAGAGACATCATAGATCGCACCATATCTAATAAAGAAATGCAGTTCTGACGTTCGAGACACACCATTCTGTTGTGGTGTTCCAGGTGGCATGAGTTGCGAAACTATTCCACATTGTTTCAAATGAAGACCAAACTCATAACTCAAATATTCACCTCCACGATCAGATCGCAGAAACTTTATTTTCTTGTTACGATGATTTTCCACTCCACTCTGAAATTCTTTGAACTTTTCAAATGTTCCAGACTTATGTTTCATTAAGTAGATATACCCATATCTGCTCAAATCATCTGTGAAGGTCAGAAAATAACGATACCCGCCGCGAGCCTCAACACTCATCGGACCACATACATCAGTATGTATTATTTCCAATAAGTCAGTTGCTCAATTGTTCCGAAGAACGAAGTCTTAGTCATCTTGCCCATGAGGCATGGTTCGCAAGCATCAAGTGATTCATAATCAAGTGATTCCCAAAGCCCATCAACATGGAGTTTCTTCATGCGCTTTACACCAATATGACCTAAACGGCAGTGTGATACGTCTCCAACGTATCTACTTTTCCAAACACTTTTGCCCTTGTTTTGCACTCTAACTTGCATGATTTGAATGGAACTAACCCGGACTGACGCTGTTTTCAGCAGAACTGCCATGGTGTTATTTTTTTTGCAGAAATTAAAGTTCTCGGAATGACCTAAAAATCCACGGAGACACGTTTTGGAATTAATAAAAAATATTGGCGAAAGAATCAGCATCAGGGGGCCCACACCCTGTCCACGAGGGTGCAGGGCGCCCCCCCGGGCATGCCCCCTGCCTCGTGGGCCCCCTGGGACTCCACCGACCTCAACCCCAACTCCATATATTCACGTTCGGGGAGAAAAAAATCAGACAGAAGGATTCATCACGTTTTATGATACGGAGCCGCCGCCAAGCCCTAATCTTCCTCGGGAGGGCTGATCTGGAGTCCGTTCGAGGCTCCGGAGAGGGGAATCCGTCGCCATCGTCATCATCAACCATCCTCCATCACCAATTTCATGATGCTCACCGTCGTGTATGAGTAATCCCATCGTAGGCTTGCTGGACGGTGATGGGTTGGATGAGATTTACCATGTAATCGAGTTATTTTTGTTAGGGTTTCCCTAGTATCCATTATGTTCAAAGATTGGTGTTGCTATGACTTTGCTATGCTTAATGCTTGTCACTAGGGCCAGAGTGCCATGATTTCAGATCTGAACCTATTATGTTTTCATGAATATATACGAGTTCTTGATCTTATCTTGCAAGTAAATAGTCACCTACTATGTGTTATGATCCAGCAACCCCGAAGTGACAATAATCGGGACCACTCCCGGTGATGACCGTAGTTTGAGGAGTTTATGTATTCACTAAGTGTCAATGCTTTGGTCCGGTACTCTATTAAAAGGAGGCCTTAATATCCCTTAGTTTCCAATAGGAACCCGCTGCCACGGGAGGGTAGGACAAAAGATGTCATGCAAGTTCTTTTCCATAAGCACGTATGACTATATTCTGAATATATGCCTACATTACATTGATGAACAGGAGCTAGTTCTGTGTCACCCTAGGTTATAACTGTTGCATGAGGAATCGCATCCGACATAATTATCCATCATTGATCCATTGCCTACGAGATTTTCACATATTGATCTTTGCTTAGTTACTTTTCCGTTGCCACTGTTATGATTGCTACAAAAACTGCTACTGTTACTTTTGCCACCGTTACCGTTACTTCCATACTACTTTGCTACTAAATACTTTGCTGCAGATATTAAGTCTTTCAGGTGTGGTTGAATTGACAACTCAACTGCTAATACTTGAGAATATTCTTTGGCTCCCCTGTGTCACATCAATAATTTTGGGTTGAATACTCTACCCTCAAAAACTCTTGCGACCCCCTATACTTGCGGGTTATCAAAACTATTTTCTGGCGCCGTTGCCGGGGAGCATAGCTCTATTCTTTGAGTCACTTGGGATTTATATCTGTTGATCACTATGAAGAACTTGAAAGATGAAAGAACCAAGATTTTTCCCTCAACTACGAGTGGAGGTAAGGAACTGTCATCTAGCTCTGCACTTGATTCACCTTCTGTTATGAGTAAATTTGTGACACCTACACTTGTTATTGATTCTGGTATGTCGCATGTTATTGATGATGCCACTTTGATACGTCTCCAACGTATCTATAATTTTTGATTGTTCCATGCTATTATATTATCTGTTTTGGATGTTTAATGGGCTTTATTATACACTTTTATATTATTTTTGGGACTAACCTACTAACCAAAGGCCCAGTGCAAATTGCAGTTTTTTGCCTATTTTAGTGTTTCGCAGAAAAGGAATATCAAATGGAATCCAAACGGAATGAACCCTTTGGGAGAGTTATTTTTGGAACAAACGTGATCCAGGAGACTTGGAGTGGACGTCAAGGAAGCAACGAGGCGGCCACGAGGCAGGGAGGTGCGCCCAGGGGGTAGGCATGCCCCCACCCTCATGGGCCCCTCGTGACTCCACCAACCTACTTCTTTCGCCTATATATACTCATATACCCCGAAAACATCCGAGAGCACGACGAAACCCTATTTCCACCGCCGCAACCTTCTGTACCCGTGAGATCCCATCTTGGGGCCTTTTCCGGCCCTCCGCCGGAGGGTGAATCGATCACGGAGGCTTCTACATCAACACCATAGCCTCTCTGATGATGTGTGAGTAGTTTACCACAGACCTTCAGGTCCATAGTTATTAGCTAGATGGCTTCTTCTCTCTCTTTGGATCTCAATACAAAGTTCTCCTCGATTCTCTTGGAGATCTATTCGATGTAATTCTTTTTGCGGTGTGTTTGTCGAGATCCGATGAATTGTGGGTTTATGATCAAGATTATCTATGAACAACATTTGGTTCTTCTCTGAATTCTTATATGTATGATTTGATATCTTTGCAAGTCTCTTCGAATTATCAGTTTGGTTTGGCCTACTAGATTGATCGTTATTGCAATGGGAGAAGTGCTCAGCTTTGGTTTCAATCTTGCGGTGTCCTTTCCCGATGTGGCCGAGGGCAGCAAGGCACGTATTGTATTGTTGCCATCGAGGATAAAAAGATGGGGTTTATATTATATTGCTTGAGTTTATCCCTCTACATCATGTCATCTTGCCTAATGCATTACTCTGTTCTTATGAACTTAATACTCTAGATGCATGCTGGATAGCGGTCGATGTGTGGAGTAATAGTAGTAGATGCAGAATCGCTTCGGTCTACTTGACACGGACGCGATGCCTATATACATGATCATGCCTAGATATTCTCATAACCATGCGCTTTTCTATCAATTGCTCGACAGTAATTTGTTCACCCACCATAGGTTATGCTATCTTGAGAGAAGCCACTAGTGAAACCTATGGCCCCCGGGTCTAGTTTCCATCATATAAGTTTCCAATCTATTCTATTTTATTTTGCAATCTTTACTTTCCAATCTATATCATAAAAATACCAAAAATATTTATCTTATTATCTCTATCAGATCTCACTTTTGCAACTGGCCATGAAGGGATTGACAACCCCTTTATCGCGTTGGTTGCAAGGTTCTTATTTGTTTGTGTAGGTACGAGGCGACTTGCGTATATCCTCCTACTGGATTGATACCTTGGTTCTCAAAAACTGAGGGAAATACTTACGCTACTTTCCTGCATCACCCTTTCCTCTTCAAGGGAAAACCAACGCATGCTCAAGAGGTAGCAAGAAGGATTTCTGGCGCCGTTGCCAGGGATGTCTACACCAAGTCAAGTCGAGACATACCAAGTACCCATCACAAACTCTTATCCCTCGCATTACATTATTTGCCATTTGCCTCTTTTTTTCCTCTCCCCCACTTCACCTTTGCCATTTTATTCGCCCCCTTTTCCCGTTCGCCTCTTTTCCCTTGCCTCTTGTGTGCTTGTGTGTTGGATTGTTTGTCACAATGGCTCAAGACAATACTAAATTGTGTGACTTTTCCAATACTAACAACAATGATTTTCTTAGCACTCTGATTGCTCCTATTACCGATGTTGAATCTTGTGAAATTAATGCTACTTTGCTGAATCTTGTCATGGAAGATCAATTCTCTGGCCTTGCTAGTGAAGATGCCGCTACCCATCTAAACAACTTTGTCGATTTGTGTGATAAGCAAAAGAAGAAAGACGTGGACAATGATATTGTTAAATTGAAGCTATTTCCGTTTTCGCTTAGAGATCATGCTAAAACTTGGTTTTCGCCTTTGCCCAAAAATAGTATTGATTCTTGGAATAAGTGCAAAGATGCTTTTGTCTCTAAGTACTTTCCTCCCGCTAAGATCATCTCTCTTAGAAACGATATTATGAATTTTAAGCAACTTGATCATGGTCATGTTCCACAAGCTTGGGAGAGGATGAAATTAATAATACGTAATTGCCCTACACATGGTTTGAATTTATGGATGATTATACAAAAAAATTATGCTGGATTGAATTTTGCTTCTAGAAATCTTTTAGATTCGGCCGCGGGAGGCACTTTTATGGAAATCACCTTAGGAGAAGCTACTAAACTCCAAGATAATATTATGGTTAATTATTCTCAATGGCACACCGAGAGATCTACTAGTAAAAAGGTTCATGCGATAGAAGAGATTAATGTTTTGAGTGGAAAGATGGATGAACTTATGGAGTTGTTTGCTAATAAGAGTGTTTCTTCTGATCCTAATGATATGCCTTTGTCTACTTTGATTGAGAATAATAATGAATCTATGGATGTGAATTTCATTGGTAGGAACAATTTTGGTAACAACGCATATAGAGGAGACTTTAATCCTACGCCGTTTCCTAGTAATTCCTGTAATAATTATGGTAATTCCTACAACAACTCTTATGGAAATTTTAATAAGATGCCCTTTGATTTTGAGACTAGTGTTAAAGAATTTATGATTTTGCAAAAGAATTTCAATGCTTTACTTGAAGAAAAATTGCCTAAGATTGATGAATTGGATAGGAACGTGGATTGAATTTCTCTTGATGTTGATTCTTTGAAACTTAGATCTATTCCACCTAAGCATGATATCAATGAGTCTCTCAAAGCTATGAGAATTTCCATTGATGAGTGCAAAGAAAGAACCGCTAGGATGCATGCAAAAAAGGATTGCCTTATGAAAGCGTGTTCTTCTAGTTTTCATGATAATAAGGATGAATATCTAAAAGTGATTGATGTGTCTCCTATTATATCTTTGTTTTCCAATATGAATATTGATAATGATGGGACTAGAGATGAGTTAACTTTAGTTAAAAGGCGTCCCAATGATTCGTAGTTTTTAGATTTTGATGCAAAAATTGGTAAAAGTGGGATTGAAGAGGTAAAAACTTTACATAGCAATGAACCCACTATTTTGGATTTCAAGGAATTTAATTATGATAATTGTTCTTTGATAGATTTTATTTCCTTGTTGCAATCCGTGCTAAATTCTCCTCATGCTTATAGTCAAAATAAAGCTTTTACTAAACATATCGTTGATGCTTTAATGAAATCTTATGAAGAAAAGCTTGAATTAGAAGTTTCTATCCCTAGAAAACTTCATGATGAGTGGGAACCTACTATTAAAATTAAAATTAAGGATCATGAATGCTATGCTTTGTGTGATTTGGGTGCTAGTGTTCCCACGATTCCAAAAACTTTGTGTGATGTATTAGGTTTCCGCGAATTTGATGATTGTTCTCTAAATATGCATCTTGCGGATTACACCATTAAGAAACCTATGGGAAGGATTAATGATGTTCTTATTGTTGTAAATAGGAATTATGTGCCCGTAGATTTCATTGTTCTTAATATAGATTGCAATCCTACATGTCCTATTATTCTTGGTAGAAACGATTGGTGCAATTATTGATATGAAGGAAGGGAATATTAGATTCCAATTTCCACTAAGGAAAGGCCTGGAACACTTTCCTAGGAAGAAAATTAAATTACCTTATGAATCTATTATGAGAGCCACTTATGGATTTCATACCAAAGATGATAATACCTAGATCTATTCTTGCCTTTATGCCTAGCTAGGGGCGTTAAACTATAGCGCTTGTTGGGAGGCAACCCAATTTTATTTTTGTTTCTTGCTTTTTTTATTTCTGTTTAGTAATAAATAATTGATCTAGCCTCTGGTTATATGTGGTTTTATGTTTTAGTTAGTGTTTGTGCCAAGTAAAACCTATAGGATCTTCTTGGATGATAGTTATTTGATCTTGCTGAATAAGTCAGAAACTTTCTTCTCACGAAAACAATTGTTAAAAATCTCCAGAACGTGGTAAAATACTGATTCCAATTGCAGTAGATCAATAAACAAATTATTTAGGTCGTCCTATTTTGGTAGAATTTTTGAGTTACATAAAGTTTGCGTTTGATACAGATTACTACAGACTATTCTGTTTTTGACAGATTCTGTTTTTCGTGTATTGTTTGCTTATTTTGATGAATCTATGGCTAGTATCGGGTGGTATGGACCATAGAGAAGTTGGAATACAGTAGCTTTAACACCAATATAAATAAATAATGAGTTCATTACAGTACCTTAAAGTGGTGGTTTGTTTTATTTCTCTAATGGAGTTCATGAGATTTTCTGTTGAGTTTTGTGTTGTGAAGTTTTCAAGTTTTGGGTAAAGATTTGATGGATTACGGAATAAGGAGTGGAAAAAGCCTAAGCTTGGGGATGCCCAAGGCACCCCAAGGTAAAATTCGAGGACAACCAAAAGCCTAAGCTTGGGGATGTCCCGGAAGGCATCCCCTCTTTTGTCTTCGTCCATCGGTAACTTTACTTGATGCTATATTTTTATTCACCACATGATATGTGTTTTGCTTGGAGCGTCTTGTATGATTTGAGTCTTTGCTTTTTAGTTTACCACAATCATACTTGCTGTACACACCTTTTGGGAGAGACACACATGAATCGGAATTTATTAGAATACTCTATGTGCTTCACTTGTATCTTTTGAGCTAGATAATTTTGCTCGAGTGATTCACTTATATCTTTTTAGAGAACGGTGGTGGTTCTATTTTATAGAAATTATTGATCTCTCATGCTTCCCTTATATTATTATGAGAGTCCTTTATAACAGCATGGTAATTTTCTTTGGCTATAAAATTAGTCCTAATATGATAGGCATCCAAGATGGATATAATAAAAACTTTCATATAGAGTGCATTGAATACTATGAGAAGTTTGATACTTGATGATTTTTTTGAGATATGAAGGTGGTGATATTAAAGTTGTGTAGTTGAGTAATTGTGAAATTGAGAAATAATTGTGTTGAAGTTTGCAAGTCCCGTAGCATGCACGTATGGTAATCGTTGTGTAACAAATTTGAAACATGAGGTGTTCTTTGATTGTCATCCTTATGAGTGGTGGTCGGGGACGAGCGATGGTATTTTCCTACCAATATATCCCCCTAGGAGCATGCACGTAGTGCTTGGTTTTTGATGACTTGTAGATTTTTGCAATAAGTATGTGAGTTCTTTATGACTAATGTTGAGTCCATGGATCATACACACTCTCACCCTTCCATCATTGCTAGCCTCTTCGGTACCATGAATTGCCCTTTCTCACCTTGAGAGTTGGTGCAAACTTCGCCGGTGCATCCAACCCCCGTGATATGATACGCTCTATCACACTTAAACCTCCTTATATGTTCCTCAAAACAGCCAACATACCTACCTATTATGGCATTTCCATAGCCATTCCGAGATATATTGCCATGCAACTTTCCATCATTTCATTTATTATGACATGCTTCATCATTGTCATATTGCCTTGCATGATCATGTAGTTGACATCGTATTTGTGGCAAAGCCACCATGCATAATTTTTCATACATGTCACTCTTTATTCATTGCCCATCTCGGTACACCGCCGGAGGCATCCATGTGGAGTCATATTTTGTTCTAAGTATCGAGTTGTAATCTTTGAGTTGTAAATAAATAGAAGCTTGATGATCATCATTATTAGAGCATTGTACCAATAAAAAAAGAGAAAGGCCAAATAAAAAAAAGGCCCAAAAAAAGGGACAATGTTACTATCCTTTTCCACACTTGTGCTTCAAAGTAGCACCATGATCTTCATGATAGAGAGTCTCTTATTTTGTCACTTTCATATACTAGTGGGAATTTTTCCTTATAAGAACTTGGCTTGTATATTCCAACAATGGGCTTCCTCAAATGCCCTAGGTCTTCGTGAGCAAGCAAGTTGGGTGCACACCCACTTAGTTTCTTTTGTTGAGCTTTCATACATTTATAGCTCTAGTGCATCCGTTGCATGGCAATCCCTACTCCTTGCATTGACATCTGATGAGCATCTCCCTAGCCCGTTGATTAGCCGCGTCAATGTGAGACTTTCTCCTTTTTTGTCTTCTCCACATAACCCCCATCATTATATTCTATTCCACCCATAATGCTATATCCATGGCTCACGCTCATGTATTGCGTGAAGGTTGAAAACGTTTGAGATTACTAAAGTATGAAACAAGTGCTTGGCTTTTCATCGGGGTTGTCCATGATGAGAGCATTCTTGTGTGACGAAAATGAAGCATGACCAAACTATATGATTTTGTAGGGATGAACTTTCTTTGGCCATGTTATTTTGAGAAGACATAATTGCTTAGTTAGTATGCTTGAAGTATTATTATTTTTATTTCAATATTAAACTTTTATCTTGAATCTTTCGGATCTGAACATTCATGCCACAATAAAGAAAATTACATTGAAGATTATGTTAGGAAGCATTCCACATCAAAAATTCTGTTTTTATCATTTACCTACTCGAGGACGAGCAGGAATTAAGCTTGGGGATGCTTGATACGTCTCCAATGTATCTATAATTTTTGATTGTTCCATGCTATTATATTATCTGTTTTGGATGTTTAATGGGCTTTATTATACACTTTTATATTATTTTTGGGACTAACCTACTAACCAAAGGCCCAGTGCAAATTGCTATTTTTTTTGCCCATTTTAGTGTTTCGCAGAAAAGGAATATCAAACGGAATCCAAACGGAATGAAACCTTCGGGAGAGTTATTTTTGGAACAAACGTGATCAAAGAGACTTGGAGTGGACGTCAAGGAAGCAACGAGGCGGCCACGAGGCAGGGAGGCACGCCCAGGGGGTAGGCGCGCCCCCTCCCTCGTGGGCCCCTCGTGGCTCCACCGACCTACTTCTTTCGCCTATATATATACTCTTATACCCCGAAAACATCCGAGAGCACGACGAAACCCTATTTCCACCGCCGCAACCTTCTGTACCCGTGAGATCCCATCTTGGGGCCTTGGCGCTCCACCGGATGGGGAATCGATCATGGAGGGCTTCTACATCAACACCATCGCCTCTCTGATGATGTGTGAGTAGTTTACCACGGACCTTCGGGTCCATAGTTATTAGCTAGATGGCTTCTTCTCTCTCTTTGGATCTCAATACAAAGTTCTCCTCAGTTCTCTTGGAGATCTATTCGATGTAATTATTTTTGCGGTGTGTTTGTCGAGATCCGATGAATTGTGGGTTTATGATCAATATTATCTATGAACAATATTTGGTTCTTCTCTGAATTCTTATATGTATGATTTGATATCTTTGCAAGTCTCTTTGAATTATCAGTTTGGTTTGGCCTACTAGATTGATCTTTCTTGCAATGGGAGAAGTGCTTAGTTTTGGGTTCAATCTTGCGGTGTCCTTTCCCAGTGACAACAAGGCACGTATTGTATTGTTGCCATCAAGGATAAAAAGATGGGGTTTATATCATATTGCTTGAGTTTATCCCTCTACATCATGTCATCTTGCCTAATGCGTTACTCTATGCTTATGAACTTAACACTCTAGATGCATGATGGATAGCGGTCGATGTGTGGAGTAATAGTAGTAGATGTAGAATCATTTCAGTCTACTTGGCACGAACGTGATGCCTATATACATGATCATGCCTAGATATTCTCATAACTATGCGCTTTTCTATCAATTGCTCGGCAGTAATTTGTTCACCCACCGTAGATTATGCTATCTTGAGAGAAGCCACTAGTGAAACCTGTGGCCCCCGGGTCTACTTTCCATCATATAAGTTTCCGATCTATTTTATTTTGCAATCTTTACTTTCCAATCTATATCATAAAAATACCAAAAATATTTATCTTATTATCTCTATCAGATCTCACTTTTGCAAGTGGTCATGAAGGGATTGACAACTCCTTTATCGCGTTGGTTGCAAGGTTCTTATTTGTTTGTGTAGGTACGAGGCGACTTGCGTGTATCCTCCTACTGGATTGATACCTTGGTTCTCAAAAACTGAGGGAAATACTTATGCTACTTTGCTGCATCACCCTTTCCTCTTCAAGGGAAAACCAACACATGCTCAAGAGGTAGCACACTTCTGCTATGCATGATGCTTATGATGAAACTACTTCTATGCTTGATGATACTGTGCCATTAAGTGAATTTCTTGATGAACAACTTGCTAGGGTTAGAGAGAATGAAATTATTGAAACAGATAATATTGATGAAAGTGATGATGAAGATTCTTCCCCTAGATATGAATTGCCTGATGTGCCTGAGGGTTATGTTATGGATGAAGAAACTGCTAGAGACCTTTTTGCTTGCAAAGATAGATATGATCTTAAGAAACTGTTAGCTAAGCTGAAAGAAAAGTCTTTGAATGCTAGAATGAAATATGACCCTGCTTTTGCTACTTCACCTATCTGTATTTCTGATAAGGATTATGATTTCTCTGTCGATCCTGAGTTAATTACTTTGGTTGAATCTGATCCTTTTTATGGCTATGAATATGAATCTGTTGTGGCACATCTTACTAAATTGAATGATATAGCCATCCTATTCACTCATGAGGAAAAAAAATTCGTTCTTACTATATCCTTAAGTTATTTCCGTTCTCCTTAAAGGGCGATGCTAAAACATGGTTTAATTCTCTTTCTCCTGGTTGTGTGCGTAGTCCCCAGGATATGATTTATTACTCTGCTAAATATTTCCCTGCTCATAAGAAACAAGCTGCCTTAAGGGAAATATATAATTTTGTACAAGTTGAAGAAGAGAGTCTCCCACAAGCTTGGGGGAGGCTTCTCCGATTACTTAATGTTTTTCCTGATCATCCTCTCAAGAAAAATGAAATACTTGATATCTTTTATGATGGACTAACCGATGCTTCCAGAGACCACCTGGATAGTTGTGCTGGTTGTGTTTTCAGGGAAAGAACTGTTGAGCAAGCTGAATTGCTATTAAATAATATATTGAGTAATGATAATGATTGGACACTTCCTGAACCAACTCCTAAGCCAACTCCGAAGAAAAGGGGTATTCTCTTTCTCAGTCTTGAAGATATGCAAGAGGCAAAGAAATCTACGAAAGAAAAGGGTATTAAAGCTGAAGATGTTAAGAATTTACCACATATTTAAGAAATACATGGTCTTAATAACCCGACACAAGTAGTAAAGGTAAATTCTCTATATAGATTTGATGAAGGTGATATTCCTCATAATAAGTCTGCTAGCCAATGCTTGGATGAGTTTGATAATTTTATTTTAAACAAGAAAACTTCAATGCTTATATTGGTAGACAATTGAAATGTAATGCTTATATGGTTGAACACTTGAGTGATTATATGTCTAGAGTTAAAGGTGACCTTAAACTTATTAGTAAACATGCTTCTATGGTTACCACTCAGGTAGAACAAGTGCTTAAAGCTCAAGATGATTTGCTCAATGAATTAAATAATAATAAAAATGATAATGTTGCTAGAGTTATGACTAGAGGGGGTAGAATGACTCAGGAACCTTTGTATCCCGAGGGCCACCCTAAGAGAGTTGAGAAAGATTCTCAGATAACTAATGTTGATACACCTAGTCCTTCTAAGAAGAAGAAAAAGAAAAATGATAGGACTTTGCATGCTTCTAGTGAACCTGTTGTTGACACACCTGAGAATCCCAATGATATTTCTATTTACGATCTTTGAAACACAATATGGTAATGAACATGAACCTAGTGATAATGTTAATGATGATGTTCATATTGATGCTCAACCTAGCAATAACAATGATTTAGAGATTGAACCTGCTGTTGATCTTGATAACCCATAATCAAAGAATCAACGTTATGATAAGAGAGACTTCGTTGCTAGGAAGCACGGTAAAGAAAGAGAACCATGGGTTCAGAAACCCATGCCTTTTCCTCCTAAACCATCCAAGAAAAAGGATGATGAGGATTTTGAGCGCTTTGCTGAAATGATTAGACCTATATTTTTGCGTATGTGTTTGACTGATATGCTTAAAATGAATCCCTATGCTAAGTATATGAAAGATATTGTTACAAATAAAAGAAAGATACCAGAAGCTGAAATTTCCACCATGCTTGCCAATTATACTTTTAAAGGTGGAATACCAAAGAAACTAGGAGATCCAGGAGTACCAACTATACCATGCTCCATTAAAAAAACTATGCTAAAACTGCTTTATGGGATCTTGGAGCCGATGTTAGTGTTATGCCTCTCTCTTTATATCGTAGATTTTATTTGAATAAGTTGACACCTACTGAAATATCTTTGCAAATGGCCGATAAATCAACTGCTATACATGTCGGTATTTGTGAGGATGTGCCTGTTGTGGTTGCAAACGTTACTATTTTAACGAACTTTGTTATTCTTGATATTCCCGAGGACGATAGTATGTCTAGTATCCTTGGTAGACCCTTTTTGAGTACTGCAGGGGCTGTTATTGATTGCAACAAAGGCAATGTCACTTTTCATGTTAATGGTAATGAGCATACAATACACTTTCCAAGGAAACAACCTCAAGTCCACAGTATAAATTCTATTCGAAAAATTTCAACGATTACTATTGGAGGTTTTGAATTCCCTCTTCCTACTATCAAGAAGAAATATGATATTCTTATTGCTGGGGACATCTATATCCCCGTTGAGGTAACCTAGTGTAATTCGAAAATTCTCCGGTTTCATGCGATTCAGAAAGAGTTTGTTAACAAGACTTGATCAACCTTGTTAGTGGATTCCTTTCCATGAGCACAAGATGGATGAAGTTAGAAAGCACAACTCTCTGTACCCTCCTTTTATTTTCTGTTATTTAGATAAAATAAAGCAAAAATAGTATTTTTTTGTCTGTTTTCTGAATTATCCTTGCAATAAAAATACCCCGAAAATAAAAGTTCTCCAAACATCCTGAAAATGAAATATGATTTTTTGTAGAATATTTAAGAATTTCTGGCACTAAGAAAACACCAGGGGGCTGATGTCTACTACACAACCTTCTTCTTGTAGACGTTGTTGGGCCTGCACGTGCATAGGTTTGTAGGACAGTAGCAAATTTCCCTCAAATGGATGACCTAAGGTTTATCAATCCGTGGGAGGCGTAGGATGAAGATGGTCTCTCTCAAGCAACCCTGCAACCAAATAACAAAGAGTCTCTTGTGTCCCCAACACACCCAATACAATGGTAAATTGTATATGTGCACTAGTTCGGCGAAGAGATGGTGATACAAGCGCAATATGGACGGTGGATAAAGGTATTTGTAACCTGAAAATATAAAAACAGCAAGGTAACTAATGATAAAAGTGAGCGTAAATGGTATTGCAATGATAGGAAACAAGGCCTAGGGTTCATACTTTCACTAGTGCAAGTTCTCTCAACAATAATAACATAGATAGATCATATAACAAGCCCTCAACATGCAACAAAGAGTCACTCCAAAGCCACTAATAGCGGTGAATAAACGTAGAGATTATGGTAGGGTACGAATACACCTCAAAGTTATTCGTTCGGATCGATCTATAAAAGAGTTCGTACTAGAAAAACACCTTAAGACACAAATCAACCAAAACCCTAATGTCACCTAGATACTCCATTGTCACCTCAAGTATCCGTGGGCATGATTATACGATATGCGTCACACAATCTCAGATTCATCCAACCAACATAAAAGTACTTCAAAGAGTGCCCCAAAGCTACTACCGGAGAGTCAAGAACGTGTGCCAACCCCTATGCATAGGTTCCCAATGTCACGAAACCCGCAAGTTGTTCACCAAAACATACATCAAGTGGATCGCAAGACATACATCAAGTGTTATCTTAATCCGATAAGATAACTTCAAAGGGGAAACTCAATTCATCACAAGAGAGTAGAGGGGGAGAAACATCATAAGATCCAACTACAATAGCAAAGCCCGGGATACATCAAGATCGTATCACCTCAAGAACACGAGAGAGAGAGATCGAACACATAGCTACTGGTACATACCCTCAGCCCCGAGGGTGAACTACTCCCTCCTCGTCATGGAGAGCGCCGGGATGATGAAGATGGCCACCGGAGATGGATCCCCCCTCCGGCAGGGTACCGGAAAGGGGTCCCGATTGGTTTTTGGTGGCTCTGGAGGCTTGCGGCGGCGGAACTCCCGATCTATCTTCTGTTCTGGAAGTTTTACGGTACGTAGGTATATATGGGTGACAGGAGTACGTCGGTGGAGCTACGGGGGCCCCACGAGACAGGGGGGCACGCCCAGGGGGGTGGGCGCGCCCCCCACCCTCGTGAGCACCTCCCGTATCTTCTGACGTGGAGTCCAAGTCCATTAGGTGGGTTTCCTTCCAAAAATAAGTTCTCCAGTTGATTTCGTTCCGTTTTGACTCCGTCTGATATTCCTTTTCCTCGAAACACTGAAATAGGCATAAAACAACAAATCTGGGCTGAGCCTCCGGTTAATAGGTTAGTCCCAAAAATAATATAAAAGTGGATAATAAAGCCCAATATTTCCTAAAACAGTAGATAAAGTAGCATGGAGCAATCAAAAATTATAGATACGTTGGAGATGTATCAGGGGCCCACCATTTGGCCACGAGGGCACAGGGCGCGCCCCCTGCCTCATGGGCCCCACGTGGACCCCCTCCACTTATTCCAGCACCCACTCACTTCGTCTTCCTCTAGAAAAAATCCTCCCATAGCTCAACCCGTGTTCTAGCTCAACTTGCTGCCATTTTCGATCTCTTTGCTCAAAGCTCCATTCACAAAACTATTTGGGGAGTTTGATCTTTGGTATGTGACTCCTCCAATGGTCCAATTAGTTTTTGTTCTAGTGCTTTATTTATTGCAAATTTTTGCTGCTAAGGTGAACCTGTTCTTGAGCTTGCATGTCAAATTTATATGGTCCAAAGTAGTTTTAATGCATGATATAACCTCTAGGCACTTATGGGAGTAGTTGATATCAATCTTGTTGAGTTTGGTTCACTTTTATTTTGAGTCACTAAAACTTCAGAAATTTTTCAGAGAAAGAAAAATGCATAGGAAAATGTACCAAGGTGGTTCCTGAAGGAAGCAAGGACCAAGGCTCGCGATACGTGAGCCGGACGATGAACCACCGAGGGAAGCTCAAGTACGGCCTTGTGTATGGCCGTCAGAGGAGTTTATGGTCCAGGCAGGCATCAAGGATGAATTTGACGCATATATGCGTAATGCTGATCTTGAGGACTTCGTGTCAGATAAGTGCCTACAACACCACTACCTAACTGATTCCTTTGTGAGGAGGTTTAAATTTACATCCTCGCGCAATTCTCACACTGTTTTATTTGATCTTTATGATAAATCATATACCATGGACTTAGAAGATTTTAATACTGCTTGTAAACTCCCGCAGTGGGGCAATGTTAGTGAACCTCGCAAATCTGAATATAAAGACTTTCTTGCTAGTATCACTGTGGGGGAATCTAGAGAAATCACACAAGCTACCATAGGGAGCATTCATTTCCCTTCCATACACTATTTTGCTCTCTTTATAGGTAGATGCATTAACGGTAAAGATGAGGCTAGTCACATGTGCGTTCCAGATCTTATTGTCCTCAAGAGTGCGGTATTAGGTGATAAACAATATAACTTGGGGGCCATTGTTGCATGAAGGTTGCATCTTAACGGTACAAGTGGAGATTTTTTTGGTTGAATTTATGCAACTCGTGTAGCTAATTATCTTGGTGTACCCATACATGGAAATGATATGGAGTTGCCTCATGCTTATCTAGATTATAGTGCTATGGTTCGCCATCAGTTTCTTGAGAGGAATGAAAAGTTCCTCCAGTACCGACTAATCTTTAACAGACAAGATCGTCCATGTTGCCCTCCCTGCTCCTACTTTCTTTAACTTTCAGGCAAAAAGGAGATATGTTATAACCAGGGAGGAGGCAAACGAGTATGAGAGGATGACGGAGGCAGCTCGCCTCCAAGCTGCAACTCTTAAGGAAGTAGCTGTTGCATCTCAGTACGACCCCAGCTACAACTTTGGATATCCGCCAGGCCAGCAGTGGCCATAGACCAACTTAGGCCAAAAGCCTAAGCTTGGGGAGTACGTATTTCACACCGGCATTACATTCATGTTCACACACTCATGCCAGTTGTCGGTGCTCATACTTTTTCATTGTACTATCCATGCTAGTTTATTTTCTTTTCTAAGCCTTCTTCTTGTGTGTTTGAATAAAACCTTAAGAAAAACCAAAAAAATTAGTTATAGCTTTAGCTAGTTTACTTTTCGTGCCTGTAGTAGTAATTAAAAGAAAACCCAAAAGATTTCTCATTCTTCTTTTGCTTGTTGGGAGCTTTCCCATGTAAATAGTTTTATTTATTTTCTTATTCTTTGGGGGTCGAGAGGAGAAGACCACGATGAAAATGTTGAGTGGCTCTCATATGCATTATTGTTGATTTAACCAAGAGCCCATATTACCTTGTCTTCTCCCTTGTATTAAATGCTTGCAGATTCCAACTTAGTCCAATGCACGTGCACTATTATTATTATCCACACCGTTCGATGAAATGCGAGTGAAAGGCAATAATGATGATATATGATGGACTGATTGAGATGAGAGAAGCTGGTATGAACTCGACCTATCTTGTTTTTGTAAATATGATTAGTTCATCGTTCCTGATTCAGCCTATTATGAATGAAACATGTTTGCAATGAGAATTAGAGATTATAGTTGCTCATGCCATGCTTAATTTGCTAGGAGTTTATAATGGTTTACCTTGCGTGCCAACATGCTATTAAAATGGTTATGACGTGGTATGATAGGGTGGTATCCTCCTTTGAACGATTCGAGTGGCTTGACTTGGCACATGTTTAGGCATGTAGTTGAAACAAAATCAACATAGCCTCCACGATATGTATGTTCATGGTGATTTATATCCTACTCATGCTGGCACTCATTGTTGATTAATCTTAATGCATGTTCATGACTGTTGTCGCTCTCTAGTTGGTCGCTCCCTGGTCTCTTTCTAGCCTTCACTTGTACTAAGCGGGAATACTGCTTGTGCATCCACTTCCATAAACCCCAAAGTTATTCCATATGAGTCCACCATACCTTCCTATATGCGGTATTTACCTGCCGTTCCAAGTAAATTTGTATGTGCCAAACTCTAAACCTTCAAATGAAATTCTGTTTTGTATGCTCGAATAGCTCATGTATCAACTAGGGATGTCTATATCTTCCATGCTAGGTGAGTTATTCTCACGATGAGTGGACTCCGCTCATCATTCACCAGAAAATGGCCGGTAACCGGGATGCCTAGTCCCATGCTCAAACCAAAATAATTGCAAACAAAACTCCCCCACGATTGTTGTTAGTTGGAGGCACCTGTTGTTTCGGATAAGCCATGGATTGATGTTTGTTGGTGGTGGGGGAGTATAAACTTTACCATTCTGTTTGGGAACCGCCTATAATGTGTGTAGCATGGAAGATATCGAGATCTCTTGGTTGTTATGTTGACAATGAAAGTATGCCACTCAAAATATTATTTATCTCTGTTTCAAAACTCGAGCTCTGGCACCTCTGCAAATCCCTGCTTCCCTCTGCGAAGGGCATATCTATTTACTTTTATGTGGATTCATCATCCTCTTATTAAAAAGCACCAGTTGGAGAGCACCGCTGTCATTCGCATGCATTGCTATTAATTTCCAGTGAGTATGATTGTGACTGGATCTCTTTTACCATGAATTATAATGTCTAGTCAGTCCTTGATCTTCAGGGGTGCTCTGCATTTATGTTTTTGCGGTCTCAGAAAGGGCTAGCGAGATACCATCTTTTTATATCATGTTATGATTGTTTTGAGAAAGTGTTGTCATCCGAGATTTATTATTATTGCTCGCTAGTTGATTATGCCATTGATGTGAGTAAACATGAGACCTAAATGTTATTGTGAATATGGTTAGTTCATAATCTTTCTTTGAAAACTTGAATGCTGGCTTTACATATTTGCAACAACAAGATCAAACAGAGTTTGTAAAAGTTTTTCTTTATCACTTTCAATTTGTCAACTGAATTGCTTGAGGACAAGCAAAGGTTTAATCTTGGGGGAGTTGATACGTCTCCAACGTATCTACTTTTCCAAACACTTTTGCCCTTGTTTTGGACTCTAACTTGCATGATTTGAATGGAACTAGCCCGGACTAACGCTGTTTTCAGCAGAACTACCATGGTGTTATTTTTGTGCAGAATTTTTTTTCTCGGAATGACCTGAAAATCCACGGAGACACGTTTTGGAATTAATAAAAAATATTGGCGAAGAATCAGCATTAGGGGGCCCACACCCTGTCCACGAGGGTGCAGGGCGCCCCCCCCGGGGCGTGCCCCTTGCCTCGTGGGCCCCCTGGGACTCCACCGACCTCAACCCCAACTCCATGTATTCATGTCCAGGGAGAAAAAATCAGAGAGAAGGATTCATCGCGTTTTATGATACAGAGCCGCCGCCAAGCCCTAATCTTCCTCGGGAGGGCTGATCTGGAGTCCGTTCAGGGCTCCGGAGAGGGGAATCCGTCGCCATCGTCATCATCAACCATCCTCCATAACCAATTTCATGATGCTCACCGCCGTGCTTGAGTAATCCCATCGTGAAGCTTCTTTGGGCGGTGATGGGTTCGATGAGATTTACCATGTAATCGAGTTAGTTTTGTTAGGGTTTGATCCCTAGTATCCATTATGTTCTAAGATTGGTGTTGCTGTGACTTTGCTATGCTTAATGCTTGTCGCTAGGGCCCGAGTGCCATGATTTCATATCTGAACCTATTATGTTTTCATGAATAAATGTGAGTTCTTGATCTTATCTTGCAAGTCAATAGTCACCTACTATATGTTATGATCCAGCAACCCCGAAGTGACAATAATCGGGACCACTCCCGATGATGACATAGTTTGAGGAGTTCATGTATTCACTAAGAGTTAATGCTTTGGTCCAGTACTCTATTAAAAGGAGACCTTAATATCCCTTAGTTTCCAATAGGACCCCGCTGCCACGGGAGGGTAGGACAAAAGATGTCATGCAAGTTCTTTTCCATAAGCACGTATGACTATATTCAGAATACATGCCTACATTACTTTGATGAACTGGAGCTAGTTCTGTGTCACCCTATGTTATAACTATTGCATGAGGAATCGCATCCGACATAATTATCCATCATTGATCCATTGCCTACGAGCTTTTCACATATTGATCTTTGCTTAGTTACTATTCCGTCGCCATCACATTACGATTGCTACAAAACTGCTCAATTACTTTTGTCACCGTTACCGTTACTTCCATACTACTTTGCTACTAAATACTTTGCTGCAAATATTAAGTCTTTTAGGTGTGGTTGAATTGACAAGTCAACTGCTAAAATTTGAGGATATTCTTTGGCTCCCCTTGTGTCGAATCAATAAATTTGGGTTGAATACTCTACCCTCGAAAACTGTTGCGATCCCCTATACTTGTGGGTTATCACAGTGCCACAAATAACTTGCACTATCAATATTAACTTTGCATCTTTGGGCTTCAATATTATGAATATGTGTATCACTACAGTCGAGATTCAACAAAAATAGACCACTCTTCAAGGGTGCATGACCATAAAAGATATTACTCATATAAATAGAACAACCATTATTCTCTGATTTAAATGAGTAACCGCCTCGCATCAAACAAGATCCAGATATAATGTTCATGCTCAACGTTGGCACCAAATAACAATTATTTAGGTCTAAAACTAATCACGAAGGTAGATGTAGAGGTAGTGTGCTGACGGCGATCACATCGACTTTGGAACCATTTCCCACGTGCATCGTCACCTCGTCCTTATCCAATCTTTGTTTAATCCGTAGCCCCTGTTTCGAGTTGCAAATATGAGCAACGGAACCAGTATCAAATACCCAGGCGCTACTACGAGCATTAGTAAGGTACACATCAATAATATGTATATCAAATATACCTTTCACTTTACAATCCTTCTTATCCGCCAAATACTTGAGGCAGTTCCACTTCCAGTGACCAATCCCTTTGCAGTAGAAGCACTCACTTTCAGGCTTAGGTCCAGACTTGGGCTTCTTCCCTTGAGTAGCAACTTGCTTGCTGTTCTTCTTGAAGTTCCCCTTCTTCCCTTTGCCCTTTTTATTGAAACTAGTGGTTTTGTTAACCATCAACGCTTGATGCTCCTTCTTGATTTCTACCTCCGCAACCTTTAGCATCACGAAGAGCTCGGGAATTGTCTTTTCCATCCCTTGCATATTATAGTTCATCACGAAGCCTTTATAGCTTGGTGGCAGTGATTGAAGAACTCTGTCAATGACACTATCATCAGGAAGATCAACTCCCAGCTGAGTCAAGTGGTTATGGTACCCAGACATTCTGAGTATGTGTTCACTGAGAGAACTATTCTCCTCCATCTTGCAGCTATAGAACTTGTTGGAGACTTCATATCTCTCAACTCGGGCATTTGCTTGAAATATTAACTTCAACTCCTGTAACATCTCATATGCTCCATGACGTTCAAAATGTCTTTGAAGTCCCGATTCTAAGCCGTAAAGCATGGCACACTGAACTATCGAGTAGTCATCAGCTTTGCTCTGCCAGACGTTCATAACATCCGGAGTTGCTCCTGGAGCGGGTCTTGCACCTAGCGGTGCTTCCAGGACATAATTCTTCTGTGCGGCAATGAGGATAATCCTCAAGTTACGGACCCAGTCCGTGTAGTTTCTACCATCATCTTTCAACTTAGCTTTCTCTAGGAACACATTAAAATTCAAGGGAACGGTACCACGGACCATTGATCTACAACAACATAGATATGCAAAAACTATCAGGTACTAAGTTCATGATAAATTAAAGTTCAATTAATCATATTACTTAAGAACTCCCACTTAGATAGATATCCCTCTAGTCATCTAAATGATCACGTGATCCATATCAACTAAACCATGTCCGATCATCACGTGAGATGGAGTAGTTTTCAATGATGAACATCACTATGTTGATCATACCTACTATATGATTCACGTTCGACCTTTCGGTCTCAATGTTCCGAGGCCATATCTGCATATGCTAGGATTGTCAAGTTTAACCCAAGTATTCTACACGTGCAAAACTGGCTTGCACCCGTTGTATGTGAACATAGAGCTTATCACACCCGATCATCATGTTGTGTCTCGGCGCGACGAACTGTAGCAACGGGGCATACTCAGGGAGAACACTTATACCTTGAAATTTAGTGAGGGATCATCTTATAATGCTATTGCCGTACTAAGCAAAATAAGATGCATAAAAGATAAACATCACCTGAAATCAAAATATGTGACATGATATGGCCATCATCTTGTACCTTTCATCTCTATCTCCCAAGCACCATCATGATCTCCATCGTCACCGGCTTGACACCTTGATCTCCATCGTAGCATCCTTGTCGTCTCGCCCACTATTGCTTCTATGACTATCGCTACCACTTAGTGATAAAGTAAAGCAATTACATGGCGATTGCATTTCATACAATAAAGCGACAACCATAAGGCTCTGCCGCCATTGCCGATAACTTCTACAAAACATGATCATCTCATACAACAATTTATATCTCATCACGTCTTGACCATATCACATCACAACATGCTCTGGAAAAACAAGTTAGACATCCTCTACTTTGTTGTTGCAAATTTTACATGGTTGCTACTGGCTTCTAGCAAGAACCGTTCTTACCTATGCATCAAAACCACAATGATTTTTCGTCAAGTGTGTTGTCTTAACCTTCAACAAGGACTGGCCGTAGTCAAATTCGATTCAACTAAAGTTGGAGAAACAGACACCCGCCAGCCACTTGTGTGCGAAGCACGTCGGTAGAACTGGTCTCATGAACGTGGTCATGTAATGTTGGTCCGGGCCGCTTCATCCAACAATACCGCCGAATCCAAATAATACGTTGGTGGTAAGCAGTATGACTATTATCACCCACAACTCATTGTGTTCTACTCGTGCACTACAGATAGACCTGGCTCTGATGCCACTGTTGGGGAACGTAGCATGCAATTTCAAAAAAATTCCTACGATCACGCAAGATCTATGTAGGAGATGCATAGCAACGAGACGGGGAGAGTGTATCCACGTACCCTCGTAGACCGAAAGCGGAAGCATTAGGTTAACGCGGCTGATGTAGTCGAACGTCTTCACGATCCAACCGATCCAAGTACCGAACATACGACACCTCCGTGTTCAGTACACGTTCAGCTCGATGATGTCCCTCGAACTCTTGATCCAGTAGAGGGTCGAGGGAGAGTTCCGTCAGCTCGACGGTGTGGCGACAGTGATGGTGATGTGATCCGCGCAGGGCTTCGCCTAACCACTACGACGCTATGACCGGAGGAGTAAACTGTGGAGGGGGGGGGCACCGCACACGGCTAAGAGAATAACTGGTGTGCCTTTGGGGTGCCCACGCCCCTGTATATAAAGGAGGAGAGAGGAGGCCGGCCAGCCCTAGGGGTGGCACGCCATGGGGGCGAGTCCTACTAGGACTCCACTCCTAGTAGGATTCGCCCCCCTTCCTTCCAACGGAGAGGGGAAAGGGGAAAGAGGGGAGAGGGAGAAGGAAAGGGGGGGGGGGGCGCCCCCTCCCCTTGTCCAATTCGGATTGTGCAGGAGGGAGGTGCGTGACTCCTCGTGTGGCCTTTGTCCCTCTCTCCACTATGGCCCATTAGGCCCATTAACTTTCCCAGGGGGTTCCGATAGCCTCCCGGTACTCCGATAAATGCCTGAACTTCTTCGGAACCATTCCGGTGCCCTTATACAACCTTCCAATATATGAATATTTACCTCTCGACCATTTTGAGACTCCTCGTCCTGTCCGTGATCTCATCCGGGACTCCGAACAAACTTCGGTCACCCAAACACATAACTCATAATACAAATCGTCATCAAACGTTAAGCGTGCGGACCCTACGGGTTCGAGAACTATGTAGACATGACCGGGACACATCTCCGGTCAATAACCAATAGCGGAACCTGGATGCTCATATTGGTTCCTACATATTCTACGAAGATCTTTATCGGTCAAACCGTATAACAACATACATTATTCCCTTTGTCATCGGTATGTTACTTGCCCGAGATTCGATCGTTGGTATCATCATACCTAGTTCACTCTTATTACCGACAAGTCTCTTTACTTGTTCTGTAATGCATCATCCCGCAACTAACTCATTAGTCACATTGCTTGCAAGGCTTATAGTGATGTGCATTACCGAGAGGGCCCATAGATACCTCTCTGATACTCGGAGTGACAAATCCTAATCTCAATCTATGCCAACTCAACAAACACCTTTGGAGACACCTGTAGAGCATCTTTATAATCACCCAGTTACGTTGTGACGTTTGATAGCACACAAGGTGTTCCTCCGGTATTCGGGAGTTGCATAATCTCATAGTCAGAGGAATATGTATAAGTCATGAAGAAAGCAATAGCAATAAAACTAAACGGTCATAATGCTAAGCTAACACATGGGTCTTGTCCATCAGATCATTCTCTAATGATGTGATCCCGTTCATCAAATGACAACACATGCCTATGGTCAGGAAACATAACCATCTTTGATCAACGAGCTAGTCAAGTAGAGGCATACTAGGGACACTCTGTTTTGTCTATGTATTCACACATGTACTAAGTTTCCGGTTAATACAATTCTAGCATGAATAATAAACATTTATCATGATATAAGGAAATATAAATAACAAATTTATTATTGCCTCTAGGGCATATTTGCTTCAGATTACTCCACAAAAGCATTTCCATCAATCACCAAAACCACTTAGAGAGAGAGAGACATGCCCTAACACCCGGCCATGTGTAGGCGGTTGCCGCTGGATAAACAGGACCCCGTGGTAGTACGCGGTTGCCGCTGGATGAATAGGACCCCAAGGAGGCCGCCACACACCACAGCCGGTTGGGGGTGGATGAACAGGACCCTGTGGAGGCTGGTTGAACAGTAGTCCATGGATGAATAGTGAATGGTGGAGGCTGGAGGAGGTTGACGATGGATGAACAGTAGCAGGTGGAGGCTGGAGGAAGTCGATGGTGTATGAACAGTAGCCCATGGAGTCCCGTTTTGCGGTACGCCACACCCCTCCTGATGAGCAGGACCCTGTTTCGACCGTAGGCGGTGGAAGAGAAGTCCGTTTCCTCTGTTTTGCGGTACGCCCGACCCCTCCCGATCAACACGACCCCGTTTCGATCATAGGAGCTCGAAAAGAAGTCTGTTCCCTCTGTTTTATGGTACGCCAGACCCCTCCCAATGAACAAGATTCTGTTTCGATCGTAGGCGGTCGAACAGAAGGTTACGCTAGACCGCGTTTCGGCTGTTCCGTCCAAGCCGGTTGGCTCCCGTTGAACAGAATGCATTCCGACCCAGTCGGTTGCCCCACGATGTACACGATGTTGTTTCTCTGCTCTGACGCAGCCGATTGGCGACCGATGAACAGGACACTATCGCTGCATGCGTTCGAGACCATGCCCGTATGTATGTACATGGCTGTCTTTTTTGCAGCGTGGCTGTCATATGTGTATAGGATTTAGACGGGACTGCCTGAACTGCTACCGCTCCTTACTCGGCCACGGTTCATCGTGGCGGACAGGCCGATCGACTGGTATGTACGCACATGTCTGCGACCACACAGACAACGATACATACGCTTCGACCTGGTGGGTCCCAGCTATCAGGGAGGATAAGAACACACTTCCTTGCGTGTGAAGATATAGCCGGTGGGTCCCAGCTGTCAGGGGGATCATGTTTTCGCGCAATAAGAATGCACTTTCTTGCGTGCGAAGATGTAGCTGGTGGGTCCAGCTGCCAGGCTTACCACATACAGTCCTCTTCTGATGGTTGTCGTTTGTTGACCACGTTGACAACACTGCGCCGAGAGCACCAACATGGTGGACGACGGCGAGGCCGAGGAAGCGAACGGACCAGAGCCGGGGAAGACACGACAGTGGTTTCCTACGCTGAAGAGGGAGTATGAGGGTTGACTGGTTCGGCTGTGTGGTGTGAGGCTGCCATTGCCGGAAAATAACATGGGGTGTGGTTGAGTAAAGGGAAGGCCCGACCAGTGGTGGGAGTAGGGTGGGGCGGTGATGCCTGCACGGCAGCACAGCGGCCACGGGAGGCGGGAGCAGGCGGTACGGTCGAAGCTAGTTTGGGCGGCTGGAGCATGCAGATCAAATGTTGAAGAAGCAACATGGCGGTTGGATTAACATTCAACGGTCACTGCTGCTAGAATCGTTTTGTTGACTAAGTTGAAAAAACCCTGCGTACGCGTCAACTTAGTAGGGCCACAAGTCAACCTCCAAATCTCGTGGGCCCCAGTTATCATGGCGAGCAATCATTATTTTTCGCTTAATAAGGATACACTTCCTTCCGTGCAAAGATATAGCTGGTGGGTCCTAGCTGTCATAGGGAGGATTGTTTTTTTGGCGTAATAAGGAGGTACTTGCTTGCGTGCGGCCATGGACCATATGGGTCCCTACTGTCAGCCTATCCACGTGCATCCCTCTTCCAATGTTGTCGTTTGTTGATAATGTTCACTGGTATAGCGAGCTGCTATAAAAATGGTTCTTAACCCCTTTCCACGATGGCATTTTGAACTTTCGCCTAGTGAGTGTGGGCGATAGGGGGGGTCCTTCCCACACGAACCGGAAACCGTCGAGGATATGGAGTAGCAATGCATACGTTCTGCATAACTAAGCGTATGCGTTGCCGGCATGTATCCCAAATGCGAGTGTGCAGACAACTGTTTGTGATATCTCGCATAACCCAAACGCTCCATCCTTGCTACTCGTTTGTGCTTGCATTACCATCGTAGTCAATCTTCCATGGCAATACGTTTATGATGCGCGCCCCATCACAAATAGTTCACTATTATAGAATGTGTATGATAAGCAAACAATCACACACATTTACTTTTCCTTGACTGTATGTGATTCGATGTAAGAGTGCATACAGTTATCCCTATAAAACTATATGCGAAGCTTGAGTATATCCCACACGATTCATCTATCCTACCCGCGTCAAATGAGGGCCTATTGCACGCGTTCTTCTATCAGCAAACGTTCACGATGTGCACGACATCATGAACAGTCCATAATTTCAAGCGTGTGTGATAAGGTGACTTTCGCAAACATTTAATAAGAAGGAACTGTGTGTGTTGTTGTTGTTGTTAGTCTCACACATTTTTTATTTGCTGATCGTGTGTGCAGTAGAGATTGATCACACACGTAGTGGATCCTAGAAACGTGTATGATCTCCATGTTTATCGCAGACGTTTTGCTTTCGTAAACCGTGTGCAGTGTAATCCCTAATTTAATCCCCGCATTTAAAAATCATAGATTTTGAATTTTGAAGTAGGCAATCACTTATTTCATATCCAAGCATGTTTATTACAAATATAGGTTCAAGCACGAGTGCATAATTCGATCACATGTACATATATTAAAGAACTACAGAAGCACCAAGTAAAGAATGATGAACCACAATTGTACTAAAGACGATAAAGAGAGAGGCGATAGACATTCTGGTTGCTGGAGAAGGTGAAGCGGAATGCCCATATTGTGCTCTCCTCCATGCGTAATGCGTGCACGACTCTAGGCCAACCCCTTATGATGGCTGCCCGCCCATCCTTCACTGTCTTCATTAGGACTTCTCGATGCTGATTGTAGTCTCTATGAAATACTTTAACCTTCATTGCGTGTCCACCAATCATGTACTTTGCGAGGAAACCTTGAGTAAACTGCTTTGGGAACCACTGCAAATAAAAAAGATTCAGACATTGTTGTCTGACAACTCATTATGCCACTACAAAAAAACACTTCCGTGATGATACGTGTTTGTCTCAGTAGGTCATGTTTTCTATCATGCATGTACATCCATGACGATTTCATGACAGAATCAAGATAGTCATACTTGTGCTGTCGTAGACGTGTTCCATGACAATACCAAAATTATCATCATGGAAGTATCCACTTCCATGATGATAAATGGCGCGTCATGGAAGTGCTTTTGTCAAGAATAACCGACACGTGGCATCCACTGTAATGGGTCGCTGTTAAGCTATCGGGTTCCGATTTGGATCTGATAACCTGTTAACAGCCCGGACCAATGGGAATTTTTCCATGTGTAAAATTCTGATTAGTCGTAGCAACCACGTGTCAGCTCCGCGTTGGGACAGATGTCAACCGCCCAATGGACAGGAGGCGCCTATGATACATTGACATGTTGCAGGGCCCAACAGCAGCCCATTTAGATTAAAAGGGCTGATCCAGTCAAAATTAGCGGGTTGGCCCATTAACGACCTCCTTGCTGATGACCCATTCGCAGTTAAGGCCCGTATGAGTAGTGTCAAATCAGCCCGTAACAACCCGTTGTAGATTTATCGTCATTGCGGCCCATGGTCACTTCTTACTCGTTAACTGTCCCTTAAGTATTTGGACCGAATTACGGTCTGGTGTGTTTCTGGCCTGTTAAAGGTCCCGCTACATTTGGGCTCATTTATTGCCGAATGAAACTTTCGGCCCATAAAAGACCGTGAAGGAATTGGGTCATACTCGGCCATGTCTGACATTTGGTGTGTTAACGATCCACTATAGATTTGGTCCACTTCCAGCCTGTTGTGTTTTCGACCTGTTAACGTTGGACGAAGTCCATGGGACATACGTGGCCCAACGTCACATTAGGCCTATTAATGGCCCATATAATCGCTGATATAAATCAAGCCCGATCGCACTCCCGGCCTGCTAAAGGCCCGTGTAGTAGGTCGGCGCATCTATGACCCATCTGAATTTCGGCATGTGGACGATTCACATTGTAAATTGACCACCATGAGCTGAGATACATTTCGGCCTACTAATGACCATTGGGTTATCTGGCACATCTTAGGCCCAATCATCTTTCGCCCTCCTAAAAGCAATGGGCATAATCTGGCCCAATTAGGGCCCAATCTGACTTTCAGCCTATTAATGGCCCATGTTATTTATGGGCCACATTAGGCCTACGATATATTTACACATGTTAACGGCCTGTTGTTACAACGGCCCCAATTATGTTTAGGCATGTTAAAGGCCCATTGTGGGCACAACCCTATCAAAAATAAGAAAGCTTATGCTTATTTAGGCCCAAATATTTTTAGTGGGCTACATGCCCTTTACGGCCCACAATCATTTTTAGCCCAATTGAAATTGTGGGCCCAACGAATGTTGGCCCGTTGGGCTCCTACGATGCTTTTGGTCCAAAGGAGATCGATGATGTTGAATACATTACTAAGATAAACTTACACTATAAAAAAATAGCATCGTAATTTCTACGGTCTTTGGCAGCACGATAAATGTTGTATCGGAACAAAATAAATTACAGCCATACAACAAAAGGCTTGTTGGCATAAAAGTTTACAGTCCTTGCCGACAAATGCACCATCTGATGTATAGAAGCACATATCATTTGACCTGAGTGCTAATGTTTCAGACTGCAGAATCTGATGGAGCAGCATGACCTTCCCCTTTTTTCTGTCGTTGCTCTTGAAAAATGAAGCAAATGTGTGATATTCTGGTTTCAAAACCATTCATATCTTGACGACATTTGTCAACCACTATTCTTGTTTCAGAAATGACCTTCATTAGGGATTGGCCTTGTGTCTGGAGAACAAATATATCAGTCTGTCTAGCCAGAAGATTTTGTTCAGTAGGCGATTTGGACGAGGTTACCTTGACAACCAACCCAGAATTACGCAGGAAGGTGCTTTTTGCACTGTTAGTGGAGAGATACTGATGCACTGCAGCAAGAGGCGACATTGTGCCTGTGTTAGGTTCGTCACCTTCAGGTGGTTGTGGCTGTTCAATCATTTGTTCCATAGCTTGCTGAAAGTTTGAATTTATAGATTAGTGTGCCAGATATGTTACTAATGAGACAAAAACAAACAAAATAGGTTTCACATTTATACATAACTTATTTTGGTGAACTACTATAATACATTAGCATGTATTGTAGTGCGAACTACATAATAAAATCACTTTCGGACCATATGTCCATGCAGCATGCCTACTATATTGTCTATTTCCTCACATTCATTGACATCTAAGGATAAAGAGACATGGTTTAAAGTAGGATGAACATAGTATGACATCATTCATATCACGGGCAAATATATATCAAACAAATAGGCTATTGTATCATTCTGTGGGCATGTGAACATCACAACTAGATTACAGATCAAGGCCAAAAGAATATCCTTCCTCTCTTTTAAACCGTGTAAGGTGAAATGATACATTAAGACAACTGTGTATAAAAGTGAACAGAGTAACTGACACTCGATGCAAACCAAGCAGTTAAATGAACACGTCATAGTAACAAGCAGTTCAAAGGCATGAGGAGTTAGAATTTACAACATCGGCTTGAACTGGTGCGCTCATGCCCTTCATCTTGCTAGTGTGGCGATCCTTGAAGATTTGCACTGTATTCGGTTCAGGTTCTTTTTGGTCTGCATGGGCTTTCCTCTGTATTTAGAACAAGTCAATATAGATATCATAATATGGCACGGAAAATAGAAGGAACTAGCAGCTATTTACAAGAGCCTCGCAGTGTGCAATATAGCTACGAGATCTTGTTGTCTGTTGGAATTTCACTTTAGAATGGTTGGTCTTGTTCTTCAGATGGTTAGCCTAGAAGAAGATAGACTTGTAAGGCACATAGTAAATACAAGTTGAATATGTTATCTGATCAAATACATATACCCTACCTGATACTTTGGATCAGACTAGTGTTTAACAAGGGTTGTCCAGTCTTCATCCATAATATATTCCACGGGAGATGTTTAGGGAATTTCATTGTTAGGCTTGCCTTCAAAGTGAGTTTTTCTAAGGTGATACCGATACTGTCGCAAAGCATGTCGGAATCGGGGCTCCGCAGACCCGAAGAAGGTTTGAACTCTGGGGTGCGCACGAAGAACCTCGCCTAGCCAATACTTGCCACTCGCTACCTCGTGGTGATGCCTTGCCGAGCTCGCGTGAGGAGGAAAGGAGATGAACATGGTCATTTACCCAGGTTCGGGCCACCTTGCGGTGTAAAACCCTACTCCTGCTTTGTGGTGGATTGCCTTGCGAGGAGGATGTGTATGAACTAGTACAAGTGTAGGATGCCTCGAGAGAGCTCAAGGGTCACTCTGCGGGTGTTCCATCTGATCTCTCTCTCTCTCTCTCTCTCTCTCTCTCTCTCTCCGGTGGAGACTAACCTATATTTATAGTGGCCTTGGCCCTCTTCCCTTGTAGCTTAGGCAGGAAGGGATACCACAACGGCCAATTCGAAAGGGGCAGGAGTACATCCTATCCTGACTAAAGGTGGCCTTCGCCTGCAAAGCTTCTGGTCGTGACGCGGTGGTGGGCTCGGAGATGCCTCCATCCCGCCAAGCCAGCGGTCTTCGTCTTGTAGCATTGGAATGGAAATCTTTGGGGGATTCCTTGGGAACCCGCGTACGTCATTGCCTCCTTAGCACCAAAGAGGAATCTGTCCTCCTCTGCGCCCACTAGCGTCTTCCTGGCCTTGGTTTTCACGCCTCATGTTGTCGCGCGCCTAGCGAGGTGTGGTTCTTGCCTAGAGATGTCCGCTCCTCCGGAGGCAGCCTAGGGGGGCTGCTCCTTGGGAGGCCTTGTCTTCATTTGATGTCTACTACGCAGCTTTATTCTTGTAGACTCATTTTGGGCCTCCAAGCGCAGAGTTTTGTAGGATAGTAGCAATTTTCCCTCAAGTGGATGACCTAAGGTTTATCAATCCGTGGGAGGTGTAGGATGAAGATGGTCTCTCTCGAACAACCCTGCAACCAAATGCAATAAATCTCTTGTGTCCCCAACACACCCAATACAATGGAAAATTGTATAGGTACACTAGTTCGGCGAAGAGATGGTGATAAAAGTGTAATATTGATGGTAGAAATATATTTTTATAATCTGAATAAATAAAAACAGCAAGGTAGCAAATAGTAAACGGGCACAAAAACGGCATTGCAATGCTTGAAAATGAGGCCTTGATACGTCTCCGTCGTATCTATAATTTTTGATTGTTCCATGCCAATATTATTCACTTTCATATACTTTTTGGCAACTTTTTATATTATTTTTGAGACTAACATATTGATCTAGTGCCCAGTGCTAGTTCACATGCATTGCATGTTTTATGTTTAGCAGAATATACATATCAAACAGAGTCCAAACGGGATAAAAACGGACGGAGCTTATTTTTGGAAAATATGGAAAATTCCGGAAGAAAAATCCATGCGAGACGGTGCCCGAGGTGGTCACGAGGTAGGGGGGCGCGCCTGACCCCCCTGGGCACGCCCCCTACCCTCATGAGCCCACCGTAAGGCGGTTGACGCTCTTCTTTTGCCGCAAGAAAGCTAATATTCGGGAAAAAAATCACGACGAAGGTTTCAGGCCAATCGGAGTTATGGATCTCCATATATACGCGAAACGGTGAAACAGAGCCACGGGAGAACGCAGAAATAGAGAGATAGATCCAATCTCGGAGGGGCTCTCGCCCCTCCCAAGCCATGGGAGCCAAGGACCAGAGGGGAAACCCTTCTCCCATCTAGGGAGGAGGTCAAGGAAGAAGAAGAAGAAGGGCCCCTCTCTCCCCCTTGCTTCCGGTGGCGCCGGAGCGCTGCCGGGGGCCATCATCATCACCGTGATCTTCACCAACACCGCCGTCATCTTCACCAACATCTCCATCACCTTCCCCTTCTATATTCAGCGGTCCACTCTCCGCAACCCGATGTACCCTCTACTTGAACATGGTGCTTTATGCTTCATATTATTATCCAATGATGTGTTGCCATCCTATGATGTCCTGAGTAGATTTCTATTGTCCTATCGGTGATTGATGAATTGCTATGATTGGTTTGAGTTGCATGTTTTATTATTGGTGCTGTCCTATGGTGCCCTCCGTGTCGCGCAAGCGTGAGGGATTCCCGCTGTAGGGTTTGCAATATTTTTATGATTTGCTTATGGTGGGTTGCGTGACTGATTGAAACACAAACCCGAGTAAGTAGGTGTATGGGATAAAAGGGGACTTGGTGCTTTAATGCTATGGTTAGGTTTTACCTTAATGAATCTTTAGTAGTTGCGGATGCTTGCTAGAGTTCCAATCATAAGTGCATATGATCCAAGTAGAGAAAGTATGTTAGCTTATGCCTCTCCCTCAAATAGAATTGCAATAGTGATTACCGGTCTAGTAACATAGTCAGTTGCCTAGGGACAATTTCGCAACTCCTACCACCACTTTTCCACACTCGCTATATTTACCTTAGTTGTGTCTTTATCTAAAACAACCCCTAGTTTTATTTTCGTGTTCTTTACTTTCTTGCAAGCTTACCCGAAAACACCTACAAAGTACTTCTAGTTTCAAACTTGTTCTAGGTAAAGCGAACGTCAAGAGTGCGTAGAGTTGTATCAGTGGTCGATAGAACTTGAGGGAATATTTATTCTACCTTTAGCTCCTCTTTGGGTTCGACACTCTTACTTATCGAAAACTGTTGCGATCCCCTATACTTGTGGGTTATCAAGACCTTTTTAAAGCGCCCGTTCTTGAGCAATAGCGTGGGGTGAATATTCTCGTGTGTGCTTGTTTGCTTTATCACTAAGTAATTTTTATTTGTTGTTCTTAGTTGTTTCCTATCTTTAGTTATGGGTAGGAAATGCAAAATACCAAAAAAAAAAGTTGTACCTACTGAACCAATGGTTGAAGAACCACTCAAAATCTATTACACTACTGAAGCTTTTTACTTGGATCATCTTCGATCCCTTTGTGCTCGTGCCGAAACCCCAACTAGCTTAGTTGAGGGCAAATCTTTAGATGAGCATGCTTGTTATGTGCGACACCGTATATCTGAAAAAGGGAAACTATTATGGGATCAAATTCAACGTTTACAATGCTATGCTTGGAATTTATGTTGGGAATATGATTTTACTTGTTGTTCTGAAAACCTAAAAAACACCTTCCCTACCAATGTGAGTTTATTGATAATGGGATCTTATCTTCGTATTCTAAGGGTGTTTATAGTTACTATGATGTTCAACAAATTGAAGAATTTGTTGCTTTTATGGGTGCTTTTGAAATTGCTAATTTGATTGAAAAGTATGATGCTACTCTTTACAAATCTGAAAATTTTGCCATACTTGAATATTGTTATGAGAATTATGCTTCTAATGCCTATGTTAAACAATATATCGAGTAGTACTCCGCTGTCCAAGAAGAGATTAATATTTTGCAGGAGCCCATGGAAGAAGAAATTGATGAAACTGTGAGCTCATTGGATGAAAAAGATGAGGAGGAGAGCGAAGAACAAAAGGAGGAAGAGCGGATTGATCACCCGTGCCCACCTTCTAATGAGAGTAACTCTTCAACTCATACATTGTTTAATTCCCCTTCGTGCTTACCTAAGGATGATTGCTATGATCCCGTTGATTCTCTTGAAATATCCCTTTTTGATGATCCTTGCTATGATTGTGGCCAAGATGCCAATATGAATTATGCTTATGGAGATGAACTTGCTATAGTCCCTTATGTTAAACATGAAATTGTTGCTATTGCACCCACGCATGATAGTCCTATTATCTTTTTGAATTCTCCCGATTATACTATATCGGAGAAGTTTGCACTTATTAAGGATTATATTGATGGGTTGCCTTTTATCGTTGCACATGATGATTTTGATGAGTATAATATGCATGTGCTTGCTGCCCCTACTTGCAATTATTATGAAAGAGGAACTATATCTCCGCCTCTTTATGTTTCCAACACGATAGGATTGCAAGAATCTACTTATACTATGCATTGGCCTTTACTATGTGTGCATGAATTGTTCTTTTATGACATGCTGATGCATAGGAAGAGAGTTAGACTTCGTCATTGCTTGATATATGTTGCTTTGTGCTCACTACTAAATTACAAATAATTGTCAATTAAAATTGGCTTTGATATACCTTGGGATCCGGGTGGATTCACTACTTGAGCACTATATGCCTAGCTTAATGGCTTTAAAGAAAGTCCTGCCAGGGAGACAACCCGGAAGTTTTAGAGAGTCATTTATTTCTGTTGAGTGCTTTCATATAGTTTAAAAACAACAAAAATAAAGAGGGGAACCCAAAACTTTTCAAAAGGAAAAGCGAAAGTGAGAAAGACAAGCATTGTTGAAGTGGGAGCTAGCCTTGAACTTTGTTCATGCTCACGGAAACTTTGTGAATCCTGATTACAGAAACTTTTCAACAAAAATAATTATCCCCTTGTACAATTCCATTGTATTATAAAAATAATGTGCCAAGGTTTTCCTTTAGGATGTTTACAATTCTTGTTGGTTTGTGCGGTGCAGGACAAAAACTTTGGCTGTAGTGCGTGAATTCTAATTTTTTACTGGAATGTCAAATGGTTCTGATTCTTTTTGCACTGTCTTGCCGTACAAATTTTTTATTTTTACTAATTTTGGTAGAATTTTTCAAGTATCATAAGTATGGTGAATGTTCAAATTGCTACAGACTGTTCTGTTTTAGACAGATTCTGTTTTTGATGCATAGTTTGCTTGTTTTAATGAAACTATCGATTTATATCAGTAGATTAAGACATGAAAAGGTTATATTACAGTAGACACAATGAAAAAAAAATATGAATTGGTTTGCTACAGCACTTAGAGTAGTGATTTGCTTTATTATACTAACGGATCTTACCGAGTTTTCTGTTGAAGTTTTGTGTGGATGAAGTGTTTGATTGAGAAGGTTTCGATGTGAGAAGAAGGAAGAGAGGAAAGCGCTCAAGCTTGGGGATGCCCGAGGCACCCCAAGTAAATATTCAAGGAGACACAAGCGTCTAAGCTTGGGGATGCTGGGAAGGCATCCCCTCTTTCTTCAACGAATATCGGTATGTTTTCGGATTCGTTTCATTCATGTGATATGTGCAAATCTTGGAGCGTCTTTTGCATTTAGTTTTAATTTTTATTTTATGCACCATGCTGGTATGAGATGGTCCTTGGTTGATTTATAGAATGCTCTTTGTACTTCACTTATATCTTTTGAGTATGGCTCTATAGAATGCTTCATGTGCTTCACTTATATCATTTGAAGTTTGGATTGCCTGTTTCTCTTTACATAGACAACCGCCATTTGTAGAATGCTCTTTTGCTTCACTTATATTTGTTAGATCGTAGGTATATCTTTTGTAGAAAGAATTAAAACTCTCTTGATTCACTTATATCTATTTAGAGATATGACAGGAATTGGTCATTCACATGGTTAGTCATAAAACCCTACATAAAACTTGTAGATCACTGAATATGATATGTTTGATTCCTTGCAATAGTTTTGCGATGTAAAGATGGTGATATTAGAGTCATGCTAGTCGAGTAATTGTGAAATTGAGAAGTACTTGTGTTGAGGTTTGCAAGTCCCGTAGCATGCACGTATGGTGAACCGTTATGTAACAAAGTCGCAGCATGAGGTGTTTATTGACTGCCTTCCTTATGAGTGGCGGTCGGGGACGAGCGATGGTATTTTCCTACCAATCTATCCCCCTAGGAGCATGCGCGTAGTACTTTTTTTCGATGACTAATAGATTTTTGCAATAAGTATGTGAGTTCTTTATGACTAATGTTGAGTCCATGGATTATACGCACTCTCACCCTTCCATCATTGCTAGCCTCTTGATTACGATTGCATTGCCCTTTCTCACCTCGAGAGTTGGTGCAAACTTCACCGGTGCATCCAAACCCCGTGATATGATACGCTCTGTCACACATAAGCCTCATTATATCTTCCGCAAAACAGCCACCATACCTACCTATTATGGCATTTCCATAGCCATTCCGAGATATATTGCCATGCAACTTCCATCATCATCATATACATGACTTGAGCATTTATCGTCATATTGCTTTGCATGATCGTAAGATAGCTAGCATGATGTTTTCATGGCTTGTCTGCTTTTTGATGTCATTGCTACGCTAGATCATTGCACATCCCGGTACACCGCCGGAGGCATTCATATAGAGTCATATATTTGTTCTAGATATCGAGTTGTAATATTGAGTTGTAAGCAAATTAAAGTGTGATGATCATCATTATTAGAGCATTGCCCCAGTGAGGAAAGGATGATGGAGACTATGATTCCCCCACAAGTCGGGATGAGACTCCGGACTTTACAAAAAAAAGAGGCCAAAGAAGCCCAAATAAAAAAAAGAGGCCAAAGAAGCCCATCAAAAAAATAAAAAATATATAAAAAAGGAAAATAAAAAAAGAGAGAAAAAGAGAGAAGGGCAATGTTACTATCCTTTTACCACACTTGTGCTTCAAAGTAGCACCATGTTCTTCATATAGAGAGTCTCTTAAGTTATCACTTTCATATACTAGTGGGAATTTTCATTATAGAACTTGGCTTATATATTCCAACGATGGGCTTCCTCAAATGCCCTAGGTCTTCATGAGCAAGCAAGTTGGATGCAACCCACTTAGTTTCAGTCTGAGCTTTCATATACTTATAGCTCTAGTGCATCCGTTGCATGGCAATCCCTACTCCTCACATTGATATCTATTAATGGGCATCTCCATAGCCCGTTGATACGCCTAGTTGATGTGAGACTTTCTCCTTTTTTGTCTTCTCCATACAACCTCCACCATCATATTCTATTCCACTGATAGTGCTATGTCCATGGCTCACACTCATGTATTGCGTGAAAGTTGAAAATGTTTGAGAACATCAAAAGTATGAAACAATTGCTTGGCTTGTCATCGGGGTTGTGCATGATGTGAATATTTTGTGTTGTGAAGATGGAGCATAGCCAGACTATATGATTTTGTAGGGATGAGCTTTCTTTGGCTATGTTATTTCAATAAGACATAATTGCTTGGTTGGTATGCTTGAAGTATTATTGTTTTTATGTCAAATGATAGACTATTGCTTTGAATCACTCGTGTCTTAATATTCATGCCATGATTAGACATATGATCAAGATTATGCTAGGTAGCATTCCACATCAAGAATTATTCCTTTTATCATTTAACTACTCGAGGACGAGCAGGAATTAAGCTTGGGGATGCTGATACGTCTCCGTCGTATCTATAATTTTTGATTGTTCCATGCCAATATTATTCACTTTCATATACTTTTTGGCAACTTTTTATATTATTTTTGGGACTAATATATTGATAAAGTGCCCAGAGCCAGTTCCTGTCTGTTGCATGTTTTATGTTTTGCAGAATATCCATATCAAACGAAGTCCAAACGGGATAAAAACGGACGGAGCTTATTTTTGGAAAATATGGAAAATTCCGGAAGAAAAATCCACGCGAGACGGTGCCCGAGGTGGTCACGAGGTAGGGGGGCGCGCCTGACCCCCCTGGGCACGCCCCCTACCCTCGTGATCCAACCGTAAGGCGGTTGACACTCTTCTTTTGCCGCAAGAAAGCTAATATTCGGAAAAAAATCACGGCAAAGGTTTGAGGCCAATCGGAGTTACGGATCTCCATATATACACGAAACGGTGAAACAGAGCCACGGGAGAACGCAGAAATAGAGAGATAGATCCAATCTCGGAGGGGCTCTCGCCCCTCCCAAGCCATGGGAGCCAAGGACCAGAGGGGAAACCCTTCTCCCATCTAGGGAGGAGGTCAAGGAATAAGAAGAAGAAGGGGGCCTCTCTCCCCCTTGCTTCCGGTGGCGCCGGAGCGCTGCCGGGGGCCATCATCATGACCGCGATCTACACCCACACCGCCATTCATCTTCACCAACATCCCCATCACCTTCCCCTTCTATATTCAGCGGTCCACTCTCCCGCAACCCGCTGTACCCTCTACTTGAACATGGTGCTTTATGCTTCATATTATTATCCAATGATGTGTTGCCATCCTATGATGTCTGAGTAGATTTCTATTATCCTATCAGTGATTGATGAATTGTTATGATTGGTTTGAGTTGCATGTTTTATTATTGGTGTTGTCCTATGGTGCCCTCCGTGTCGCGCAAGCGTGAGGGATTCCCGCTGTAGGGTTTGCAATATGTTTATGATTTGCTTATGGTGGGTTGCGTGAGTGACTGAAACACAAACCCGAGTAAGTAGGTTGTTTATGTATGGGATAAAGGGGACTTGGTGCTTTAATGCTATGGTTGGGTTTTACCTTAATGAATCTTTAGTAGTTGCGGATGCTTGCTAGAGTTCCAATCATAAGTGCATATGATCCAAGTAGAGAAAGTATGTTAGCTTATGCCTCTCCCTCAAATAGAATTGCAATAGTGATTACCGGTCTAGTAACATAGTCAGTTGCCTAGGGACAATTCCGCAACTCCTACCACCACTTTTCCACACTCGCTATATTTACCTTAGTTGTGTCTTTATCTAAAACAGCCCCTAGTTTTATTTTCGTGTTCTTTACTTTCCTGCAAGCTTACCCGAAAACCCCTACAAAGTACTTCTAGTTTCATACTTGTTCTAGGTAAAGCGAACGTCAAGCGTGCGTAGAGTTGTATCGGCGGTCGATAGAACTTGAGGGAATATTTATTCTACCTTTAGCTCCTCGTTGGGTTCTTCACTCTTACTTACCGAAAACTGTTGTGATCCCCTATACTTGTGGGTTATCAGGCCTAGGGTCCGTACTTTCGCTAGTGCAATCTCTCAACAGTGCTAATATAATTGGATCATATAACCACCCCTCAAAGTGCGGTGAAGAATCAATCCAAACTTCCTATCTAGCGGAGAACATAATAAGAAATTGTTTTTAGGGTACGAAACCACCTCGAAGCTATTTTTTTCGATCGATCTATCCAAGAGTTCGTACTAAAATAACAGCAAACAACTTCAGATTCATAATACTCAATCCAACACAAGGAACCTCAAAGAGTGCCCCAAGACTTCTACTTGAGAAACAAAGACAAGAACATGCATCAACCCCTATGCGTAGATTACCCCAATGTCACCTCGGGAATCCGCGAGTTGAGTGCCAAAACATATATCAAGTGAATCAATGCGATACCCCATTGTCACCGCGAGTATTCGTATGCAATGCATATATCAAGTGTTCTCAAATCCATAAAAGTATTCAATCTGATAACAACGAAATCTCAAAGGGAAAAACTCAATTCATCACAACAAGATAGATAGGGGAAAACACCATATGATCCGACTGTATTAACAAAGTCCGCAACACATCAAGATTGTGACATCTCAAGAACACGAGAGAGAGAGAGAAAGAGAGAGAGAGAGAGAGAGAGAGAGAGAGAGAGAGAGAGAGAGAGAGAGATTAAACACATAGCTACTGGTACAAACCCTCAGCCCCGAGGGTGGACTATTCCCTCCTCATCATGGTGGCCGCCGAGATGATGAAGATGGCCACCGGAATGATTCCCCCCTCCGGCAGGGTGCCGGAACGGGGTCTAGATTAGTTTTTGGTGTCTACACAGCCTTGCGGCGGTTGAACTTCTGATCTAGGTTAACGCCGAGGGTTTTTGGATTATTTGAGAATTTATAGGGCGAAGAGGGGGTGCGGGAGGCCACCGAGGTGGGCGTGCCTAGCCCCCCAGGTGCACCTTGGTGAGTTGTGCCCCCCTTGGGGCACCCCCCATGTGCTGCTCTGGCCCGTCGGGAGTCTTCTGGTCCATAAAGAATCCACAAAAAATTTCGCGGTGTTTGGACTCCGTTTGATATTGATTTCCTGCGATGTAAAAAACAAGCAAAAAACAGCAACTGGCAATGGGCACACTATGTCAATAGGTTAGTCCCAAGATTGATATAAAGTTGCTATAAAATGATTGTAAAACATCCAAGAATGATAATAAAACAGCATGAATATGTCATACATTATAGATACGTTGGAAACATATCAGCATCCCCAAGCTTAATTCCTACCCGTCCTCGAGTAGGTAAATGATAAAAGAAATAATTTATGAAGTGTGAATGCTAGCAAGGTGCACAAGTTTGATCAATAATAATTTCAATCACTTTTCCTAGCATCATAACAATAGTTCTTTCTTATAAAACTTCTCATGTTATAGTAGCAACCAATTAACATGTTAAGGTTCAAACAATGGATTCTCTTGAAACTCAACAACCTATGTTCTCAGTCACCAAGCAATTGTAATTCAACTTATTCAACAGAGTCTAAGTAGGAGCTCCACATACTCAACCATCATATAGACTTCTATGATTGCTAACACTCACCGCATACACATGGGCAAAATGTTTCAACCGGACACATAGAAAGGTAGGGGCTTATAATTCATGCTACACATATCCAACTGGATATATGTGCCTAGATCTTTCCTCACCACATGATGCTTGCCAAAGGAGAAAAATAAAAAGGAATAGAGAGAAAAACTTTGACTCTTGCATGAAAGTAAATACATAAAAGTAAAATATAGGCCCTTCGCAGAGGGAAGCAGAGGTTGCCATGTGCTTATTTGTTTGTATGCTCAACCCCTTAGTGCAAAAGAACGTCACATTATATTGCCCCTTATGATAGCAACCTTTATTATGCAGTCTGTCGCTTTTATTCTTTGCCATCACAAGTTCGTACAATGCTCAATTTTCTCTTATACTAAATGATCTAACACTTTTAGAAGCAATTTTTATTGCCTTATTGCACCGATGACAACTTACTTGAAGGATCTTATTCAATCCTTAGGTAGGTATGGTGGACTCTTGAAAATAAGATTTGGGTTTATGGGTTTTTGGAACCACAAGTAGTATCTCTACTTGGTGTGGAATTTTTGGCTAGCAAAGATGGGGGGCAAGCACCATGTTGAAGGATCTATGACAATATAAATTCTATGTGAATATGAACAAAGATAAACCATTATGTTGTGTTCCTTGTCCAACGTCAACAACTTTGACATATAATATTTTGATGGGGGCTCACAATCACAAAAGATTTCCAAGATAGTGTATTTTCATGTGAAAGTTCTCTTCCTTATACTAATTATTCGTGAATTGCTTGTATGACCAATATTGTGATTGTCAAGCCTCAAAAGATTTCACTTTCTAAACCCAATGTGAGGCTACCACTAGGCATGATATGATTTCAACTTCATGACATCAATTTATTAAACAATGTACTCATAGGATATAAGTGAAGCACAAGAGTAAACGACAAGCTACTCCAAAAAGATATAAGTGAAGATCAAGCGAGTAGTTATGTAAATGGGTAGCTATTTGAGGACTCTATCTTATTTAAAAAAATCAGATCTAAAAAATCAGCAATCAAAACAAAATAAAATGACATTCCAACAACAGCACAACTCATGTGGAGAAGCAAAAACTTAGGCTCAACCGATACTAACCGATAATTGTTGATGAAGAAAGGTGGGATGCCTACTGGGGCATCCCCAAGCTTAGATGCTTGAGACTTCTTGAATATTATCTTGGGATGCCATGGGCATACCCAAGCTTGAGCTTTTGTGTCTCCTTAATTCTTCTCATATCACGGTTTTCCTAAATCTCAAAAGCTTCATCCACACAAAACTCAACAAGAACTCGTGAGATAAGTTAGTATAAACTGATGCAAAAACCTTATCATTCTCTACTGTAGCAAATCACTAAAATTATTATTCAACATTGCATAATAAATGCCTCTGCATATTTAATACTCATATCCTAAAATAGGATCACTAAACAAGCAAACATATGCAAACAATGCAAACATAACAGCAATTTGCCAAAACAGTACAGTCTATAAAGAATGCAAGAGTATCAATACTTCTTAAACTCCAAAGATTATGAAAATTTACCACACTCTAGAAAATTTATCAGAGCTTATAGTTTCAACATTATATCACATTCTGACTTTTCTAGGGAATTTTTGCAACATCGATAAACTTTCTGTTTTGAAACATCAACTCATATACTTGCAAGATAATAATGGCAAAAGCTATACTTGACATTTTTATTGAAATAAAAGATGCAAAAAATTATTCTAAATAACAGCAAGCAAATCCTAACAAAATAAATTGACGCTCCAAGCAAAAGACATATCATGTGACGAATGAAAACATAGCTCCAAGTGAGGTTACCGATAATCTTGGAGACGAAAGAGGGGATGCCTTCCGGGGAATCCCCAAGCTTAGTTGCTTGGATATTCCTTGAATATTACCTTGGGGTTCCTTGGGCATCCCCAACCTTAGGGTCTTGTCACTCCTTATTCTCCTCATATCGACATCTCACCCGAAACTTGAAAACTTCGACCACACAAAACTTAACGGAACTTTGCGAGATAGGTTAGTATGATAAAGAGCAAACCATTTCACATTCGATACTGTCAAAGACAAGATTCATAATTGTTCTCACACAATGACTACTGTAGCATATCATTTCCATAATTTATATTGAGCAATATAAGCCATGGAAACTAGAAAATAAGCAAACTATGCATTGAAAACAGAATCTGTCAAAAACAGAACAGTGTGTAGTAATCTATACTCCAACCATACTTTTGCTACTCCAAAAATTCTGAAAAATTAGGAAAACCTGGGAAGCTGGTCTATTAATCTTCTGCAAAAAGAATCATCATTTTATCAGTTTTCCGTTAAAAACGAGAATTGTTTTCCTGAGCGCAAAAGTTTCTGTTTTTCAGCAAGATCAAATCAACTATCACCGTAAGCCATACCAAAGGTCTTACTTGGCACTTTATTGAAACGAAAGCAATAAAACATGATCACTACAGTATCCTAATCATGTGAACAGACAAAAACAGTAGATAAAAGTGTTGGGTTGTTTCCCAACAAGCGCTTTTCTTTAATGACTTTTAGGCTAGGCATGATGATTTGAATGATGCTCACATAAAAGATAAGAGTTGAAACACAAAGATTGTATCATGAAGCATATGACTAGCACATTTAATTCTAACCCACTTCCTATGCATAGGAATTTTGTAATCAAACAACTTATGGGAACAAGAATCAACTAGCATAGGAAGGCAAAACAAGCATAACTTCAAAACTTTCAACAGATAGAGAGGAAACTTGATATTATTGCAATTCCTACAATCATAAGTTCCCCCCTCACAATATTTTTCAGTAGCATCATGCAGAAATTCAACAATATAACCATCACATAAGGCACTCTTGATGCATAATCATAGAAATTTTGTTACTCTCCACATAAGAAAATTTATTCTCATCAATAGTAGTGGGAGCAAACTCAACAAAATAACTATCATGTGATTAAAAATTAAAAGCATGATGACAAGTTTCATGGTTATCATTATTCTTTAAAGCATACATGTCATCACCATAATCATCATAGATAGCAATTTTTTTATCATAGTCAATTGAAACCTCTTCCAAAGTAGTGGATTCATCATTAAATAAAGTCATGGCCTCTCCAAATCCATTTTCATCAATATAATCATCATAAATAGGAGGCATGCAATCATTATAACAAATTTGCACATCAAATCTTGGGGGACTAAAAATATCATCTTCATCAAACATAGTATCCCCAAGATTATGGCTTTGCATAACATTAGCATCATGGATATTCAAAGAATTCATACTAACAACATTGCAATCATGCTCATCATTTATACCGAACATTCTATTGAATTCTTTTTCTACTAACTAAGCACAATTTTTTGATCCATCATTTTCAAGAAAGATATTATAAAGATGATCAATAATATGATGCAACCTCAATTCCATTTTTTTGTAGTTTTCTTTTATAAACCAAACTAGTGAAAAAACAAGAAACTAAAAGATTCGATTGCAAGATCTAAACATATACCTTCAAGCACTCACCTCCCCGGCAACGGCGCCAGAAAAGGGCTTGGTTGACGGGGTGTGAGTGCCACTTACCTAACCTCCCCGGCAACGGCGCCACAAAAGAGCTTGATGTATACTATGCAACTTTATCCTTGTAGACTCGTGTTGGGCCTCCAAGCGCAGAGTATTGTAGGATAGTAGCAATTTTCCCTCAAGTGGATGCCCTAACGTTTATCAATCTGTGGGAGGTGTAGGATGAATATGGTCTCTCTCAAACAACCCTGCAACCAAATGCAAGAAATCTCTTGTGTCCCCAACACACCCAATACAATGGAAAATTGTATAGGTGCACTAGTTCGACGAAGAGATGGTGATAAAAGTGTAATATTGATGGCGGAAATATATTTTTATAATTGGAATAAATAAGAACAACAAGGTAGCAAATAGTAAACGGGCACAAAAACGACATTGCAATGCTTGAAAATGAGGCCTAGGGTCCGTACTGTCGTAGTGCAATCTCTCAACAGTGCTAATACAATTGGATCATATAACCATCCCTCAAAGTGCGATGAAGAATCACTCCAAAGTTCCTATCTAGTGGAGAACATAAGAATAAATCGTTTGTAGGGTACGAAACCACCTCGAAGATATTCTTTCTGATCGATCTATCCAAGAGTTCATACTAAAATAACACCAAATAACTTCAGATTCATAATACTCAATCCAACACAAGAAACCTCAAAGAGTGCCCCAAGATTTCTACCGGAGAAACAAAGACAAGAACGTGCATCAACCCCTATGCGTATATTACCCCAATGTCACCTCAGGAATCCGTGAGTTGAGTGCCAAAACATATATCAAGTGAATCAATATGATACCCCATTGTCACCACGAGTATTCATACGCAAGACATATATCAAATGCTCTCAAATCCATAAAAGTATTCAATCCGATAACAACGAAATCTCAAAGGGAAAAACTCAATTCATCACAACAAGATAGAGAGGGGAAACAGCATATGATCCAACTATATTAACATTGTCCACGATACATCAAGATCGTGACATCTCAAGAACACAAGAGAGAGAGAGAGAGAGAGAGAGAGAGAGAGAGAGAGATTAAACACATAGCTATTGGTACAAACCCTCAGCCCCGAGGGTGGACTAGTCCCTCCTCATCGTGGTGGCCGCCGGGATGATGAAGATGGCCACAGGAGATGATTCCCCCCTCCGGCAGGGTGCCGGAACGGGGTCTAGATTGGTTTTCGATGGCTACAGAGCCTTGCAGCGGTGGAACTTATGATCTAGGTTAATCCTGAGTGCTTTTGGAATATTTGAGAATTTATAGGACGAAGAGGGGGTGCGAGAGGCCACCGAAGTGGGAACAACCCACCTGGGCGCGCCTGGGGGCCCAGTCGCGCCCTGGTGGGTTGTGCCCCCCTTGGGGCACCCCCCAGGTGCCGCTCTGGCCCATCGGGAGTCTTCTGGTCCATTAAAAATCCACAAAAAGTTCCGCGGTGTTTGGACTTCGTTTGATATTGATTTCTTGCGATGTAAAAAACAAGCAAAAAAACAGCAACTTGCATTGGGCACTGGGTCAATAGGTTATTCCCAAAAAATGATATAAAGTTGCTATAAAATGATTATAAAACATCCAAGAATGATAATAAACCAGCATCAATAATTCATAAATTATAGATACGTTGGAGACGTATCATCGTTCTCCTCGAGAGGTAGGGGGCCTCACGAGGGTCTCGCTCGTGAAGCCTTAGAGTTGGTCCGCGCCGGCCCATCTTCTCTCTTATCTCAGCAATCTCTTTGTACTCCTTCTGAGCTTCTCGAATCTTGTTCAACAATGTCGACTGAACCTCCATTGTTGCAAGAAAACCTCTTGGAACAATCTCCAATCTGAGTTCCATGATCTCCGCAGCTAACTCCTTTGGCAATCCTTTGCTTTCAAGGATATTAGCATAACTCTTCCGGCTCAAAGCGTCTGCTACGACGTTGGCCTTTCCTGGATGATAGTGTAGCTTCATGTCGTAATCCTTTATAAGTTCCAGCCATCTCCTCTGTCTGAGGTTTAACTCATACGTGTGAAAATGTACTTCAAACTCTTATGATCCGTGTACACGTCACAACGATTTCCAATAAGATAATGTCTCCAGGTCTTCAACGCATGTACTACAGCTGCTAACTCCAAATCACGCATGGCATAGTTCAACTCATGTGGCTTCAGTTGTCGTGAGGCATACGAAAAAACTTTTCCGTCCTGCATAAGAACACATCCAAGTCCCAAGCGAGAGGCGTCACAATACACTTGAAACTCCTTATGTATATCTGGCAATGTCAGCACTGGGGCTGTAGTCAACCGTTTCTTCAAATCCTGAAAGCTTGTCTCGCAATCCTCTGTCCATTTGAACTTAGTGTCCTTCTTTAGCAATTCAGTCATTGGCTTAGCAATCTTGGAAAAATTCTCAATGAACCTCCGATAATATCCTCGCCACCAAGGAAATCTGCGGATCTCGCCAATCGAAGTGGGTGCCAACCATTCAAAGGATCGATCGAACCTTCATTGGGATCTCTTGCTATACCCTCTCCTGATATAACATGCCCAAGAAATCCAACTTCCTTCAACCAAAACTCGCACTTGCTGAATTTGGCGTATAACTGGTGTTCCCTGAGTTTCTCGAGGACCAAACACAAGTGTTCCACGTGCTCCTCTTCGTTCTTAGATTATACCATAGTATCATCAATAAACACCACAACAAACTTGTCCAAATACTCCATGAACACCTTGTTCATCATACTCATGAAATAGGCATGGGCGTTAGTCAGTCCAAATGACATGACCGTATACTCATATAATCCATACCGTGTGGTAAATGTTGTCTTTGGTATATCCTTCTCTCGGATCTTCAACTGATGGTATCCTGATCGTAGATCAATCTTTGAAAACACCTTAGCTCCTTGCAACTGATCAAACAGATCATTAATCATCGGTAAGGGATACTTGTTCTTTATCGTTACTTCATTCAGAGCTCGATAATCAACAACCATCCTCAGGGATTTATCCTTCTTCTCCACCAAAAGTACGGGGGCTCCCCAAGGTGATGAACTTCTACGAATGTAACCAGATCATTTGCGGGCATCCGATAGGGTCTCTTGGATATTGGCCCTGCACCTGGCAATAGCTCTATCAGAAACTCGATGTCTCGATCAGGTGGCATGCCTGGTAACTCCTCTGGGAAAACATCCGGATAATCCTTTACTACAGGTACTTCCTCCTGTACAACTCCCGTGAGGGCATTCACTTGGCTCCTCCTAGGCACATGCCTAGATACATACTTAATCCTTCTTCCCTCCGGGGTGGTAAGATAAATTGACTTGCTAGCACAGTCAATACTTCCTCCATACTTTGACATCCAGTCCATACCTAATATCACATCCAATCCTTGCGACTCCAAGATAATTAGATCAGACGGAAAAACATGCGTGCCAATGATTAGGGGTATCTGGGTGCACCATCTGCTAGCCATGTACTCTGCTCCAGATGAGCTCACTAGAAGAGGGGTCCTAAGGGTTTGGGTTGGTAACTTAAACTTATCCACAAATCCCCTTGATATGTATGAATGCGATGCACTAGTATCGAAAAGAACAATAGCGGTAAATGACTGAACCAAAAACTTACCTATTACAGCGTCCGGCTGCTCTTCAACTTCCTCCATGTTAACGTGGTTCACTTGTCCTTTGTTGAATGGATTGGGCTTCTTCCCGCTTCCATTTCTGTTTCCATTCTTTCCTTCAGGGCAGTCATTGGCATAGTTCCTGTCTTCCCGCACTTGAAGCAAATAACTTGGCTTAAGTCCCTCTTGGCGGGTGTAGTCAAGTTAGAGCGATTCTGATTATTGTTGACTCCATTCCCATTCCCGTTCTTTGTACCATTTTGATTATGCGATCCTCCTCCAGTGTGGTTATGACCTCCATGGTTATGAACAAGTCCTCCCGAGTTCGGGGTTAAGCGAGGCTTCTGGTGAGCTCCTGAGTTATACTTCCCTTGTCCATACTTCCTCTTACAGTTCTCAATCTGCTGTTTCTTTCCTTCAATCATTAGGGCCTTATCTACCAACTCCTGGTAGTTGTTGAAAGTTGCCACCATCAACTGCATACTCATCTCATCATTCAGCCCTTCCATAAACTTCTCCTGCTTCGCGGCATCTGTGGCCACATCATCGGGGGCATAGCGTGATAACTTGCTAAACTCATCCACGTACTGGGCCACAGTACGGTTCCCCTGGCGTAAGTTGCGAAACTCACGCTTCTTTATCTACATGGCTCCAGTTGAGACATGGGCCGTGCGGAAAGCTTGTTGGAACTGGTCGCAAGTGACATTGGCTATAGGAAAAGTAGCCGTGTAATTATCCCACCATGCGGCTGCTGGTCCATCCAATTGATGTGCGGCAAAGCGCACCTTCAAAGATCCGTGCATCCTGCGGTGGTTAACTCCCTTCCAATACGGCGTAGCCAATCATCAACAACTATTGGCTCGGTGCTACTGGAAAACACCGGCGGTTGTAGCCTCAGGAAACGGGTTAAGTTGTCCACTGGCGGCGGGTTGTTGTTGGCATTGTTGTTGTTGTCGTTATTGTTGTTGTTGTTGTTGTTGTTGTTGTTGTTGTTGTTGCCCTAGTTCTGAACTAGCAATTGCATCAAGGCATTCTGCTGCTGGATCAACTGGGTGAGCTCCGGTGGGAAAACAAAACCGGGTCACGCCTCGGAGGCATCCGAGGGTTTTAGATGGAAGAGATTAGAATAGAAAAGATCTAGGGGAGAAATACTACCCATATGCATATGAGGCAAACACACACATTCATTCAATCAATCAAGCAAGGGCATACAAAACGGTCTAGGACTATCGCATAAGTGCTCAACTACTACTAATTACATGGGGAAATGCTACTATTATATGGTGGTCATCTAGAAATTTTGATCGGTGGAAGACTCCATGATGTCTGCTCCAGCTTCATCTTCGTAGTCATCATCACTTGGATCGGAATCGGTGTCATTGATGATGATGTAGTTGTCCGGACAAGTGGGATCTTCTTCCTCTTCTTCCGGTGCTGGTCCTCCCATGAAGACTCCAATCTTCTTGACTAGGTCGTCATTCTTCTCAAGTAGTGTCTTGATTTCCTCCTCATATCCATCGCGTGTAAACTTGAGTTCTTCCTCCAGCTCGATGATCCTAGTTTTCGCCTTCTTCATCTTCAGCATGTCTGCACACATCTAGTTCTCCTGACGTCGAATGTGCTGGTTTAGCTCCTGGATGTAAGCTGCAATGGATCTATCCTTCTTGGTGCTGATTACTTCCCATTGCTCGTCTCGGCGCCCACATATTTGATATATGGTGTCTTTAAGCTCCCGGTTGTAGGCTTCTCCAATGCGTCCCATGGTAATATGAGCTGCCATACTCCTGCCAAGGCTCCAGGTGGGTGCTTCAAAAGAAAACTCTATGGGCTTGGAAGTTGGCGAGAACGTCCTTCCTGGAACTTGTACTTGAATCATCCAACTCTTCTTACGGTAGAGTAGCGTTGTACGTCCCGGTGAAGCTGGGTATTCCAATATTCAGGTACCTAGTGACTTCCTTCAAGTGGCGTCCAAAAGGTGTGTCTTCATCCGGTTGTGCAAACTTGTTCTTCATCTCCGTCATCCTAAAGAGTGGAAAAATGGAGAGGAGTCGAAATGAGTGGAGAAGAGTGACCTATGGTTTTATCTTAGTGGTCGTGTCCTACACTCGGTGTGTGCTCTGATACCATCTTGTAGCGACCCGACCTCGAGATGGTCAAGTCTTCGTGCTTCCGTGTCATCCCTGGATCGGTAATGCTGACACACACAATACTCAAAGGATTTATAACAGAGTAGCAATCACACACTTATTACATCGAATGTCTCAAAAGAGAACTTATTACAATAATATGGCTTAAGGCCATCTAATACGATAACAACGGAAGGCTTGGAAGGTAAAGTGAGTCCATCAACTCCAACGGCATAGCTGAGCTACACGGCAACGACCTATCGAACCTTACTCCTCGTTCGAAAAAAGTCTGCAACATAATACGTTGCAGCCCGACAATGGGTCAGACATGGAACATGCCGGCAATGTAACACAATAGAGCAATAACAGAATAATGCTACCACTACATGCATATTTGGCTGGTGGAAAGCTCTACGATTCTGATTTTGCGGAAAGCCAATTTTTCCCTACAACAAAGGAATAAATTTTACTTTAACTATCATGGTGGTTGAAACATCATTGAGAAGGTATAACCCCAACTCAATCCCAATTAAGGTACTTAACACCCCAACAATATTAATTTAAGAGTGATGAGATACATGTGAATACTCAAATACTAGATACTCGGAATTGTCCATAACCGGGGACACGGCTAACCATGATTAGATTGTACACTCTGTAGAGGTTTGCGCACTTTTCCCCACAAGACTCGATCGCCTCCGTTGATTTCTCGCACTGCATGGTGTTTGAGAAACGGATGACCGAGACACAGTCTTTCAGAAACATTAACTCTCTACTCCGGGTAGATCATACCAAACCTACAAAACCCACTACCTGCTGATCTACCTCTTCAAGAGCTTCACGTAACTTACTCAACTATGCTAGAGCCCATAATAGCTTGTGGCTGCACACTGAAGTTTCTAGCATGAATAATCTCAGTTCCCTTTGAGCACTGGTGGCGGTCCATAGGAAGATCACACGGGTACCCCGGGATTTCCAAAAAGTAAAACAGACAACACTGGGTTCCCCAGGTGCCTCAATCCACCCAGATGTGTATTAAAGTTGCCACCTTAAAGTAAACCGTTAATTAACGTAGAAGTAACTCCCAAGGTTTGAATGCAGGACAATAGGTTCCTACCTCATCATCTACTTCCCAACCCACAAATTAATGACATCCTAACCATGCAATGTTTGAGGGTTGAAACTAATGCATAAAAACTGGGTATGAAAAGAGTATGATCAAAGTGTTACTTGCCTTGCTGACGATCCGAAAATCCTAGAGACTCGTAGTAACACGCTTCGCACTCCGGGAATTCTATCGCAAACAAACAACAGCATACATAAGCAACAAGCAAAGAAGCACAAACGAAACTTCAACTGAAAGAGGTTGACCGGAGAGTTCAACTTAAGAACTCCGGTTCACAAGAAGAATCAAACCAAACGGAGCAACGAAACTCGAACGGCGAAAGAAACAAGATCCGTTTACTAATCTGAACTAGGGTCAAATTTTACAGAGGCAAAAACTTGTTTGAGTTGGCTATTCGGAAAGAGGGTTTCGAGATGAAACTCCAGGCGCTTGAATCGCCTGATTCCGATAAACGAGCGAAAAGTTAAACTAGTTCGAACATCGGATCAGAAATCGCGATCGGAAAAATCGCGGAATAAATCCGATAAAAAGAAAACGACAAACTGCTAAACTAACAAACGTTCGTTAGCAGAAACTAAACGACGAACACGTTCGTTAGAACGAACGAGCGAGCGAACGCTCGCTAAACAAATAAACCGGAGAATAAAACCGATCTATAAAAAAATAGGGTTTTTTTTTCTAAAAAACCGAAGGGGTTTTCCAAAACAAACCGGGCGGCGGGCTACCTCCGGAGGTCGTCCGCAGCGGCGGCTCAAGGCTCATGAGGCGGCGGGTGGCGGCGAGGGCGTGGCGGTGCGGGAGGCGGCGGCGGCGACTCACGGCGGCGGCGGGCGGCTCGGGAGAAGCGCGCGAGGGCGGCGGGGTTCGGCTCAAGCGAGGCGACTCGGTGGTGGTGGTTTAGAGGGGGGCTTATATAGGTTGGGGGCTCCGACTTGGGAGGGGGTCAGGCGGCGGAGGCGGCGGCGACCCGGACTCTCCGAGTCCGGGCGGCGGCACGCAGTGGGGAGGCGGTGGCGCGGGCGGGCGGCCTGCCTGGGCTTGAGCCCCCGGGCGCGGGTCCTCTTTTTTTTTAAAGCGTTTACCGACTAAGAAAAATCCTAGAAAAATGAATAAAAATCTAAAAATTAAAAAAATAGTTTTCTCCGTCTAAATGAAATATTTAGAATAGGATGAACTTTTCTTGGCCCCTAAAATGCAATTTTTAAAAACATGCAAATTTTTCTAGGGCGAATAAAATTCCAAAATAAATCAAATAAAAACCAAATAATTATTTGAACATTTTTCCTCCGATATTTCAATTATTTTGGAGAAGTCATATTATCTCCCCTCATTTATTATTTTAAAATGAAATATTTTCTGGAGAGAAAATAATTAAAATAAAAAATCCTCGTCTTCAGTATTTGATAAAAATCAAATATGCAAATCGGAAAATCCCCAACTCTCTCCGAGGGTCCTTGAGTTGCTTAGGATTTCGAGGATTGCAAACGAAAATGCAATAAAATATGATATGCATGGATGACCTATGTATAACATGCCAAATTGAAAATTTGGGATGTTACAACCCCGGTCCTAGAACGCCGACAGTAGGCCCCGGTCCCTCAGCACGCTCGGCCTGGCTTCCAGGCGAAGGCAGCGAGGAGAGGGCAAAGCAACACGGGCCCTAGTCGCCTGCGGGCCAGGCTCGACGAGTGGCGCACGACGGGACACGGACGCCCCCACTTCCCCATGTCGCCTCGGCAATGGCCCAGGCCGACAAAAATCCTCGCGCACGTGCTCCGAGGTCATCATTGCTCCGAAGACGAAGGGACGCTGGTTGGCCTTCTCTGATCGCCTATAAGAGGTTGAAGAGAGCGGAGCCCCCGACCCATCTTTGTCTTCTCATCTCTCTGCCTCCAAACCTCTGCATTAGCAGCCATGGCGCCAGTGAGGAGGTTCACCACCGCTGAGAAGGGCAAGGTGCCACGGGAAGGACCGGAGTTGCCGCCGCCTCTGCAAGTCCACCGCAACGCCCGTGGCGCCTCCTCAGGGGCGCAGGCACGCTCCATTAGGGGTCCGCACCGGCTCCGGCAACCATGGGAAGAACCCTTCCCGCGGAAGTGGTCACGGAAGTCGTGGTGGTCGTGACCGAGGGGGAGGCATGCGGTGGCCGCCCGACCACCTCGCCCACGGGCACATTCATACGACATGGCCCGCGAGTTTGTAGTGTGATGGAGAGTCCACCGAACTCAATAGGGGGTCGGTCGTCGAATGTGATCACCCAGCTGATGTCAGCCGTTACCCTATTTGGGTATGGGGCACGTTGGTTCATGAAACAATCGACATGTCTTTATGACTTAGGAATTAGGAATTCTATCCACCTTGCATCAAATTTTAAATCCTAAGAGAATTATTCCATATTATGATAGAAATATTTATGTTTCATAGTATAACATGCGTTCAGTCAAGAGGTACATTGGCGTTGCACCTTACTAGTAACAAATCAACACCATTAGATTAATTATTGAATGTACTTTCACATCATATAGATTTGTTATGCTAAATGTTTATATTGTTTTATATAGACATAGTCAAATTTTATAAAATTTGCCTTCAGTCAAAACTAATATGCATAGTAAAAAAACAAAGAGAGTAGAAAACTTGGAAACCCGATGCAAATGGAGGCAAATTTGACAATTTTGACCTGTGGACGCAATCAATTCACAAAATGAACTGCCCTTAAAACCATTTCACTCGGCTGGCCTTTTTGAGTGGCGCCCGACATGCATGCGCCGCACCCTACAATGCAGCACCTAGCTCTGGGCATTGACCTCTGTCCAGCGTGGCAGCCCCTAGGCCCGCACCCAGCAGTGCAGCGCCTCAGAGCTAGGCGCCACACACGTAAGGTGCAGCGCCTAGCCCTTAGGTGATGCACTGTCTGACTTATAGGCAGCCGCCCGCTCTCCCTCACCCCACCCCACCCCACCCCATTCATTCATTCAGTTAGAAGTTACAGAAGCAGCGGCGCCGGCGGCTTCCTCCTCTCCCTCTCTCAATCCCCTCTCCCAAATCCTTCAAATCTGACGATTTGGTCTGTGGATTTCTTCACCAATCCATCCTAGAAGGTACTTTCCTCCGATCCCCTTCTTTCCATCCATAAAATGTATGCTATTTTGAATATTTGGGGAACCCTTGTTTGATTAGATTAGAACCTTGCATGTATTAGATACCTAATTGTAGATGATCTTTATTATTTTGCAAACCTAGTTTAGTTTAGTTTATTGAAAATATATGCTTTGGATACATAGGTTGACATGTTATTTCTATGGAAAAATATATTTGTATTGAGTCTTGCATGAAGTAGGCCTAGTTTAGTTTATTTGTATTGAAATTATATTCGTATTGACAAGAATGTTTTGGATACATATGCTTTGAATCTTGCATATAGTAGGCCTACTTTACTTTATTTGTATTGAAAAGATAATCGTGTTGACAAGGATGCTTTGTTTGAAATTATTAGGATGGTTTGGCTTCTCGATGATCACTGGGACCATCAACACCGGTCGTACGATATGTCGGTGCAGCAGCGGGTAATAATGAAAGTGGCCGGTATTATGAATTTCGTGTTTATTTCAAACACAAATGCCCCATATGTAATTTTCTGATTTGCTTGTTTGTAGGAGCTTCAACCTCTGAAGATTCGGTCTCACGAGGTCAACCTTGGGGGGATGCTCTATGATGAGCGATACACACAGTATGTAAGGGAGACATGACTCCTCCCTTTCATTCAGTTGGTCAGCCGGTCGACGCCACCCCTCAATGCTGCAACAATCACCGCGCTTACTGATCGTTGGAGGCTGGAGACACACATTTTCCATCTTCGTACTAGAGAGATGACCGTGACGCTCCAGGATATTGCTATGATCGCCGATCATCCTATCGAGGGGAATCTTGTATGTATGAGCACTGATTCTGATGGTTGGCGCGAGTGGATGCATGCCCTTATCTGTCACGCCCAAGATGCGACCCTATCCTAAAGGAACTCGAAGGTCCCACCAAGGATAGAAGCGCATCTTGAAGACGCTTTTGCAAGGTGGATATCATTACATCAACATTACATAATAGTGGGGATACATCCAATACATACAATATCACATGAATACAACAATACATCATATACAAGATCGACATCCGACTGCGGATGAAACATAAACAGAAACTCAAACAATATCCACCCTGCTAGCCCAGGCTGCCGACCTGGAACCTATCCCCTGATCGAAGAAGAAGCAGAAGAAGAACTCCAAAACAAGCACACATCGCTCTCGCGTCATGATCATCGCAAAACCACAGCACCTGCAATCGTTGTTGTAGTAATCATGAGCCACGAGGACTCAAAGAATCCCATTACCATGGGTATCAAGACTAGCAAAGCTTAAAGGGAAAGGAAGGGGTAAAGTGGTGAGGTTGCAGCAGCGACTAAGCATGTATGGTGGCTAACATACGCAAATGAGAGTGAGAAGAGAAACAAAGGAACGGTCGTCAACTAGTAATGATCAAGGAGTGATCCTGAGCTCCTACTTACGTCAGACATAACCCAGAAACCGTGTTCTCCTCTCGATCCACCCCGAAAAGAGACACTCACGGTTACGCACACGGTTGGTGTATTTTAGAAGAGTTTACTTCAAGTTTACTACAACCGGATGTTAACAAATACCCATCTGCCACATAACCTAGGGAACGGCTCTCGAAAGTTTATACACTGTAGGGGTGTCCCAAATTAGCCCATGATAAGCTCTCGCGATCAACGAAGGATATTCCTTCTCCCCGGGAAGACCCGATCGATCTCGGAATCCGGCTACAAGACATTTCGACAAGAATAAAACAAGACCAGCAAAGCCGCCCGATGTGCCGACAAATCCCGATAGGAGCTGCACATATCTCGTTCTCGTGGCACACCGGATAGGTCAGCCCTACGAGTAAAACCATCCCTCGAGTTGCCCGTGGTGGCCCCTTGATCTGCCCGTTCGGGCCAACACTCGAAGGAGCAGCGGCCCGGCGGGGGGGGCTAAAATAAAGATGACCCTCGGGCTCCGGAAACCCAAGGGAAAAAAGGGCTAGGTGAGGCAAATGGTAAAACCAATGTTGGGCCTTGTTGGAGGAGTCTTATTCAAAGCGAACTGTCAAGGGGGTCCCATAAATCACCCAACCGCGTTAGGGACGCAAAATCCGGGAACATAATACCGATATGACGGAAACTAGGGCGGCAAGAGTGGAACAAAACACCAGGCATAAGGCCGAGCCTTCCACCCTTTACCAAGTATATAGATGCATTAATAATATAAGAGATATTGTGATATCCCAACATGATCATGTCCATCATAGAGCAATCTTCAACTTCACCTGCAACTAACAACGCTATAAGAGGGACTGAGCAAAGCGGTAACATAGCCAAGCAATGGTTTGCTAGGAACGGTGACAAAGGTTAGGGGCTATCATGCAATTTGGGGGGCTTGAGCAGCAAGTGATAGGTAACGCAGCATAGCGATAGAACGAACCAACTAGCATAGCAATGATAGTAGTGAGATCCAGGGTAGCGGTCATCTTGCCTGAAATCCCGCAAGGAAGAAGAACGAGTCCATGAATAAGATGAAGCCACGAAGACGAACCAAGCGTAGACGAACGAATCCTCACGATCGCAACGAAAACGGGAACTATCGAGAAGAAGCACACAACATGGTGAACACACCACAAATGAACAAGACATGATGCTCAACCAAGTATGATGCATGAAAAAGCTTCATGAAGCTACTCATGGCAAGAGATGATGCAAACAAGAGCAACACATCAAAGCAAGTTTAAATGAGGCCGGGAACAACATATAACAATTCCGGTAAGTCCTCATATGCAAATTTCGAAATTGGTCCAGAACTGAATAAACCTTATGTTCGAGTTGTTAAACAGCAATTTAAGATGCACCAAGATGATCTACACGAAATTCTAGTCAAGTTACATATAAAGTTCATTAGATTCGGAGCTACGGCCTAGAAGATATGAGCAAAACAAGTTAAACATGGCATTGATGCAAAATGCATACAAACATCAATCAAACACCTCAAAACAAGGATGCAACATGATAATATGAAACTAAATGCAATTCTAAGCAAGTTTCATATAGAGAACACTCAAAACGGAGCAACGGTTCAACACATACACTATACAAGTCATAACAACAATCTGTCCAAAACAGAAACTAGGCATATTGCAAGCATCAAAACACTATGCTATAGCATCTCAACGTGGAAACAAAAGGCATGGGCATGAAGTACAGGTAAAACATCACAAAACATAAACAGTGAGCTATCTCCAAAAATCACTAGAACAAGCTCAAAAGGACATGGAAAGATTGCAAATAATAACAGTTTCAGGCTTTGCATAAAATAACATCAGGTTGCAATGTTTAGAGCTATCGAACAACATGCTACAGGAACTTATCATGGCAAACAAAGGCATGTCATGAATATAATAATTGCATAGAACAAAAGTCCTTTACTGACCATGAGCCAAAAAGGCACAGAAAATATGATGGCACCCATGTAAACATGGCAAGTTATATTACAGATTCATACATGGCAGAAACAACAATAAGGATGCATGTTGGTGAGCTTGAACCACTCACCACAAGGCATTTCACGACAAACTAAGCATACCCCCAGCAACTATACATGGCATAGAAGCTAGAAATGGCAAGATCAACAACATAGCATGCTTGGATCAACTACAACAACCTTGGCAAAATTTCTAAACATGTTAACAATCTGCCAGGAACATTTTATAGCAAAAGTAGAGCTAGATTAAGACATGATAGATCACTGTATAATTGCAACCAGAGGCATAAATGGATAGAGCATAACCATGTGAACAAAACACTCTTACTGAACATACCCAAAAGAGGCATGTATCTCACTGTAGCAACATGAATACATGGCATCACAATAACAGCAGAACAAGGGCTGAAATCAGCAACATCACGAAGCCTAGTTAGCATGCTTGTTCTAGTCACCACATAGATAAAAAATACATGGCATACACCCCTGTAAATATGGCATGGCATGCTTCAAAACATATGTAGAGCTCATGCTCATAGGAGGCACACATCAAACATGGCAAAAATGACAAATGAGCATGTTCTGTTAACAGACAGCAGATAACATTATATAGCACTCTTGCAACAATGATCCAGGCATCAAGATGAGCTCAAATTAATATGGTGCAATGTAATTAAATATAGAGAATCTCACAAAGAACATTTTGATATATTATACGCATGAAACGGAGCAGTATTTATGGAGTTATGATGCGATGAACATGGCATGATTATGCTGCAGATCTCAGGGACTTCGGCAAAATTACCTCCGCGAAAAGTCAACACGGGACGGGTTCGACCCGGGACGGAGGGATCCGGGCGTGGGGAGGCGCGTTTGGTTCGTGGTGGTGGTGGATCTGATCCACCCAGCGGTGCCGGACCGGATCTCGCCGGATCCGGCCGGAGACGACGACAGCGAGCGGTGGTGCGGCGAGGACGGCGACGGAGCGGGAGGGAGAGGCGCGGCGAGGGCCGGGCCAGGCGGCGGAGGGGCGCCGGGCGCGGCGCGCGGCGCGCTGCCGACGGGTGGCGCGACCACCGGCGCGCGCGGCAGGGAGCAAAGCGGCGGGCGCGAGAGGCGCGCGGCCAAGGCGCGCGCGGGCCGGCGGCGCGGATGGGCCTCAAGGGCCCGATCTGGTTCTGGCAAGGGCCCGTGGCGGCGGGGACGGCCAGGGCGACGTGGCGCATCACGGTTGGCCGAGGGCGGCGACACGGGCTTTGTCCGGCGCGGACGGACATGTCCGGCGCGGCGCGGAGGGGAATTTGATAGGGTTAGGGTAGAATGACCCGAAAATTTCGGGGGAGGTCTAGTTTTATAGGTAGAGGGAGCTAGGAGAGTTCAAATGAGGTGCGGTTTTCGCCCACACGATCGTGATGGAACGACCAAGAGCGTGGAGGGGGTTTGGATGGGTTTTGGGCCACTTTGAAGGGGGTGTTGGGCTGCAAACAAAAGAGGCCTTTGCGGTTACCCGGTTAACCGTTGGAGTATCAAACGACCTCCAAATGGCACGAAACTTGACAGGCGGTCTACCGGTGCTATACCAAGGCCGCTTGAAAAACCTCGGTCCATTCCGAGAAAGTTTAACACCCACACACGAAAAGAGGTAAAGAGGGCGCCGGAGGACATAGGAGTGTCGGATTGCAAAAAGGACAACGGAGAAAATGCTCGGATGCATGAGACGAACACGTATGCAAAATGAAATGCACATGATGACATGATATGAAATGCAGATGATGACATGGCAAAATGCAACACGCGAGCACATGACAAGGCAACAACGACGAATAACTGGCGGACACCTGGCGCATCGAATCCGGGGCGTTACATTATCGGTATGGTTCCTCCGGAGCCTCGGGAACTAGAAGCAGAAGATAAGAAGAAGGAAAGAGTCGCAGTCGGTGCTCCTTTCACCTGCATTGCATGGAACTTTGGTACTTGCCCCGAGGATGCTAATGAGGACGAGGTCAAGACATATGCTCGTGTCTACATGTGGTACGTTATAGCCAGTACTATGTTTGCTGATGGCACAAGCAAGAATGCTCCATGGATGTGGCTGAAGGCGTTGGCCGTCTTCCATAGCAAATGGAGTTGGGGTTCGGCGACACTGGCTTACTTGTATAGACAGGTAGAAAGTTGTTTCTTTTTCACTTCATTGCGACATTATCAATGCGATCTTCCTATTAATTCAACCATGTATTCTTATATGTGCAGTTGGATGAAGCCTGTTGTAGAAATCTAGAGGTATTGGTGGTTGTATGCTCGCACTTTCTATATGGAGCTGTGAGCGATTGCCGGTTGGACGACCGAAGACCTTGAAGTACGAGGATTGGGACGACAAAGACGACCCACTATGGATCCCCACTTGGGCTTACAAGTGGGATGTGGTAAATGAGACGACGGATGATCCCTCGGTCATGTACAAGTTGTACACGAGCGAGCAGGACACGATTACGGCCAAGCAGGTGACTCGACATTGTATAAGTGATTCTCATGCTTCTATCATAACTTGTAATCAATTTTGCATTCTATGCTATGTTTTAGGTGGAATGGGAGCCGTGCGGAAGAGGGGATAGTTTTGGTAACCCTAGAGAGTTCATGCTGAATCCGATGTGCACTAGGTATAGGGTTGGGACAGGCATATGCGGTGCCCACTCATATGCAACTGGGTGGTTGAGCTTCACCTGCCACATCGGGTGTACCACCAGTTTGGTTTGTTCCAGCCACTCCCGCCGGAGTGGGAGGACACGGACAAGTTACTACACTTGTAAGATATAATTAACCTTGAGCACTTAGCAGCTTCTCGGCGGTTTCGATGGGGCTAATATTCTGTTTCTAACTTGCAGGTTGGATAGGAGAAAGCAGCGGAAGGTCAAGGATTGGGACAGGCATCACATGAAGTATATCATACAGTTCGCGCTTAGTGTGGAGCAAGCTAAGGTTGGAAAACGAGTCCATCTTCATGAACACTACCCGATCGCGTCCAACAACTATCTCACATGGTTTCTTGCAAGTACGTGTGTGAAGGTATGCAAGCCGGCGTATGCTGAGGAGATTTTGGAAGATCCCACCGTCTTTGATGAGCTAACTCAACACCAATACAACAAATTAGTCAGGGAAGGCACCTTAGTCCCTTCAGCTCCAATGATGAACTTTGTGGTATTTCCCCTTTTTGCTTTCCCATTCACAGTATTCACATCTTTGCTTGCCTAACACGTTAATGCCGTTTCTGTTCATAGCGTGCCCAGATCAAAAAAGCAGCTGATGAGACCGAGACTATTCTGGAGACAACCCCGGTTGGGAAAAGCGATGGGGAAGGTGCACTTCGAGCATTCATTAAGGTTCACATCTCCTTCAGTTGTCCATGTAACATGTGTTGCTACATTCGATATCTCATTCACTTGTACATGTTGCAGCATCGGGGCCAAAGGTTAAGGCGGCTATCGAACCCTATCGGTTGTCGTGACCCTGAGTATGTATCACCTCAACGGTCTAGGTCGGCGACACCATCAGATCCCACTTCTGGCCATGGTGCTCTTTTGGAGGATGAGGATGTGGGTTTGGTAACCTAAGAGGTATGGCAATAACATATACTCAATTATTGATGCATTGCTAACTTTATCCTCACACACGGTCTTTTCCATATCGTTTGTTTTTGTAATAGGTTGCTGATGAAATGACCTTGGAGACCTATCAAGTTCGGTCAGTGTTGGGGATATAACAATTTGTGTAAGCCGCCCAGGAGGGGCCGGGTTACGTAAAGAGGTTACCAAACAGAAGCCCAAGTCCAAGCATGAAGATGGCGTCTCAACAAGGGGCCTAAGGCCCACAGGCGACTTAAGGCCCGTCGTAGTAAACCGCCATAATGGCATGACTTGTATCATAAGGTAGAGTTAACTAGTCACCGAGCCGGACATTGTTTATGAGCCGGCCGGGACTCTGTAAGCCGCAGGGTGTCAACCCGTGTATATAAGGGGACGACCTGTTGGCGGCTTAGGGCAAGAAACAACCAATCGAGAACCGAGCATAGCGTATCTCGCTCCCTGGTCATCGAAACCTCAAGCAATACCAACCCAACTAGACATAGGCTTACCTTCACCGTAAGGAGCCGAACTAGTATAAACCCTGTCGTGCCCTTTGTCCCGATTAACCCCTGTAAGCTTCCTAGTTGCGATGGCTCCACGATTAAGTCCTTGCAAGAGGACATCTGCCATGACAATTCCACGACAGTTGGCGCCCACCGTGGGGCCAGCGCACGGTGGATTTGAGTTCTTGAAGGGTAGCTTTGAAGGGCTCAAGGGATACGCAGTGGGCCGGATGACCAAGAGTCGTCGCGGCAAGATCTACATCGACAACGAAGGCTGGGGCCCCGATGCCGACTCAATTGAGTACGGGTACCGGATCCCCTTTGGCGGAATCCACGTCTTATCGGCCGGATTGGTGAGTCGGGCCCAGAGCCGGACAGCTGCACTGACCTCATTGAGACGGCTCAGCGTGCGAGACCCGCCCAGATTCAACCTACCATGAAGCGTGCCTTTGTGGGCTGTGTTCATGGAGAGGCGCTTTCTGAAGGATCTAAAGATGGCGAAGAGACGGCCGTCCCATCAGATGATGATTCGTCCTCCGGTTCAACAGATTCTCTGTATCAGGTCCAAGAAGGCATGCTAGGGGCTGTTCTGACGACTCTAGCGTTCCAGATTGCTATGAGCCGCCAAGCTGGGCAGGAGTCTTTATGGCCGGCACCCAACCCAGCCAAAACTCGACGGATGCAACTGCAATAATGTCCGGGTCAGGAGCGGCCGGGGCAGGAGGCCCCGCGCGCCCGCCGGCTCAGGTGCTAATAGATCTTATGGACAAGTTGACGGCCCTGTTAACCACCACGGTTATTCCTACAAATCCAGATGAACATAACGCGGAGGTGGCAAAAGTGCGTGAGGAGATAGCCTTGGCCAAGGAGGCCTTGGCGGCTGAGGACACCAGGCTAGCTGCGGAGCGGGCGACTTTGGATGCACGGGCGCAACGACTCCAGTCAGAGGCTTTCCAGCTTAACATGAGTCTGAATGCATCCAATGAGGTGATGAGAAGGAGACATCAGAAGACCCAGTCCCGTCTGCCTCCGGTTTACGATCCTCGGAATCTTTTCACGACACCCGTAGCTGGTCCTAGCAATCCGCCCGAAGCCAATCAATTTATGACACCCGGAGCAGGAGGGCCGGGTCAGCCTCGAGAGACGGCACCTCTTCACGGGAGCATGTCCCCACCCCGATACATACCGACACCTCCGGGCCACTTTTCCAACCCCATGGAGAACTTGATAGCACCATCGGCGCGTCTGGCGGCTCTTCCAAAGAGATGGTGATGACCCGGGCAGTGGAAACTCGGAGGGTTAGGGATCTTCTTCAGACGGCCTTGGCACAAGAAGAGACCTATTCTTCTGGCCGGGGACAAGATTCATTCCACTCCTCAGCCTTGGATAGCACCTCGTCCAAACCGGAGTCCGAGTTACAGCAGGCACATGGATTCCGAAGCTTTGTCAAGCAATGCCCAGTGTCGCAACCAAACCGGCGGCTATAACCCGGTACATGATCGATTGCGTCAGGAGGATGAACGGGCGGCTCAATTAGCGGCTCAGCAGACGGCATATGATGGTTTCCCAGAGTATCCAATGACTTCGGTGGGAGCAGGGGTGGCCACTAGAACCGGGGGTGTCCCTTGTCTGGTGCCGGCTCTGCGGGATGTGCGTCTGCCCAAGGATTTCAAGGGTCCTCGAAAGGTGCCGAATTACACGGCCGACTTACAGCCGGGGGCATGGATTGAAAGTTACGAGATGGCCATGGAATTGTTGGAAGTCAGCGACGCGGCAATGGCTAAGTATTTCACCATGATGTTAGATGGAACGGCCCGATCTTGGTTGAAAAGTTTGCCTCCCAATTCCATCGATTCATGGGCCGAGTTAAAGGCCGGTTTATCCGTAACTTTAAGGATACTTGCAAGCAATCTATGTCCATTGTGGACTTGACCAATTGCAAGCGGGGAGGAGGGTGAGTCCACAACTCATTGGGTGCGCCGGGTCAAGGAAATAATACATTCATCTGATAAGATGGATGCCGGCTCTGCAGTACTTATGCTCCATCAGAATTGTCGTTTTGTGCCGCTGAAGCAGAAGCTGGGGCGCCTTAAGCGTGACTGCAATGACATGGGTACGGTGATGGCGGCTTTGGTTAAGTATGCGGATTCTGATACTACCGATGATCCCGCGTCTGAGGAGGAAAAGACAGGGAAGGGAATGAAGAACGGCAACGGAAAGGGTCGTGACAACAACCGGTAAGTCAAGGGGGAAACAAGCGTAAGCCGGACGGTAACCCGGCGTTTGTGGCCAATGCTAATGCCCAGGGTAATAACAAGAAGCGTAAGGGGAGATGGCCTCCTCGATCTGGTGGCTCAGGTCCATCTCTTGAGCAGCTTCTGAATGAGCCTTGTCCAAGACACGGTACTCGAGAAAATCCTGCCACCCACTTATGGAAGGACTGCGCGATCATGAAGGCTTTCAAGAATTCAAACATGTTTGATGGCAATCACGGATCAGGCGGCGGTTCAGGAGCAGGTGGTTTCCATGGCCCGGGTGGCGGCTCAAGTTTCGGTTTTCAAGGTGGTCAAGGTGGCTATAATCAGCAGCAGTCTGGTCAAGGAGGACAGCAGCAGCAGCAGTCAGGTTATCAGAGCCATCCAAAACAGTTAAATGGTGGGAAATACCATGTGTTTACCACTAACTTGTGTAAACGTGACCAGAAGGTTCATAAAAGGGCGGTGAATTCGGTTGAACCGGCGGTTCCCCGTTACCTGAGGTGGTCAGAGCAGCCTATCATTTGGAGTAGGGAAGATCACCCTCTCCGGGTTGATAACCCGGGTCAGTTGGCCTTGGTGGCGGCCCCTCAGGTTGGTGGATATAAATTCACTAAGGTGCTCATGGACGGCGGAAGCAGCATCAATATTCTCTATTATGAGACCTTTCGCCGTATGGGGCTGACTAATAAAGACTTGAGGACGTCTAACACAGTTTTTCATGGGGTGGTACCTGGTAAGTCCGCATATCCCGTTGTAAAGATCGAGCTGGAAGTGGCTTTTGGAGATGAATATAATTCCAGGGCTGAGAAGCTGACCTTTGAGGTAGTCAAGATCAGGAGCCCATATCACGCTCTGTTTGGACGGCCGGCTTATGCCAAGTTTATGGCACAGCCGTATTATGTTTATCTACAGCTCAAGATGCCGGGTTACAAGGGCACCATCACTGTGCATGGGAGTCGAAAGGTGGCCTTGGAGTGCGAAGAAGGCTATGCGGCTTATGCCGAATCCGTTTGTGCTGAAGAGGAGCTGAAGTCTTATCAAACTAATGTTGATCCGACAGATATGACCTCTTTGAAGAAGCCGACCACAGAGCAAGACACGGCGTTGAAATTTAAGTCGGCCGCCGAGACAAAATTGGTTGACTTCACTCCAGGCGACTCTTGCAAGTAGTTCAACATCAGTACCAATTTGGATCCCAAATAGGAAAGCGCGCTCATCGAGTTCATCCGTGAGAATCGGGACATCTTTGCATGGAAACCTTCTGACATGCCGGGTGTCCCGAGAGAACTCGCTGAGCACACCCTTAATATTGATCCAAAGTATAAGCCGGTCAGACAGTTTCTCTGGCGATTCAATGAGGAAAGGCGAAAGGCTATAGGGGAGGAGGTCGCTCAGCTCTTAGCGGCCGGGTTCATCGTGGAAGTTTTTCACCCGGAGTGGTTGGCTAACCCGGTGCTTGTGCTCAAGAAGAACGAAACCTGGCGGATGTGTGTGGACTACACGGACCTTAATAAGGCTTGTCCGGCTGATCCCTTTGCTCTACACCGCATTGATCAAATCATCGATGCCACAATGGTTGCGAACGGTTGAGTTTTTTGCATGCTTACTCTGGTTATCATCAGATCAAGATGGCAGTTAAGGACCAGGAGAAGACGGCTTTTATTACTCCATTTGGAGCCTTCTGCTATGTGTCTATGCTGTTTGGGCTCAAGAGTGCCCAGGCGACTTATCAGTGGTGTGTGCAGAATTGTCTCCGCAACCAGATTGGGCGCAATGTTCATGCTTATGTGGACGACATTGTGGTGAAGTCCAGAGAGAAGGAGACCTTGATCTCCGACTTAAAGGAAACCTTTGACAATCTCCGGGTCTACAAGATGATGCTTAACCCGACAAGTGTGTATTTGGTGTACTGCGCAGGCAAACTTTTGGGATTCCTGGTCTCAAACAGGGGCATTGAAGCTAACCCGGAGAAGATCAAGGCGATTACCTCTCTGGCTAAACCGGCGTGCATCAATGATGTTCAGCGACTGGCGGGTCGCGTTGCTGCTTTAAGCCGATTCATAAGCCGGCTAGGGGAGAAGGCTCTACCGCTGTATCAGATGATGAAGAAAACAGACACCTTTGTCTGGAGTGAGGCTGCTGATGCTGCCTTTGAAGATTTAAAGAGACAATTGGCTGAGCCGCCGGTTCTCGCAGCTCCGATTGATAAAGAGCCATTGCTATTGTATGTTGCTGCTAACTCACGTGCTGTTAGTTGTGGCCATTGTGGTGGAGCGTAAGGAGACTGGCAAGGAGCATCCGGTTCAGCGGCCGGTTTATTACATCAGTGAGGTGCTCATAGAATCCAAGCAAAGGTATCCGCATTGGCAGAAACTGGTTTATGGGGTGTTCATGGCGAGCCGGAAGCTAAAGCTATACTTCCTGGGTCATCCTATAACTGTGGTAAGTTCAGCCCCCTTGGGAGACATCATCCAGAATAGGGAAGCCACATGACGAGTTGCCAAGTGGGCCATCGAGCTTGGGCCTCACGGTTTGAAGTATATGCCGCGCACAACTATCAAGTCTCAAGCCCTAGTGGACTTTATTAATGATTGGACGGAGTTGCAGGCACCAGAGGAGAAGCCGGATAACACGTATTGGACTATTCACTTCGATGGGTCCAGACAGTTAGAAGGCTCGGGGGCTGGAGTTGTTTTAACTTCCCCTCGAGGTGACAAATTTTGTTATGTGCTCCGGCTTATGTTTCCCTGTACTAACAATGCAGATGAATATGAGGCCTTACTCCATGGCCTCCGGATGGCCAAGGAGATGAATTTAAGCCGGGTAAGATGCTTGGGCGATTCAGACCTCGTTGCTCAACATGTGTCAGGCACGTGGGATTCTAAGGATCCCCTTATGGCGGCTTATCGTCGTGAAGTTGATGCGGTGGCTGGGCACTTCAAGGGTTATCAAGTAGAGCACATTGATCGAAGGAAGAATGAGGCGGCTGATGCTTTAAGCCGGCTGGGGTCTCAGCGTAAGCCGGTGCCACCTAATACTTTCCTTGACGTTTTGCATAACCCTTCTGTCAGAGTGCCTACAGAGGAAGAGCTTGCAGTGCCAGACCCGGAGGAGCAGTTGGTGGCGGCTTTCCATGCCATCCTGGACTGGACGGTTCCATACTTAGCCTATATGACCCGGGGAGAGTTGCCTAAGGACGAGACCTTGGCAAGACAAATCATCAGGTGGTCCAAATCCATGACGATTGTTCACGGCGAGTTGCATCACCGCAACGCTGCGGGCGTTTCGCATTGTGTATCACCCTACGGAGGGTCGTGGAGATACTTCGTGAGATTCATGACGGTGATTGCGGTCATCATGCCGGTTCAAAGTCTCTGGTAGCCAAGGCTTTTCGTCATGGTTTTTATTGGCTAACGGCTCATCTTGATGCGGAGGATCCGTCAAGAAATGTGAAGGATGTCAAAATTCTCACGACGAGCTCATGTGCCGCTCAAGAATTGAGGATGATTCCAATTACTTGGCTGTTTGCGATGCTGGGGCTTGATATGGTAGGACCTTTCAAAAGGTCTAAAGATAAGAAGACACACTGTTGGTGGCGGTGGATAAATTCACCAAGTGGGTTGAAGCGAGCCGGTCAAGAAGTGTGATGCAGCCACGGCGGTTCAGTTCATCAAAAAGGTGATCTTTCGCTTTGGTTTTCCGCAAGATTATAACCGATAATGGCACTAATCTCTCCAAGGGTGCCATGGAAGAGTTCATCAACAAGAGCACATCCGCTTGATGTTTGGCCGTTGCTCACCCCTCAGCCTAATGGTCAAGCAGAAAGAGCTAATCAAGAGATCTTGAAAGGTATCAAACCCCGACTCTTAGTTCCCTTACAGCAAACTCCTGGTTGTTGGGTGGAGGAGTTACCCTCTGTGCTATGGAGGATCAACACAACGCCTAATAGGTCTACTGGTTATACACCTTTCTTCATGGTGTACGGAGCAGAGGCGGTTCTGCCAAGTGACATCCGGCATGACTCACCACGGGTGGCGGCTTACGTTGAGGCTGATAATGAAAAAGCTCGTCAGGATGCACTTGACTTGTTGGATGAAGAGCGAGACTTGGCAATAGCCCGCTCGGCGATTTACTGAAGAAGACCTGCTACTGCTATCACAGCCGCCGGGTTAGAAGCAGAACTTTCCAGGAAGGCGATTTAGTTCTTCGGCTCATCCAGGATCAATCTGATATGCACAAGCTGTCCCCTCCTTGGGAAGGACCTTTCGTGGTCAGCAAGAATCTCAACAACGGGTCATATTACCTCATCGTTGTTCGAGAGCATAAAGACTCACGTAAGTCGGAGGAGGAGACCCACCGGCCGTGGAACATAGCGCATCTCCGGCCCTACTATACTTAAGCCACCGGCTTTCAGAGTATATTTATTTTTCTATTTTAGCAATGTATATATTATATAAAGCAATAAAGCATGACCTCTTTCCTTTCCATCCTACAAGGTTTATGTGTCTTCTTTACCAGGTGATGGAAACGACTAACAGGGAGCGGATCATATTTGAATCTGGTTTTCCCTTTGGTCCGGCTTATGATTATATCTGAATCAAGCCATGGTCACTTGGGGGCTTCATGTTCAAACATAGGTCGTATTCGAACCAAAGAGAACATAGCTGTCGATACCCACTTGATCGGCATACTGCCAAACCCAGTTGGGGGCTTCTTGATCATATTTGAATCATAGCTTAACCCCTTTGGGTCTGACGTGGATCGTATTCGAATCAGCGTCATTAAAAAACTCTCATGGTCACTTGGGGGCTTCCTGTTCAAACATAGGTCGTATTCGAACCAAAGAGAACATAGCTGTCGATACCCACTTGATCGGCATCGCCAGGCTATATGATCGTATCTGAATCTTAGCTTAACCCCTCTGGAACGGTTCTACTGATCGTATTCGAATCAGAGGCCTTTGAAAATCAGGTTTACTTTATTCTATAAGAGTAAATAATATTAAGGGCCAGGTAAACATTATATGTGCCAATTTTTAGAAGTTAAGTATAACTGTCTGCTTTTCTGGGATCAAGTAAGCCGGTAAGGTACGCCTTAAACCGGCTGATACTTATGATGTTTTGGTTTCTACTCCGGATTAACGTTATCTTACATGACCCCGGATGTGGTGAGATGCCAAAGCAAGTTTTTGTTTTATACACAGGGTAAAGCAAAAAGCTTTTGGATGATTCAAGCAAGCCGGCAGTACACATTGATAGCGGCTTGAGACATTGTTAAGCACCGCAAAACATGCGCGAAGGCATGACAGAGTTAAGAAGTTTTTCTACCCTATTACAAGACTCCCCGAGTCCGAATAATGAAGTATTGTTTTTTCAAAAGATTTAAGTGCCAAAGGATTACTCCTTTGGTGGACTTGACGACTCGGGTTATCCTTCTCCGCCTCTTTGTCCGCTGCTTTGTCACGGAAGGTTGACGAGGTCCGATCAATGCCGCTTAAGGCTTCAAATTCAGCTTCATCATCTATTAAACTGGCCGGGTCAACTTCAGGAGCAAAGGTATGCTTACGAGTTGGAGGGATCAGGCTGACATCATCATAATGAGGAGTTGGAATCCTCTGGTTGTCATGGTCGTAACCCGGCTGGTACTTTGTAAGATCAATATCATTGCCGATGATGGTGGCCACAGGACGTACGACTCTCACACAGGTGGTAAAGTATGATTGCCTGAATGCAGAGCCGTCCTCCTTTAAGCTGGGGTATCCAAGAGCAACATCACTTAAGTCTAGCTCTGGAGCCAATGCTTTGGCCCGGCTTAAGGTGGCTATGGCCCCGGCTCTACCATATGCTCGCCTTAACTCCTGAATCCGTTGAGGTAACACGGCAAGCCGCTTGAGTACATCCTGCAGGAGATAAGGAGTATCATTTAATAAAGCCACAACGGCCAAAGCATCGCCAGACCCGGTCTCTGTTGTTCCACTAGAGTGTACACCGCCTTAAGCTTGATCAGCATGTTACGCTTCGTGTTGGTACTCACCGACCTGCATTTATGCATATAAGATTAAGCCGGAGATCATATCTGATACAGTCATCAAATGAATCATGGTGATGTTCAAAAGCTACACATAGTGACTTACCAAAAATTGCTGAGACCATTTGGGATATCTGGTTTTTTTAAGCCGGACAATTCGGCAATGTTTCAAAGAAGAGCTGCTTCATTGTCTTGGCCCGGGTCCCAAGTGAAGATTTTCATCCGCCCAGTTTGCTTCTCCGCGTCAAAATCCTTCTTCAACTTTTCTTGCTCGTAGATGTCAAGGCGAATTTGGAGTCGGTTTTTGAATCTCAAGCTCTTGGGCCGCCAGCCGGGTCTTCAGATCAGCAATTTGCAATTCGAATTGACTGGTGGAGACCTGCAACATGCCGGGTTATGGTAAGGTTATGGTAAGGTATTAGTAAAGTCTCAAGCATTTTACAAGTAAAGACCCTTGACACTTGGGGGCTAATGTATGCTGAAGAAAATTTTACTTCATAATGTCAGATTATGCATATTAAAGTCTCAAGTACTTTACAAGTAAAAATACTTGACACTTGGGGGCTAATGTGTATCGCTTCTTTAAAAAGTTGCTATATTACAGTCGGGTTCAATATGCATTCTTGTAACCCGGGTGAGCTAACGGTAAGCCGGTATCTAAGTCTAGGCATATTTACATATAGGCAGTAGACTTGGGGGCTGGTATAGTAAGTAAGATTCAGGAGAAATGATATAAGTTATACCTCAGATTTATCAGATCTGTTTCACCATGTCAATTTCGTGTCGCGGCTGTTATGCACTTGATTCAGATAGCCGGAAACTATATCGCCAATGCTTAAGTGGGCATAATCAGCGATGTCCTGTTTGGTCTTCCGGCTTTTGACAAGTTCTTCCTTAGCGGTGCACCTGGCAAGAACAGTAGGCTGCCCCGGCTCAACATACTGGCTTTTCAAGTGTTCAACTTCTGGTTCAGCCGTCCGGACCGGGCTAGGAATTTCCGGTTTATTGGAGTTATCAATAGTGTTTTCTTGAGGCGGGTCGGAAGATGGTGTCGGAATTTCATGGGCCGGCTCAGGAGGAGGCTGATGAGTAGAAGCACCAGGGGCAGTGGTTCCGGGTTCCGGCTCCGTTGCTACCGGGTCTTCAATCGGCTTATTCTTCTTGGCTCTCTTACTGGGCTTCGCCTGCACATTGTGAATAAAACAAAGGGATGAGTATAAAATATGAGTAAGACAAAGCATGAGGATAACAAAGGTATGTTACCCAGGGGCACTCTTGAAAGCCGACATGTTGGATTGCATAGACTCGCCAGAAGAAGGAGAGGTATCCTGATAATTGGAGTCAGATGAATTGAGAGGCTGACGAATTAAACCCGCCAAAGGATAAACAGAACGCAAAGCGGAGATGACCTCAGTTCGACGCTTCCTGCTTACGTCAGGTAAGCCGGAAGAAAGCTCTACATCCTTGCTTGTCCGGGTTTGCCTCCGGTTCTCAAGCTGTTGTTGCTTCAAAAGAAATTGAGGATCTTGATAAGCTAAGGGATGTGAAAATCTTACTTTCCGGTCACGCTACGGGTTTTGTGCTTTGGCAAAGGCTCGAGTCGGAGGAAATTATAGTTACCTCTTCGCCATGAGCTTGGCTGTTTCCGGTGTCTTCCTGAAAGGCGGAAATATCAATATAACAAGAATAAAGGAGTTAAAGAGAATAAGAGATTACCTCTTCCTCATCCGAAGAAGAGTCATCCAATTTGAGTAATTCAGAGGCACCGGGTTTCTTCTTCTTTGAAGTCCCCTGTCTTGGCGTTTTCCTTTCATTTTTCTTGGCTGCTCGCTTGTTGGGCGGCCTCGTGGTCATATTTGACTTTCCAGAAATCATCGCTGGCCTGTGAGAAAGATAAGGAATTATAAGTATAAGGAGGTAAACATATTAAGAGTATTTATTAAAGATTGGTAACTTACTGCAGGGGCCGGGTTCTTTTTGCAGAAGGGAAGTAACCCGAAGGTATTGTTGATAACAGTACCCTCCTTCAGCAATGACTGGGTTGTAGCATCTTCTACGTCATCTGGTAAGTCATCGGAACTGTGGCGCATTGGGTCGTTCTGTTCGCCTGTATAAGCGCACATTAAGCCGGAGCGGCGGCTTAATGGGAGTATACGCCAAGTAACCCAGACCCGGACCAAATCGATGTCGTTTAAGCCATTTCCCAGAAGGGCTTTAATCTTCTTGATGGTGGGGTTGAGCGGCAGACGTTCAATAGCGGTAAGTTTATCCGCCAGCGGGTGATTAGACTTGAGTCGCAGGGCGCGAAAGCCGGGCAGAGGCGGCTCATCAGCTGGGGAAGTATCCTGACAATAGAACCATGACTGGTTCCAATATTTGGGGTGACTCGGCAGCTCAGATAAGGAAAATGTATCTCTCCATCGCTGGATCGAGATACCGCCAAGTTCAAGACTCGCCCGTTGGCGCCATTCTGCCGGTTCAAGTAGAACAGTTCTCTGAATAAGAGCAGGCTTGGTTCCTCTCCTAGGTACACCTCACAGAAAACTTGGAAATTGCAAAGATTGGACACGGAATTGGGTCCAATGTCTTGAGGTCTAAGGTCAAAGAAATTTAAAACTTCTCCAAGAACTTTGAGCCGGAGGGCAAATCCCTCGCTCATGTGATCCGTGAAAACTATTACTTCCCCTTCTTTGGGTTGAGGCTTCTCTTCAAATGGGTCAGGGACACGATAAGACATGACTTCCTTCTTTGGCAAATGACCAGACTTCACAAATTCAGCCAGTTTGCTTTTGGTGGCAGTGGATGGGACCCAGTTGTAGGTTACAGGAGCTTTGGTCGACTTAGGTGCCATGACAACAGATTGGCCTATTGCAAAATAAGAAGTTCCGGTTTAAATTTTAACCCGGAGGAAAATATTCAAATTGCTGAAGGTAGCGGCTTAAAGGGCCTAATGACATAAGGATAGTTGGGCAATATTATTTAAGCCGCCACCGTTGTTAGCAACAGCTCAAAAGTTTTATGCACCTAAGAAGGCGCCAAGGTTCACATATCAAGTGGGAGGCGTTTAAACCGGATATTTGGACAATTATGTTAAAAGCATTTAACATAAGAAGTGTTCCGGGTGATAAAAACAGGTTTCATAAGTTACAACTATTATGTTGGATCAAATGGTCGTCCTGAAAAGAAAAATTTCTAGACCTAAAACAAAGTGCGGAGAAGTTCATACACTCGAAAGAAGCTTCTGAACAAAGGAAAAGGGATCTGTTTGCATATAAAATGGGGGTGAAACAGTTACCACAGCAGTTCTATGCCATCTAACGATCAGAAAAGGGCGTTGGAGGTGAGATCTATCAAGGGTTTGTAGCGGGCGGCGATGAACACCGACGAACTCGACGAAGACTATGATACAGATCTAAGACAGGAAAGGAAAGGGACTTACAGGTCTAGAGAGGAGCTGCGGAGGTTCACCGGCGTGTTTCTGGACCGATTCAGGTTGATGCGCGGCTGGCCTGAGAAGACGAGAAGCTTGACGGCGGCGGCGGCGGAGCTTGAGAGGAGGCAAGAGGAAGGAGACGACTGGAAGGGGGAAAAATGAAACCCTGGTTGTGCCTATTTATAAGGAGAGCATAACTGAGACGGCGTGGGAAACGAGGAGATAAGAATTACTATCCAGCGGCCCCGATGCCTCGATTCTCGGAACAGGCAATAAAGACAGAGATCCGTTGGGCCGATTCGGCGGGATAAAAGGAAAGATGACGTCATGATGGGTTAACCCGGGTCCAAAGAATGACGTCACGACGGGTTAAAGAAGGTCTTTTTTGCGCAGTCAAGAGACTGAAGATTTATGTTTTAAATTATTTTAAGATTGACATGAACATGTTCAAATCAATCTGGGGCCTAATGTTGGGGATATAACAATTTGTGTAAGCCGCCCAGGAGGGGCCGGGTTACGTAAAGAGGTTACCAAATAGAAGCCCAAGTCCAAGCATGAAGATGGCATCTCAACAAGGGGCCTAAGGCCCACAGGCGACTTAAGGCCCGTTGTAGTAAACCGCCATAATGGCATGACTTGTATCATAAGGTAGAGTTAACTAGTCACCGAGCCGGACACTGTTTATGAGCCGGCCGACTCAGAAGCTGCTGTGGTGTCAACCCGTGAATATAAGGGGACGACTGTTGGCGGCTTAGGGCTAGAAACAACCAATCGAGAGCCGGGCATAGCGTATCTCGCTCCCTGGTCATCGAAACCTCAAGCAATACCAACCCACCTAGACGTAGGCTTACCTTCACCGTAAGGAGCCGAACTAGTATAAACCCTCTCGTGTCCTTTGTCCCGATTAACCCCTTTAAGCTTCCTAGTTGCAATGGCTCCACGATTAAGTCCTTGCAAGAGGACATCTGCCGTGACAATTCCACGACAGTTAGCATACGAGTTAAAGCCTAGGAGGGGAATCAATAAATACACACCTGAAGACTTCACCCAAAGAGGCAAGAGGACGGTTGGCACCTCGCGGATGGAGGCTTTGGATGCCTATGTGGATGAGGTGGATGAACCGGAGCCGGAGCCGGAGCGGGTTGCTCGTCCTAGGAAGACGAAGAAGATATCCAGCAGGAGGGGGAGGAGCCAATAAGCATGGAAGGGACTAGTCGTCATCCTCTATTTGTTATGTAACTCACCTAGTGGGCTTTTTATTATGCCGTTGAACTTGAAGTGGTGGTAGCTCTTAGTAATGTTGAACTTGAAGTGATTGTATCTCTCAGTAATGTTGAACTTGAAGTGATCATCACTCTTAGAAATGTTGTCTTTGTTGAAGTTGAAGAGGTGTTAAAAATGTCATAATGATGCTCATTACTGTTTATTCTGTGATGCAAGTATATGTGCCTGGAAATGTGCCTTAAAATGCGCCTGAAATGACCCAGTTTGAAGGACAAAAAAACACTAAGTGTTGGTGCAGCGCCCAGCTAAGAGGTGCCACACTGTATTGGCCCCAAATCGAGTGTAACTTTTCATGCTCTGGATAGCTCTACCAGGCGCAGCACGCCCAAGCTAGGCGCCACACCATGCAAGGCAACGCCTAGCTCTGAGGCGTTGCACGCCTGGGTAGAGCTATCCAGAGAGCAACAGAAACTACAGCCAGATACAGCCTGGTGTGGCGCCTAGCTCTGAGGCGCCACACTATATTGTGCAATGCCCAGCTTGTAGGCGTTGCACTATACAGTGGGGCGCCCCAGTGCTAGGCGCCACACCAACACTCAGCAATTTTTTGCCCCCCAAACTGGGTGCAAGCTTTTTGTTGCTCTCTGGATAGCTCTACCCAGGCATGCAACGCCTCCGAGCGAGGCGCCACACCGTGTAGTGCAACGCCTAGCTCTGAGGCATTGCATGCCTGGGTAGAGCTATCCAGAGAGCAACATAAACTACAACCAGATATAGCCTGGTGTGGCGCCTAGCACTGGGACGCCACATTGTATTGTGCAACGCCCAACCTTTAGGCGTTGCACTATACAGTGTGGCGCCCTAGCGCTAGGCGCCACACCAACACTTAGCGATTTTTTGCCCCCAAAGTGGGTGCAAACTTTCTGTTGCTCTCTGGTTAGCTCTACCCAGGCGTGCAACGCCTCCGAGCTAGGTGCCACACCACGCAGTGCAACGCCTAGCTCGGAGGTGTTGCACGCCTGGGAAGAGCTGTCCAAAGAGCAACAGAAACTGCAGCCAGGTACAGGCTGATGTGGCGCCTAGCTTGGAGGCGCCACACTGTAGAGTGCAACGCCTCTGAGTTAGGCGTTACACTTGGACTTAGCGAAATTTTTGGCAAACAGAGAACTGTGAAGATAGCATTTGCACACAAAGTAGTGTGATGATGTGTAGCAGGATTGATAGCAAGCAGACAACTGTGAAGACTACATATGCACAAACTACTTCATGACACATAGTAGTTCATAACACATAGTACTTCAACTTGAGGAGTAGTTCATACAACCAAATCGAGGAGGAAATACATAGTACTTCACGACACATAGTAGTTCACAACCAAATCGAGGAGTCCAAAATACAAAGTAGTTCATGACACATAGTAGTTCACAACCAAATCGGAGAGCATAGTGTAGGATCGAAAGTATGTCTAGAGGGGGGGGGGGTGATTAGACTACCTAACCAAATAAAAATCTAGTCTTTTCCCAATTTTAAGTCTTGGCAGATTTTAGCAACTTATCATAAGTCAAGCAATCAACCTACACATGCAAATCTAAAAGTATAGCAGCGGAATGTAAATCATTGCATATGAAGGTAAAGGGGAGGAGTTTGGAGGGAGCAAACGCAATGTAGACATGAAGATTTTTGGTGTGGTTCTGATTGGTGGTGCTATCATACATCCATGTTGATGGAGACTTCAACCCACGAAGGGTAACGGTTGCGCGAGTCCATGAAGGGCTCCACCCACGAAGGGTCCAAGAAGAAGCAACCCTGTCTATCCCACCATGTCCATCGCCCACGAAGGACTTGCCTCACTTGGGTAGATCTTCATGAAGTAGGCGATCTCCTTGCCCTTACAAACTCCTTGGTTCAACTCCACAATCTTGACGGAGGCTCCCAAGTGACACTAACCAATCTAGGAGACCACACTCTCCAAAAGGTAATAGATGGTGTGTTGATGATGAACTCCTTGCTCTTGTTCTTGAAATGATAGTCTCCCCAACACTCAAATATCTCTCACAGATTTGGATTTGGTGGAAAGATGATTTGAGTGGAAAGTAACTTGGGGAAGGCTAGAGAACAAGATTCTTGTGGTTGGATTGGTATATCTTGGTCTCAACACATGAGTAGGTGGTTATCTCTTAGAAAATGAATGCTGGAAGTGTAGGCACATTCTGATGGCTCTCTCCATGACCGGACGAAGGGTGGAGGGGTATATATAGCCTCCACATAAAATCTAACCGTTACACACAATTTACCAAACTCGGTGGGACCTAATAGTGAAACTCGGTCAGATCGATTTAGTTCAAAATGTGAATGTTAGGATTTTCGGTGGCACCGACATGTCAACTCGGTGGGACCGATTTCATTAGGGTTAGGGCATAACGTAATCTCGGTGAGACCGATCACATGAACTCGGTGAGACCGATTTCTGTAATAGGCAAATAGAGAGTTGGTCAGGTAAACTCGGTGGGACCGATCGCTCATTTCGGTGAGACCGAAACGTTACGGAAAGGAAACAGAGAGTTTGCATTGCGAACTCGGTGGGACCGATCGCTCATCTCGGTTAGACCGAAACGTTACGAAGGGAAACAGAGAGTTTGCAATCACATCTCGGTGAGATCGAGATCCCTATCAGTGAGACCGAACTGGTTAGGGTTTCTGGCTATGGCTATGTCAACTGAACTCGGAGGCGTCAGATATATCAAATCGGTGGGGCCGAGTTTGACTTTTGGTTTGGGACATATGTGGAAATGAGAAAGTGGTTCAGGGCTTTGGAGCATATCACTAAGCATTTTGAGTAAGCAAGCCATTAAGCAACACCTCAAGCCCTTTTAATAGTATTGGCTTTTCCTATGGACTCAATGTGATCTTGGATCACTAAAATGAAAATGTAGAGTCTTGAACTTGAGCCAATATGTGTACTTAGCATTTTGAGGGGTTCACATCTCTAGTCCATGCCATGCCAGTCATTGAACTTTATGAAATGATCATCTTGAAAGAGTATTACTTAAATGAGCTATATGTTGTTAAGAATTACCAAACCACCCAGGGATTAGTTGCACTTTCGGTCTCCCCCTTTTTGGTAATTGATGACAACATATAGATCAAAGCTTCAACAAATGATAATAAGAATGAAATACATCGTCGCTTTGAGAAGTATGTGATAAGCAAGAGCTCCCCATAAATTTGTGCATTATTTGAAATTTTCTTTTGAATGCACATGCACAATCGATTAGGATCATGGGTTACTCTTCCATGTCACATACATCTTGGTGGAGCGCTCAAAATGATAGAATATGAAATATGCACTCATTACCAAGACAAAGTGAATGATACATGAGAGATAGATAATATCAACATCCAAGCACAAGCATTAACGTATGATATGATCAAACACATGATCATACAAGTATATCACACACACATAGAGTATCATCCAAGCAAGCAAACAAATAAGTATCAAACAAGTAGCAAATGATGCAAAATAAGCAAGTCTCTCTCTCTCTCTCTCTCTCTCTCAGCCTATGATCTGTACACTTTCTCCCCCTTTGGCAACAAGTTACCAAAAAGCTTGAAAATGCATAGCGCTATGCGACTCTCTAGGCTTGATCTTCGGGAGGTGGCATGGAGAGGACTCCTAGGACAAATGCATCTGTTGAAGTTGTTGGAGCTGGTGGAATTGCAACTCGAGGAACAATTGAAGCTGTGGTTGCAGGTGCTGACGTAGTAGCTCTTGTGTCTGTCACAGGCACTGCTACAGATCTCTGTGCCCTAGACACTCTCTGAAAAGCTTCATTGTTAGCTTTCCCTTTCCTCTCTTCACCTTCTTCCTGGAGCTGCTCAACAGCTGTTTGCATCTCAGTGACCTTGAAGTCAAGATCATAAAACTTTGTTTCAATGATCCTCTCAAGACTCTCTTGATTCTGAGTCAGGGTGGCCAATCCTTTCTCAATCCTCAAAGTGGCTTGAATAAGTTATCCAAGTTGATCTTGCTTTGACTTGAGAAAAACTTGTGAAGCCTCTTCAGCACTTGGCATCTTGGCTGCCTTCTCTGCTTTTGCTTTCTCCCTCTTCTCTTGAGCCTCTACTGATGTAGGATCTTCAGCATCCATGACAACTATATTGTGCTCAAAGTCAGGCCTCAAGGTAATGTGTTCCTTGTCCAACAAGTATGTGCCTGTGCCCATCTTGGAGTTGATGAGCATATGGATGTGTGGAGCATACCCACATGATCTCTTTTGGTCAGCAGCTATTCTCTTGATGGTCTCAACAGTCAAACTCATCACTTTAAACTTCTGGGGCACATCAAACAACTGAAGCAAATTGATGGAGTGGCCTCTGATCATCCTGTGATCTCCTGATTTGGGCAACAAGGTGTGCCTCAAAATGGTGTTTATGGTGGCTAGTCCAGAAAGCAGATAATACACAAAGCCTAGCTTGTGTGTCTCCAAGGCTTTGTCAGGAATTTCCTTATACATGTTGGCCATGGAGTTGTGATCTTTCTTGCACTTTGCATAGACATAAATGTCATCCTCATGCTCTTCAGGGGCATTGATCAGCTTTGCCCACTCAGCAACTGTTGACTGGTACCTTGTACCTTCAGACATCCAAACAATCCTTCTATCAGGATATAAATGAGCTGTAGAGTAGAATTGCATAATGAGCTCATCATTACACTGGTCAATTTCTGTCCCACAAAAGTGTCTACTCCATTGAGTCTGAAGCTCTCATGCACTCCTGGGAAGTGGTCTTCATTGTTGTCAATGTACTTCCAGTATGCACACTTCATGTCACAGACTATTGGCTTCTTGTCCAACATAATTGTCTCATAGAAGTCTTGTTGCTCCTTGGTGTGAAACCTATAATCCACAACAGTCCTTCTCCTCACAGCACAAGGATCTGATTGTCTCCACAATCTGAGACCTGCATCCTTTCTGACTTTCATGTTTTCAGCCACTGGGTGATTGTCATCATGATCAAGAATCTTTGGCTTTAGCTTTCTGAGCATTTGGGCTTCATCATCTTCTTCTTCTATTTCAGGCACTAGGGCCTTATTCTTCTCAGGAGCTGGTATGTTTCTTGTGCTTATCTTTGGTGCAGACTTGGGGGCTGGAGCAGTAGCTTTGGGGCAGTCTTGGGCTTTGAAGGAGCAGCCCCAGACTTGATGGCATCCCCCATCAGCTTTTGAGCTTTAGGTGTTGGTCCAGCATCCTCTTCTTCATCTTCTTCCTCATCCTCAGCTGGGTCTCTCATCATAGAGGATCCACCAATTTCTCTGGCCATGGTCTTTTTGAACCTTTCCTTTCTCTTCTTGCCCTCACAAGCCTCCTTTGGTTCAAGAGCGAACTCAATGGTTTCCTGTGTTGAGGCCCTAGATTTGGACATGGGCACTCTCTTTGCAGGACCCTTCTTGTTCAGACCAGGCTTTGTTGAAGCAGCTGTACCAAATTCCTTCTTGGCTACCTTCTTCTTGGAGCTGACCTCCTCCTCAGCAAAAACATAGTCTTCATCCTCAGAATTTCTCTTTCTCCTCTGCCTAGTAGCAGCCTTAGGCAGGTTTCTAGGAGTACTTCTGCTGCCTTCATCATAACTGCCAGAGGGACTAGTGCCCTCATTCAGATTAACTTGCTCTTCAGACCTGTTCTGGCTATCACTCTGATTAGACATTGTTGACACTGCAAACTGAAAGTTGACCCTGTGAATAGTTATAGATGAGATAGAGTGGATGAGCATCACAAAGTGCAGAGATTTTGCAAAACAATTGAGCCAAAAACTTAGTTTTATTTTTCCACAGAAAGCATTTCGGAGCTACCGATTTGTTAAACTCGGTGACACTGAAGCAACTTTGGAGTCTAAACTAGTGAAATCGGTCAGACCGAGACACAGTTCGGTGACTCCGAGATTGTTAGGGTTTCACTGAGAGTTGAACTCGGTCACACCAATTTGCAAGTTTTGCTGAGACCGAAAGTTGCAAGTGTAATGGCCTAAGCCAAATCGGTGAGACCGATTTCTACAACTCGGTTGGTCCGAGATCAGTTCGGCGGAAACCTAACTCTAAATTTTTTAATCAAAACTAATCTAAAGGAAGTTTTTGCTGGATAGGATTATCTCATACGTGGTAAGATTCATGGCATTGACTTTGTGCTAAGAATCGGAGATAAAGATTGCACAAAGGATCGAACTCATACCCTAACTTGGTGATGAGCTTGCTACGGCAGCAACGATGGTGAAGATTCCCGTTGACGGCGGCGGAGACCGGCGGCAAGAGGTCGCTGGCGATGAGAGGACGATCCGGAGACTCGAGTTGGCAGAGCAGGAGACGCTCGGGCGAATAGGTTTTGGAGAAATTTCCAAAATTTTACCCGTCGGTATACATATCTTGACCCTGTCGGTGTGACCGAGTGGACCAACTCGGTGCGACCGAACAGTTCTAATCGGTTGCACCGTGATTGTAAACCTAGATCAACTCAATGAACTCGGTATGACCGAAAGGGATGAATCAGTCAGACTAAAATACACAGAGAGGTTTTGGTAGTTTAAGTCTATGAAAAATCGGTGACTCCGAGTGCTCCTCACCCAGAGGGTTCGAATCTGACTTGATCAAACTTTGTGATGTTGCATGAATAAAGTTTGAGACGAGAAAAGCATAGATAGCTAGAGGAAGTTCTTAGGCATGCTTGTCCATCCATTTGGCAAAAGAAGAAGAGCCAAACAAGCATAGCAACGAATGGATGTCCTCGAATGGAAAAAATATGCAATCAACATGCTCACACAATAAGATGGCAAATGAAATATGTGGCAAAGCATGCACAAACACTCTAGCATTTATCAAGCAATTGGCGATGACTAGGTCATCTATATTTGAGTATATTGACTTAGGAGTCAAATGAGAACATTTGATCATATGTCATACTCATCGTTTAAGCATAAGTGGCGTTACCACTTTTACATAAAGCATTGTTGTGTTCACACCATTAGAGTTGCTTTAGCTCAATTCTTAGAGTAAAGCCTAGATGTGATATCCCCCCTAAGAGGGATGAACTAACCTTGGGTTTTTTCGATGATGACTTCATGTAGATGTTGAAGATGTGGATGCTCAATGTTGATGTAGATCATTTGGAGCAATCCATTGGAGTGAGTTGCACTTTCGATACCTACACGGGTTAGTCCCACAAGGAACAAACAAGTATATCCATAGACATAGAGTGAATTTCACACAAGATGATGTCCATGAATGCATTAGGTTACCTTGTCCCTTGTCTTACCAACAAGAGGGTTTGTGACTCCTTGAACTAATGCAAGATGTGGAAGTTGTTTGCACTTGTTCTCGCCAAAATGATGTGACTGAAATATGTTCACGGAGTCACCCTCAAGAACTCTCTAGTTCTTCTTCTTCGGGATCCACATCAATTTGATGGGAATCCTTGGAATTGTGTAGTCGTACTTGATGAAGTAGAACTTGATGTAGTCTTGGGAACCCACTTGACCAAGGCCTTGGGAGCTTCTTCAAATGCATCAATATCCTCTTGAAGCTTGTCCTTGCCTTTTTGCTTGTGGTCTTGTGGTGGAAGATCATCTTGATATTGTGTTCCCTTGAAATAAGTAGGATCATACTTCTCTTGTTGAGGAACAAACTTCGTCTTGGGGTATTGATCTTCTTCCCACTCAACTCCATTGGCATTGAACTTTCATTCAAAACCAACACCTTGATTCTTCCAGTGCCTTCCATGCTTGCGTACAATTTCTTCAAATTGCTTACTTCCGGCAAGGCTCTTGTAAACACCTTTCTCAATAATTCCCTTTAATAAGCTATTTTCTTGCTCAAGTGTAACTTGTCTAAGAGAATCGTTAGTGGAATCAAGAGAACTACTAGAAGCAACAATGTTGGATTTAGCATGATTATTGTTACTACTAGATGAAGAATCTTTCTTACTCTTGTTGCTAGATTTTACTTGTGGCATGTAAGTAGACAATAGTAAAGGCTTGGCCATGTAAGAAGAACTTTTCTTACGGAGATCATCATTGATTTCTATTAAGAACCCATGCTCTTGCTCAAGGTTTAGCTTTCCAAAGCGTAGCTTCTCACAAGTCTTTAAAAGCTCTCGATGATCTTCTAAGGTAGTTTTGTGAGCTAACTTAAGAGTGTTTAGTTATTTAGTTACACGCTCAATCTACTTCTTATCATCGTCATTCGTTTTATCTTGATTAGCATGATTAATAGCAAGTTCATCATAGTTTTCATCACTAGAGTTGTCAACAAGTAAATCACGATCACCTAGAAAATCATCTTCATCACTATTTAAATCAACATACTCGGGTTGTGATACCTTTGGGCCTTTAGCCATGAAGCATCATCCAATTCCTTCATTTGGTGAGTCAAATATATCATAGGAGTTGGTCGACACAAGTGCTAGACCGGCAACACCTTCATCTTGAGTATATTCTGAGTCAGAGTGATAAATTCTCTCAGAGTGATGGTCGGAGTCGGAGCCGGATACCCATTCACCAACGTGAGCTTGATGTCTTCATTTTGTGTAGCTCCTTGATGACTTGTCCTTCTTTTCCGAATCCTTGCTTCTGCGAGAGGTTCTTCATTCGTAACGATCATCTCTACTCCTTCTCTCTCTTGGAGGTGATTCTTCTCTTCTACTTCTCCTTTTAGGTGAGTCTTCTCTTCTTTTGTAGGAAGCCGTACACTCATTGGAGTAGTGTCCGCGTCTTTCACAATTGAAGAATTACGCTCATGACTAGAAGATCTTTTGTCATTGTAGGACCTCAACTTGGAACTTCTTTCTTTGCTTCTACTCTTGTAGAGCTTGTTGAAGTTCTTCACCATTAGGCTCAATTCCTCATTGAAGGCTTGTTTCTCACTTGATGATGTAGGAGCATCACATGAGGCTTTGTAAGCACCACTTGACTTGTTGTGAAGCTCTTCTTTATCCTTGAGTGACATCTCATGAGCAACAATTCTTCCAATGACTTCCGTTGGCTTGAGATCTTTGTAATTGGGCATCATTTGGATCAATGTGCACACGGTATCATATCTTCCATACAAGGCTCTTAGAATCTTCTTGATGATGAATCTGTCGGTCATCTCTTCACTTCCTAAGCCAGCAATCTCATTTGTGATGAGAGAAAGCCTAGAGTACATTTCAGCGACACCTTCACCATCCTTCATTTTTAACTTGTCAAGCTGACTCTGAAGCACATCCAATTTGGATTCCTTGACGGAGTCGGTACCTTCGTGCATATACATCAAAGTATCCCAAATTTCCTTTGCATTCTCAAGACGGCTGATTTTGTTGAATTCTCCGGGCCACAGTCCGTTGAAGAGGATATCACAAGCTTGAGCATTGTATTGCAGCATCTTCAATTCTTCCACGGTAGCTTCATGATTCGGTTCTCTCCCATCGAAGAATTCACCTTGCAAACCAATACACACAATAGCCCAAATGACTGGGTTATGTCCAAGAATATGTATTTTTATCTTATGCTTCCAACTAGCAAAATTAGTACCATCAAAGTAAGGACCTCTACGGTGGTAATTTCCCTCGCTAGACGTCATACTCACCTAGGTTGTGAAACCAAGGCTATGATCACCAAAGCTATGGAAATCAAGGCAAATGGAGACCAATGCTCTAATACCACTTGTAGGATCGAAAGTATGTCAAGAGGGGGTGATTAGACTACTTTACCAAATAAAAATGTAGTCTTTTCCCAATTTTAAGTCTTAGCAGATTTTTGCAACTTATCACAAGTCAAGCAATCAACCTACACATGCAAATCTAAGAGTATAGCAGCAGAATGTAAATCATTGCATATGAAGGTAAAGGGGAGGAGTTTGGAGGGAGCAAACGCAATGTAGACACGGAGATTTTTGGTGTGGTTCCGATAGGTGGTGCTATCGTACATCCACGTTGATGGAGACTTCAACCCACGAAGGGTAACGGTTGCGCGAGTCAATGAAGGGCTCCACCCACGAAGGGTCCACGAAGAAGCAACCCTGTCTATCCCACCATGGCCATCGCCCATGAAGGACTTGCCTCACTTGGGTAGATCTTCACGAAGTAGGCGATCTCCTTGCCCTTACAAACTCCTTGGTTCAACTCCACAATCTTAACGGAGGCTCCCAAGTGACACCTAACCAATCTAGGAGACACCACTCCCCGAAAGGTAATAGATGGTGTGTTTATGATGAACTCCTTGCTCTTGTTCTTCAAATGATAGTCTCCCCAACACTCAACTCTCTCTCACATATTTTGATTTGGTGGAAAGATGATTTGAGTGGAAAGTAACTTGGGGAAGGCTAGAGATCAAGATTCTTGAGGTTGGATTGGTATATCTTGGTCTCAACACATTAGTAGGTGGTTCTCTCTTAGAGAATGAATGCTGGAAGTGTAGGCACGTTCTGATGGCTCTCTCCATGAGTGGAGGAAGGGTGGAGGGGTATATATAGCCTCCACACAAAATCTAACCGTTACACACAATTTACCAAACTCGGTGGGGCCGAATAGTGAAACTCGGTCAGACCGATTTAGTTCAAAATGTGAACATTAGGATTTTCGATGGGACCGACCTGTCAACTCGGTGGGACTGATTTCATTAGGGTTAGGGCATAACGTAATCTCGGTGAGACCGATCACATGAACTCGGTTAGACCGATTTCTGTAATAGGCAAACAGAGAGTTGGTCAGGCAAACTCGGTGGGATTGATCACTCATTTCGGTGAGACCGAAACGTTACCAAAAGGAAACAGAGAGTTTGCATTGCAAACTCAATGAGACCGATCGCTCATCTCGGTTAGACTGAAATGTTACGAAGGGAAATAGAGAGTTTGCAATCCCATCTTGTTGAGACCGAGATCCCTATCGGTGAGAACGAACTGATTAGTGTTTCTGGCTATGGCTATGTCAACTGAACTCGGTGGCGCCAGATAGATCAAATTGGTGGGGCCGAGTTTGACTTTTGGTTTGGGACATATGTGGAAATGATAAAGTGGTTGAGGTCTTTGGAGCATATCACTAAGCATTTTGAGCACGCAAGCCATTAAGCAACACCTCATCCCCTTTTAATAGTATTGGTGAAAGTGCAACTATCCCTGGGTGGTTTTGGTAATTATTAACAACATATAGCTCATTGAGCTAATGCTATTTCAAGATAAATATTTCAGGAAAGTTCAATGATTGGCATGGCATGGATTAGAATTGTGGACCCCTCAAAATGCTAAGGACACATTTTGGCTCAAGCTCAAGACTCTACATTTTACTTTTAGTGATCCAAGATCACATTGAGTCCATAGGAAAAGCCAATACTATTAAAAGGGGATGAGGTGTTGCTTAATGGCTTGCTTCCTCAAAATGCTTAGTGATATGCTCCAAAAACCCTCAACCACTTTCTCATATCGACATATGTTCCAAATCAAAAGTCAAACTCGGCCCCACCAAAATATTCTATCCGGTGCCATCGAGTTCACTTGACATAGCCACTGCCACAAACCCTAGTCACTTTGGTCTCACCGAGATGGGATTGCCAACTCTACGTTCCCTTCGTAACATTTCGGTCCAACCGAGATGAACGACCGGTCCCACCGAGTTCGCAGTGCAAACACTCTGTTTCCACTTTGTTACGTTTCGGTCTCACCGAGATGAGCGAATCGGTCCCGCTGAGTTTGCCTGACCAACTCCCTGGTTAGCTTATTACCAAAGTCGGTCTCACCAAGTTTGTGTAATCGGTCTCACCGAGATTACGTTATGCCCTAACCCTAATGAACTCGGTCCCACTGAGTTGACATGTCGGTCCCACCAAAAAGCCTAACGTTCACATTTTGAACTAAATCGGTATGACTGAGTTTGGTGAATTGTGTGTAACGGTTAGATTTTGTGTGGAGGCTATATATACCTGTCCACCCTTCCTTCATTCGTGAGGAGAGCCATCAGAACATGCCTACACTTCTAGCATACATTTTTTGAGAGAGAACCACCTACTCATGTGTTGAGCTTAAGATATTCCATTCCAACCACATGAATCTTGATCTCTAGCCTTCTCCAAGTTGCTTTCCACTCAAATCATCTTTCCACCAAATCCAAATCTGTGTGAGAGAGTTGACTGTTGGCGAGACTATCATTTGAAGCACAAGAGCAAGGAGTTGAGTGTTGGGTTATCACAGTGCCACAAATAAGTTGCACTATCAATATTAACTTTGCATCTTTTGGCTTCAATATTATGAATATGTGTATCACTACAATCGAGATTCAACAAAAATAGACCACTCTTCAAGGGTGCATGACCATAAAAGATATTATTCATATAAATAGAACAACCAGTATTCTCTGATTTAAATGAATAACTGTCTCGCATCAAACAAGATCCAGATATAATGTTCATGCTCAACGTTGGCACCAAATAACAATTATTTAGGTCTAAAACCAATCCCAAAGGTAGATGTAGAGGTAGCGTGCCGACGGCGATCACATCGACTTTGGAACCATTTCCCACGTGCATCGTCACCTCGTCCTTAGCCAATCTTCGTTTAATCCGTAGCCCCTGTTTTGAGTTGCAAATATGAGCAACAAAACCAGTATCAAATACCCAGGCGCTACTACGAGCATTAGTAAGGTACACATCGACAACATGTATATCAAATATACCTTTCACTTTGCCATCCTTCTTATCCGCCAAATACTTGGGGCAGTTCCGCTTCGAGTGACTAGTCCCTTTGCAGTAGAAGCATTCACTTTCAGGCTTAGGTCTAGACTTGGGCTTCTTCCCTTGAGCAGCAACTTGCTTGTTGTTCTTCTTGAAGTTCCCCTTCTTCCCTTTGCCCTTTTTCTTGAAACTAGTGGTTTTGTTAACCATCAACACTTGATGCTCCTTCTTGATTTCTACCTCCGCAGCCTTTAGCATCGCGAAGAGCTCGGGAATTGCCTTTTCCATCCCTTGCATATTATAGTTCATCACGAAGCCTTTATAGCTTGGTGGCAGTGATTGAAGAACTCTGTCAATGACACTTTCATCAGGAAGATTAACTCCCAGCAGAGTCAAGTGGTTATGGTACCCGGACATTCTGAGTATGTGTTCACTGACAGAAGTACTCTCTTCCATCTTGCAGCTATAGAACTTGTTCAAGACTTCACATCTCTCAACTTGGGCATTTGGTTGAAATATTAACTTCAACTCCTGTAACATCTCATATGCTCCATGACTTTCAAAACATCTTTGAAGTCCCGATTCTAAGTCGTAAAGCATGGCACACTGAACTATCAAGTAGTCATAAGCTTTGCTCTGCCAGATGTTCATAACGTCCGGAGTTGCTCCTGCAGTGGGTCTTGCACTTAGCGGTGCTTCCAGGACGTAATTCTTCTGTGCGACAATGAGGATAATCCTCAAGTTACGAACCCAGTATTTCTACGATCATCTTTCAACTTAGCTTTCTCTAGGAACGCATTAAAATTCAAGGGAACGGTAGCACGGACCATTGATCTACAACAACATAGATATGCAAAAACTATCAGGTACTAAGTTCATGATAAATTAAAGTTAAATTAACCATATTACTTAAGAACTCCCACTTAGATAGACATCCCTCTAGTCATCTAAATGATCACATGATCCATATCAACTAAACCATGTCCGATCATCACGTGAGATGGAGTAGTTTTCAATGGTGAACATCACTATGTTGATCATATCTACTATATGATTCACGTTCGACCTTTCGGGTCTCGGTGTTCGAGGCCATATCTGCATATGCTAGGATCGTCAAGTTTAACCCAAGTATTCTCGCACGTAAAACTGGCTTGCACCCGTTGTATGTGAACGTAGAGCTTATCACACCCGATCATCACGTGGTGTCTCGGTACTACGAACTGTCGCAACGGTGCATACTCAGGGAGAACACTCATACCTTGAAATTTAATGAGAGATCATCTTATAATGCTACTGCCGTACTAAGCAAAATAAGATGCATAAAAGATAAACATCACATGCAGTCAAAATATGTGACCTGATATGGCCATCATCATCTTGTGCCTTTGATCTCTATCTCCAAAGCATCGGCATGATCTCCATCGTCACCGGCTTGACACCTTGATCTCCATTGTAGCATTCTTGTCATCTTGCCCACTATTGCTACTAAGACTATCGCTACCTCTTAGTGATAAAGTAAAGCAATTACATGGCGATTGCATTTCATAAAATAAAGCGACAACCATAAGGCTCCTGCCAGTTGCCGATAACTTTTACAAAACATGATCATATCATACAACAATTTATATCTCATCACGTCTTGACCATATCACATCACAACATGCCCTACTTAAGCCTCCCCCAAGCTTGAGCGATGCTTTCTCCTTCGCGAGGCCAAAAATTATATATATAATTGCGATCACGATGAACAAGATGCATAGGATAATACTTTTGATGAAATTCCAACTTCATTCGTTTATAGTTCCATGATCCCGTGTCATCACATAGCCTATACCATGTCGATGCATCTCCTTCAAAGATAAAGGGAAGACCTTCTTCTTAACAACATCATCGGGTATACCGCAAGCTTAAATAATCCACAAACTTCATCCACACAAAGTAGATGTTCATCGTGATGCTTTGTTCCATCTCCGTAAAAGGGTTATCAAGCAGTTTTCTAACATACCCGAAGGAACTTCAAAGGGAATAATTTCATTTTCAGTAGGTTCAATAGGTTGAGGAGCAATTTTTTGATCTACTGGTCGGGTTGAAGATACCCCGAACAAGCCCCTCAGAGGATTACTTCCATAGTAACAAGTGACAGTAAATTTCAGCACACTATATAAAATTTTCCTTACCAAATTCCACCTACCAAAGGCGCTTCACTCCCCGGCAACGGTGCCAGAAAATAGTCTTGATGACCCACAAGTATAGGGGATCTATCTTAGTCCTTTCGATAAGTAAGAGTGTCGAACCCAACGAGGAGCTGAAGGAAATGATAAGCGTTTTCAGCAAGGTATTCTCTGCACGTACTGAAACAAGTGGTAACAGATAGTTTTGTGATAGGATAATTTGTAACGAGCAACAAGTAACAAAAGTAAATAAAGTGCAGCAAGGTGGCCCAATCCTTTTTGTAGCAAAGGACAAGCCTGGACAAACTCTTGTATAAGGAAAAGCGCTCCCGAGGACACATGGGAATATCGTCAAGCTAGTTTTCATCACGTTCATATGATTCGCGTTTGGTACTTTGATAATTTGATATGTGGGTGGACCGATGCTTGGGTGCTATTCTTACTTGAACAAGCATACCACTTATGATTAACCTCTATTGCAAGCATGCGCAACTACAACAAAAGTATTAAGGTAAACCTAACCATAGCATGAAACATATGGATCCAAATCAGCCCCTTACGAAGCGACACATAAACTAGGGTTTAAGCTTCTGTCACTCTAGCAACCCATCATCTACTTATTACTTCCCAATGCCTTCCTCTAGGCCCAAATAATGGTGAAGCATTATGTAGTCGACGTTCACATAACACCACTAGAGGCTAGACAACATACATCTCATCAAAATATTGAACGAATACCAAATTCACATGACTACTAATAGCAAGACTTCTCCCATGTCCTCAGGAACAAACGTAACTACTCACAAAGCATATTCATGTTCATAATCAGAGGAGTATTAATATGCATATAGGATCTGAACATATGATCTTCCACCAAATAAACCAACTAGCATCAACTACAAGGAGTAATCAACACTACTAGCAACCTACTAGTACCAATCCCGGACTTGGAGACAAGAAATGGATACAAGAGATGAACTAGGGTTTTGAGATGAGATGGTGCTAGTGAAGATGTTGATGGAGATTGCCCTCTCCCAATGAGAGGAGCATTGGTGATGACGGTGACGATGATTTCCCCCTCCCGGAGGGAAGTGTCTCCGACAGAACAGCTCTGCCGGAGCCCTAGATTGGTTCCGCCTCGTGGTGGCGGAGTTTCGTCCCGAAAGGTTGCTTATGATTTTTTCCTCGACGAAAGACCTCATATAGCAGAAGATGGCCATCAGAGAGCCAGCAGGGGGCCCATGAGGTAGGGGGCGCGCCCTGGGGGGTAGGGCACGCCCCCCACCCTCGTGGCCAGGTGGGTCCCCCTCTGGTGAACTTCTTCCGCTCAATATTTTTTATTATTTCCAAAAATGACTTTCATGGAGTTTCAGGACTTTTGGAGTTGTGCAATAGGTCTCTAATATTTGCTCCTTTTCCAAATTTGAATTCCAAATTCTGCATTCTCCCTCCTTATGTAAAACTTGTAAAATAAGAGAGAATAGGCATAAGTATTGTGACATAACGTGTAATAACAGCCCATAATGCAATAAATATCGATATAAAAGCATGATGCAAAATGGACGTATCACTCGATGACATCCCTAGAACTCTTGATCCAGTAGAGGGTCGAGGGAGAGTTCCGTCAGCATGACGGCATGGCGACGGTGATGGTGATGTGATCGGCGCAGGGCTTCGCCTAAGCACTACGACACTATGATCGGAGGAGTAAACTGTGGAGGGGGGCACCGCACACGGCTAAGAGAATAACTGTTGTGCCTTTGGGGTGCCCACGCCCCCCCATATATAAAGGAGGGGAGAGGAGGCCGGCCGGCCCTAGGGGTGGTGTGCCATGGGGGGGGGGGTGGTCCTACTAGGACTCCACTCCTAGTAGGATTCGGCTCCCCCTTCCTTCCAACGGAGAGGGGAAAGGGGAAATAGGGGAGAGGGAGAAGGAAAGGGGGCCCGCGCCCCCTCCCCTTGTCCAATTCGGATTGTGCAGGGGGGAGGCGCGCGCCTCCTCCTGTGGCTTTCCTCCCTCTCTCCACTATGGCCCATTAGGCCCATTAACTTTTCCGGGGGTTTCGATAGCCTCCCGGTACTCCGATAAATGCCCGAACTTCTTCGGAACCATTCCGGTGTCCGTATACAACCTTCCAATATATGAACCTTTACCTCTCGACCATTTCGAGACTCCTCGTCATGTCCGTGATCTCATCCGGGACTCCGACAAACTTCGGTCACCAAAACACATAACTCATAATACAAATCGTCATCAAACGTTAAGTGTGCGGACCCTACGGGTTCGAGAACTATGTAGACATGACCGAGACACATCTTCGGTCAATAACCAATATCGGAACCTAGATGCTCATATTGGTTCCTACATATTCTACGAAGATCTTTGTCGGTCAAACCGCGTAGCAACATACGTTATTCCCTTTGTCATCGGTATGTTACTTGCCCAAGATTTTATCGTTGGTATCATCATACCTAGTTCAATCTCATTATCGGCAAGTCTCTTTACTCATTCTGTAATGCATCATCCCGCAACTAACTCATTAGTCACATTGCTTGCAAGGCTTATAGTGATGTGCATTACCGAGAGGGCCCACAGATACCTCTCCGATACTCAGAGTGACAAATCCTAATCTCGATCTATGCCAACTCAAAAAACACCTTTGGAGACACCTGTAGAGCATCTTTATAATCATCCAGTTACATTGTGACGTTTGATAGCACACAAGGTGTTCCTCTGGTATTCGGGAGTTGCATAATCTCATAGTCAGAGGAATATGTATAAGTCATGAAGAAAGCAATAGCAGTAAAACTAAACGATCATAATGCTAAGCTAACAGATGGGTCTTGTCCATCACATCATTCTCTAATGATTTGATCGCGTTCATCAAATAAAAACACATGTCTATGGTCATGAAACATAACCATCTTTGATCAACAAGCTAGTCAAGTAGAGGCATACTAGGGACACTCTGTTTTGTCTATGTATTCACACATGTACTAAGTTTCCGGTTAATACAATTCTAGCATGAATAATAAACATTTATCATGATATAAGGAAATATAAATAACAACTTTATTATTGCCTCTAGGGCATATTTGCTTCAGATTACTCCACAAAAGCATTGCCATCAATCACCAAAACCACTTAGAGAGAGACATGCCTAACACCCGACCATGTGTAGGCGGTTGCCACTGGATAAATAGGACCCCGTGGTTGTACGCGGTTGCCACTAGATGAATAGGACCCCAAGGAGGCCGCCACACACTACAACCGGTTGGGGGTGGATGATTAGGACCCCATGGAGGCTGGTTGAACAGTAGTCCGTGGATGAAGAGTGGCTGGTGGAGGCTGGAGGAGGTTGACGGTGGATGAACAGTAGCATGTGGAGGCTGGAGGAAGTCGATGGTGTATGAATAGTAGCCCGCGGAGTCCCGTTTTGCGGTACGCCACACCCCTCCTGATGAGCAGGACACCATTTCGACCATAGGCGGCCGAAGAGAAGTCCATTTCCTCTGTTTTGCAGTATGCCTGACCCCTCCCGATCAACATGGCCTCGTTTCAATCATAGGAGCTCAAAAAGAAGTCTATTCCCTCCATTTTATGGTATGCCAGACCCCCCCCCCCCCAATGAACAGGATTATATTTCGACCGTAGGCGGTCGAATGTATGACGCTTCTCTTGTCTTCGCGATACTGGACCGTGTTTCAGCTGTTCCGTCCAAGCCGGTTGGCTCCCGTTGAACAGAACGCATTCCGACCCAGTCGGTTGCCCCCCGATGTTGACGACGTTGTTTCATCGTTCTGACGTAGCCAGTTGGCAGCTGATGAACAGGACACTATCGCTGTATGCGTTCGAGACCATGCCCGTATGTATGTACATGGCTATCTTTTTTGCAACGTGGCTATCATATGTGTATAGGATTTAGACGGGACTGCCTGAACTACTACCGCTCCTTACTCGGCCACGGTTCATCGTGGCGGACAGGCTGATCGACTGGTATGTACGCACATGTTTGCGACCACACAGACAACAATACATACACTTCGACCTGGTGGGTCCCAGCTATCAGGGAGGATAAGAACACACTTCCTTGCGTGTGAAGATATAGACGGTGGGTCCCAGCTGTCAGGGGGATCATTTTTTTCGCGTAATAAGAATGCACTTTCTTGCGTGCGAAGATGTAGCTGGTGGGTCCAGCTGCCAGCCTTACCACGTATAGTCCTCTTCTGATGGTTGTCTTTCGTTGACCACGTCGACAACACCACGCCGAGAGCACCAACACGGTGGATGACGGCGAGGCTGAGGAAGAGAACGAACCGGAGCCGGGGAAGACACGACAGTGGTTTCCCACGCAAAAGAGGGAGTATGAGGGTTGACTGGTTATTTTTTGCTTAAAAAGGAGACACTTCCTTCCGTGCGAAGATATAGCTGGTGGGTCCTAACTATCATAGGGAGGATTCCTTTTTTGGGCGTAATAAGGAGGTACTTGCTTGTGTGCGGCCATGGACCATATGGGTCCCTACTGTCAGCCTCTCCACGTACATCCCTCTTACGATGTTGTTGTTTGTTGATAATGTTCACTGGTATAGCGAGCTGCTATAAAAATGGTTCTTAACCCCTTTCCATGATGGCATTTTGAACTTTCTCCTAGTGAGTGTGGGCGATAGGGGGGGGGGAGGTCCTACCCACACGACCCAGAAACCGTCCGGGATATGGAGTAGCAATGCATATGTTCTGCATAACTAAGTGTATGCGTTGTTGGCATGTATCACAAATGCGAGTCTTCAGACAATTGTTTGTGATATCTCGCATAACCAAAACGCTTCATCCTTGCTACTTGTTTGTGCTTGCATTACCATCATAGTCAATCTTCCATGGTAATACGTTTATGATGCGTGCCCCATCACAAACAATTCACTATTATAGAATGTGTATGATAAGCAGACAATCACACACATTTACTTTTCCTCAATTGTATGTGATTCGATGTAAGAGTGCATACAATTATCCCTATAAAAATATATGTGAAGCTTGAATATATCCCACACGATTCATCTATCCTACCCGCGTCAAAAGAGGGCCTATCGCACGCGTTCTTCTATGAGCAAACGTTCACGATGCGCACGACATCATAAACAGTCCATAATTTCAAGCGTGTGTGATAAGGTGAGTTTTGCAAACATTTAATAAGGAACTGTGTGCGTTGTTGTTGTTAGTCTCACATGTTTTTTCTTGGCTGATCGTGTGTGCAGTAGAGATTGATCTCACACATAGTGGATCCCAGAAACGTGTATGATCTCCATGTTTATCACAGACATTTTGCTTTCGTAAACCGTGGGCAGTGTAATCCCTAATTTAATCCCCGCATTTAAAAATCATAGATTTTGAATTTTAAAGTAGGCAATCACTTATTTCATATCCAAGCATGTTTATTACAAATATAGGTTCAAGCACGAATGTATAATTAGATGCACATGTACATATATTAAAGAACTACAGAAGCACCAAGTAAAGAATGATGAACCAGAATTGTACTAAAGACTATAAAGAGAGAGGCGAAAGACATTCTGGTTGCTGGAGAAGGTGAAGCGGAATGCCCATATTGTGCTCTCCTCCATGCGTAATGCTCGCACGACTCTAGGCCAACCCCTTATGATGGCTGCCCGACCATCCTTCACTGTCTTCATTAGGACTTCTCGATGCTGATTGTAGTCTCTATGAAATACTTTAACCTTCATTGCGTGTCCACTAATCATGTACTTTGCAAGGAAACCTTGAGTAAACTTCTTTGGGAACCACTGCAAACAAAAAAGATTCAAACATTGTTGTCTGACAACTCATTATGCCACTACAAAAAAAACACTTCTGTGATGATACGTGTTTGTCACAGTAGGTCATGTTTTCTGTCATGCATGTACATCCATGATGATGTCATGACACGATCAAGATAGTCATACTTGTGCTGTCGTAGACGTGTTCCATGACAATACCAAAATTATCATCATGGAAGTGTCCACTTCCATGACGATAAATGGCGCGTCATGGAAGTGCTTTCATCAAGAATAACGACACATGGCATCCACTGTAATGGGTCGTTGTTAAGCTGTCGGGTTCCTGTTTGGATCTGATAACCTGTTAACAGCCCGAACCAATGGGAATTTTTCCATGTGTAAAATTCTCATTGGCCGTAGCAACCATGTGTCAGCTCCGCGTTGGGACAGATGTCCACCGCCCAATGGACAGGAGGCGCCTATGATACATTGACATGTGCATGGCCCAACAGCGGCCCATTTAGGTTAAAAGGGCTGATCCAGTCAAAATTAGCGGGTTGGCCCATTAACAGCCTCATTGCAGACGACCCATTCGTAGTTAAGGCCTGTAGGAATATTGTCAAATCAGCCTGTAATAGCCCGTTGTAGATTTATCATCATTGCGGCCCATGGTCACTTCTTACTCGTTAACTGTCCCTTAAGTATTTGGACCGAATTACGGTCTGGTGTGTTTCTGGCCTATTAAAGGTCCTGCTACATTTGGGCTCATTTATTGCCGAATGAAACTTTCGGCCCATAAAAGACCGTGAAGGAATTGGGTCATACTCGGCCATGTCTGACATTCGGCGTGTTAACAACCCACTGTAGATTTGGGCCACTTCCAGCCTGTTGTGTTTTTCGGCTTGTTAACGTTGGACGAAATCCATGGGCCATACATGGCCCAACGACACATTGGTCCTATTAATGGCCCATATAATCACTGATATAAATCAAGCCCGATCGCACTCTCGGTCTGGTAAAGGCCCGTGTAGTAGGTCGGCGCATTTACAGCCCGTCTGAATTTCAGCCTGTGAACAATCCGCATTGTAAATTGGCCACCATGAGCTTACATTTTGACCTACTAATGACCATTGGGTTATCTAGCACATTTTAGGCCCAATCATCTTTTGGCCTCCTAAAAGCAATGGGCATAATCTGGCCCAATTAGGGCCCAATCTGACTTTCAGCCTATTAATGGCCCATGTTATTTATGGGCCACATTAGGCCTACGAGATATTTACACATGTTAACAGCCTGTTGTTACAACTAGCCCAATTATGTTTAGGCATGTTAAAGGCCCATTGTGGGCACAACCCTATCAAAAATAAGAAAGCTTATGCTTATTTAGGCCAAGATATTTTTAGTGGGATACATGCCCTTTACGACTCATAATCATTGTTAGCCCAATTGAAATTGTGGGCCCAATGAATGTTGGCCCGTTGGGCTCCTACGATGCTTTTGGACCAAAGGAGATCGATGATGCCAAATACATAACTAAGATAAACTTACACTATACAAAAATAGCATCGTAATTTCTACGGCCTTTGGCAGCACGATAAATGTTGTATCACAAAAAAAATAAATTACAACCATACAACAAAAGGCTTGTTGGCATAAAATTTTACAGTCCTTGCCGACAAATGCACCATCAGATGTATAGAAGCACATATCATTTGACCTGAGTGCTAATGTTTCAGACTGCAGAATCTGATGGAGCAGCATGACCTTCCCCTTGTTTTTGCCATTGCTCTTGAAAAATGAAGCAAATGTGTGATATTCTGGTTTCAATACCATTCATATCTTGACGACATTTGTCAACCACTATTCTTGTTTCAGAAATGACCTCCATTAGGACGATTTGGACGAATATATCACTCTGTCTAGCCGGAAGATTTTGTTCGGTGGGCGATTTGGACGAGGTTACCTTGACAACCAACCTAGAATTACGCAGGAAGGTGCCTTTTGCACTGTTAGTGGAGAGATATTGATGCACTGCAACAAGAGGCGACATTGTGCCTGTGGTAGCCTCGTCACCTTCAGGTGGTTGTGGTTGTTCAATCATTTGTTCCATCGCTTGCTGAAAGTTTTAATTTATAGATTAGTGTACCAGATATGTTACGAATGAGATAAAAACAAACAAAATAGGTTTCACGTTTATACATAACTTATTTTGGTGAACTACTGTAATACATTAGCATGTATTGTAGTGCTAACTACATAATAAAATCACTTTCGGAACATATGCCCATGTAGCATGCCTACTGTATTGTCTATTTCCTCACATTCATTGACATCTAAGGATAAAGAGACATGGTTTAAAGTAGGATGAACATAGTATGCCATCATTCATATCACGGGCAAACATATATCAAACAAATAGGCTATTGTATCATTGTGTGGGCATGTGAACATCACAACTAGATTACAGATCAAGACCAAAAGAATATCCTTCCTCTCTTTTAAACCGTGTAAGGTGAAATGATACATTAAGACAACTGTGTATAAAAGTGAACAGAGTAACTGAGACTGGATGCAAACCAAGCAGTTAAATGAGAACGTCATATTAACAAGCAGTTCAAAGGCATGAGGAGTAAGGATTTACAACAGCGGCTTGAACTGGTGCGCTCATGCCCTTCATCTTGCTGGTGTGTCAATCCTTGAAGATTTGCACTGTATTCGGTTCAGGTTCTTTTTGGTCCGCACGGGCTTTCCTCTGTATTTGGAACAAGTCAATATATATACGTAATATGGCACGGAAAAAAGGAGGAACTAGAGCTATTTACAAGAGCCTCACAACGTGCAATATAGCTATGAGATCTTGTTGTCTGTTGGAATTTCAATTTAGAATGGTTGGTCTTGTTCTTCAAATGGTTAACCTAGAAGAAGATAGACTTGTAAGACACATAGTAAATACAAGTTCAATATGTGATCTGATCAAATACATATACCCTACCTGATACTTTGGATCATACTAGTGTTTAACAAGGGTTGTCCAGTCTTCATCCATAATATATTCCACGGGAGATGTTTAGGGAATTTCATTGTTAGCCTTGCCTTCAAAGTGAATTTTTCTAAGGTGATACCAATACCGTCGCAAAGCATGTCGAAATCGTGGCTCCGCGGACCCAAAGAAGGTTTGAACTCTGGGGTGCGCACGAAGAACCTCGCCCAGCCAATACTTGCCACTCGCTACCTCGTGGCGATGCCTTGCTGAGCTCGCGTGAGGAGGAAAGGAGATGAACACGGTCCTTTACCCAGGTTCGGGCCACCTTGTGGTGTAAAACCCTACTCCTGCTTTGTGGTGGATTGCCTCGCGAGGAGGATGTGTATGAACTAGTACAAGTGTAGGATGCCTCGAGAGAGCTCAAGGGTCACTCTACGGGTGTTCCATCCGATCTCTCTCTTTGGTGGAGATTAACCTATATTTATAGTGGCCTTGGCCCTCTTCCCTCATAGCTTAGGTAGGAAGGGATACCACAACGCCCAATTCGAAAGGGGCAGGAGTACATCCTATCCTGACTAAAGGTGGCCTTTGCCTGCAAAGCTTCTGGTAATGACGCGGTGGTGGGCTCGGAGATGACCTCCATCCCTCCAAGCCAGCGGTCTTCTTCTTGTAGCATTGGAATGGAAACCTTTGGGGGATTCCTTGGGAACCCGCGTACGCAATTGCCTCCTTAGCACCAAAGAGGAAACTGTCCTCCTCTGCGCCCGCTAGTGCCTTCTTGGCCTTGGTCAACACGGCTCACGTTGTCGCGCGCCTCGCGAGGTGTGGTTCTTGCCTAGAGATGTCCGCTCCTCCGGAGGCAGCCCCGGGGGGCTGCTCCTTGGGAGGCCTTGTCGTCATTTGATGTCTACTATGCAGATTATTCTTGTAGACTCGTGTTGGGCCTCCAAGTGCAGAGTTTTGTAGGACAGTAGCAATTTTCCCTCAAGTGGATGACCTAACGTTTATCAATCCGTGGGAGGTGTAGGATCAAGATGGTCCCTCTCAAACAACCTTGCAACCAAATGCAAGAAATCTCTTGTGTCCCCAACACACCCAATACAATGGCAAATTGTATAGGTGCACTAGTTCGGTGAAGAGATGGTGATAAAAGCGTAATATTGATGGTAGAAATATATTTTTATAATCTGAATAAATAAAAACAGCAAGGTAGCAAATAGTAAACGGGCACAAAAATGGTATTGCAATGCTTGAAAATGAGGCCTAGGGTCCGTACTTTTGCTAGTGCAATCTCTCAACAGTGCTAATATAATTGGATCATATAACCACCCCAAAAAGTGCGATGAAGAATCAATCCAAAGTTCCTATCTAGCGGACAACATAAGAAGAAATCGTTTGTAGGGTATGAAACCACCCCGAAGCTATTCTTTCCGATCGATCTATCCAAGAGTTCGTACTAAAATAACACCAAACAACTTCAGATTCATAATACTCAATCCAACACAAGGAACCTCAAAGAGTGCCCCAAGATTTCTACCAGAGAAACAAAGACAAGAACTGCATCAACCCCTATGTGTAGATTACCCCAATGTCCCGAAACCCTAGCGCCTCACTCCCCCACTCCCCCCCACGACGCCCCCTTCCCCCCTACTGATCCAGATTGGATCGGGACCGATCCTATCGACCCCCCCGGACGCCATCGCCGGAGCTGCCGCGACACGACACCTCGTCACCGCGTCGCCGGACCTCGCCGTCATCGCGCCACCACGCCCTGGAGCCGCCCCGACGCCATTGCTCGTCGCCTCCCCGACCCCGTCGCCGCCGCCCGGATCGCCACCTCACCGGACTACCTCCCCGCCGTCCTCTACGTCGTCGCCTCCTCCCCTGCGCCGGTCATCCCCGTCCTCCTCCCCAAAGGCTCCATCGAGCCTCGCTGCCCGTTCCCCTGCAACGTCGGTGAGGCCATCGGCCTCCGCCTTCCCTCCTCATCTTCCCCTCTGTCGCCGTGCACACTTGCCGACCGGGCCCCGAACGTGCTCACCGCGCCGGCGCATGCCTTCGACCACCACCCCGTACGCGCGCTGACCGCGCTCACCGCATCGTCGCCTCGCTCGGCGCGCCTCCGCACGTGCTCTCGGCCGCGCTGCCCTGCTGTCGTGCGGCCGCGGCTCCCTCCCCATCCGTCACCGTGTCGCCCCTCATCGCGCTCCTCGGAGCCCTCCTACGGCCTTCTCGTCGCCTCGTGACCGCACTCCCGCTCGGTCCCTGGCCTCGCCCGCCGCCCCCCTGTGGCTGCTGCTCCAGCGGTGGCCACGACCACAACCGCCGCCGGTGCTGAACCCCGTAGCCCGTGCCATTCGGACAGTGCCCAACGCCCGGCGCCCACGATCCAACGGATCCGCGCCCGCATCCCCCTGTGCCCCCTACGCCCCTACGACCTATGACAAACGGGGCCCAACCCAGAACGTTTTTTAAGAAAATAAAATAAAAATGAATTAATAAGATTAATAATTAATTAATTAACTAACTAAATTAATTAACTTAATTAATCCTTTTTAGTTAACCTAATTAACTATTGTTAACTAATTAAACGGTAATTAGATTAGATAAATCCTAATTAGTATAAACAGAGTATGACATGCGGGACCCACACGTCAGATTGACTCAGTCAACGCCCTGTTGAGTGCTGACATCATGATGATGTCAGCATACACTATTCTGGATAATGTTGATGTAAAATAATTAAATAAATTCTAAAAATGAATAAATCTTTTAAAATTAATATAAAATAAAGCGTAGCTCGGATGGAAAAACTTTGTACATGAAAGTTGCTCAGAACAACAAGACGAATCCGAATACGCAGCCCGTTCGTCCGCCACACGTCCCTAGCATAGTGAACCTGCAACATTTCAGCTCCGGTTCATTTGTCCGAAAACGTGAAACACCGGCGATACTTTCCCGGATGCTTCCCCCTTTTGCCGGTATCACCTCCTACCGCGTTAGGGCACACCTAGCACCGTTCATTGTCATGGCATGCATCATCATGCATATGTTTGCATTATATTTATTGTTTCTTCCCCCCTATTCTCTCGCTAGACACCGAGACCGACGCCGCTGCTACCCAGTACGACTACGGTGTTGACGACCCCTCCTTCTCGGCTGAGCTTCCAGGCAAGCCCCCCCCCTTGATCACCAAATATCGCCTATTCCTCCTCTCTACTGCTTGCATTAGAGTAGTGTAGCATGTTACTGCTTTAGGTTAATCCTATTCTGATGCATAGCCTGTCATTGTTGCTACAGTTGTTATCCTTACCTCTATCCTACTGCTTAGTATAGGATGCTAGTGTTCCATCAGTGGCCCTACACTCTTGTCCGTCTGCCATGCTATACTACTGGGCCGTGATCACTCGGTAGGTGATCACGGGCATATGCTATATACTTTATATTGTTACATTACTAATGATACTGTTCGGAGATGGGGGCTGAAGGGGCAGGTGGCTCCATCCCGGTAGAGGTGGGCCTGGGTTCCCGACGGCCCCGATCGTTACTTTGGAGCGATTGTGGCAGGTTGAGACCACCTAGGAGAGAGGTGGGCCTGGCCCTGGTCGGCGTTCGCGGTTACTTCATAATAACACGCTTAACGAGATCTTGGTATTTGATCTGAGTCTGTCCACTGGCCTATACGCACTAACCAACTATGCGGGAACATTTATGGGCACTCAGCGTCGTGGTACCAGCTGAAGCCTTCGTGACGTCAGCGACTGAGCGGCGCGCACCGGATTGGACTGGAACGCCTGCTAGGCTAGGTCTGCTTCCGGCCGCCCATGCAACGTGCAGGTGTGCTAAGGGCGATGGGCCTAGACCCCTGTGCGCTTAGGTTTAGACCGGCGTGCTGACCTCTCTGTTGGCCTAGGTGGGGCTGCGACGTGTTGATCTTCCGAGGCTGGGCATGACCCAGGAAAGTGTGTCCGGCCAAATGGGATCAAGCGTGTTGGGTTATGTGGTGCACCCCTGCAGGGAAGTTAATCTATTCAAATAGCCGTGATCTTCGGTAACAGGACGACTTGGAGTTGTACCTTGACCTTATGACTACTAGAACCGGATACTTAATAAAACACACCCTTCCAAGTGCAAGATACAACCCGGTGATCATTTCCTAACAGGGCGATGAGGAGGGGATTGCCGGGTAGGATTATGCTATGAGATGCTACTTGGAGGACTTCAGTCTACTCTCTTCTACATGCTGCAAGACGGAGGCTGCCAGAAGCGTAGTCTTCGATAAGACTAGCTATCCCCCCTTATTCTGGCATTCTGCAGTTTAGTCCACCGACATTAACTCTTTACACATATACCCATGCATATGTAGTGTAGCTCCTTGCTTGCGAGTACTTTGGATGAGTACTCACGGTTGCTTTTCTCCCCCTTTTCCCCCTTCCCTTCTACCTGGTTGTCGCAACCAGATGTCGAGCTCAGAGCGGATGCCACCGTCGGCATTTACTCCTACTACACCGGAGGTGCCTCATCGCAACGTGCAGCCCGGCCGACGACGACCGGGAGTAGTTTTGGAGGATCCCAGGCGGAGGCCCACGCCTCTTCGATCTGTATCCCAGTTTGTGCTAGCCTTCTTAAGGCAAACTTGTTTAAATTATGACAGTACTCAGATATTGTTGCTTCCGCTGACTCGTCTATGTTAGAGCACATGTATTCGAGACATCGAGGCCCCGGCTTGTATTATGATGCTTGTATGACTTATTTATGTTTTAGAGTTATGTTGTGATATCTTCCCGTGAGTCCCTGATCTTGATCGTACACATTTGCGTGCATGATTAGTGTATGATTGAATCGGGGGCGTCACAAGTTGGTATCAGAGCCGACTGCCTGTAGGAATCCCCCTTCCACACTTCTTGGCTGAAGTCGAATCTAGACATTACAAAACTTTTACTAACTTGGTTGTGTGCCTTACGGGCCCACGTCGCCATCGGGTGGTATTAGGATCTTTTATTCCTCGATCTATACTCTGGGACTCTGATCTCTCTTCTATTCGGGTTAAATGATTTTACTAAATCTGATTCTAGGTTCTCATAACTACTTCCTCCCGGAGAGCCCCTTATTACATTGATCGCCTGCTGCACCAGAAGGTTCCGAAGATGCTATTCGTTGTTTTCCCGAGACGCTTGTGCCGACCGCTTTTGCAAATTCCCTACCACTATTAGTTGTATGGATAACTGAACACACTTGCCTACATTCAATCCCATTGATCTTGTTATTACAAGATGCCTCGAACTATTCTCCGTTGCCCCGAGAATCCTTTGAGTTACTGTCTTGCAGTTTTATTTCGCATGAGAACCCTTACGGGTTTTTCCTCACATTTATTGAGTATCTGTTCTTCTCAATTGTTCATATGTCTCACAAAACTCTTCGGAATACTTTTCGATCTTTCGAAAATCCTCTGTAGCCTGTTATTCTTGATATTCTTGACTGCTTACATTATCGTTAATTCCATATGACTAGTAGTCCTCGATAACATCCCTTGTCTTAGTCATTTTGATCCTATTGATTCAATATGTGCGTACACATGCAGTCATCAGGTTATCCTTTTTAAAATTATTTTTCCGACTCAGACGTCATTCCAGACATGAGTCGGTTCTTGGCAATTCAAACCTTTATTGATTGTCCAACTAAGTGTTTTCAACTTATCCATCCTTGATCAGAGCATCTGCTTCTGATCCTTCGTTTTGGAAACCATAATTTCTTTCTATTTAAGCATCAGACTAATCAGGTGATTCTTGAATCTGATGCCTCTGCATTCTTTCTTCCTCTTCGATACTCACATCAGCTCCGTTGTGGATCGCCCGATCCATTGTTGGATTTTTATCCGACAACGTCCTTCATATTCAATCACCTTGTGAGTTCTTTCGCTGATACATGATGCCTTTGGTAAATTGTATCCTTAGCTTGGCCAACCATGCTCTGCTTTCGAGCTTGTGTATTTACTTTTGAAACTTGTGGTATATGTTACTAATATGCCCGATGGGTCGAACCTATGCCTTCCCCTAATCCGTGAGAACCCGAAAGTTGTCACAAGTCATATCCTTCCGGTGTTCTACCAGATAAAATTCCAACACTATAGTTATATCAAAGCGAGAGGTGAATGAAATGATATGCATTAAAGAAGTGGGAGTCGACCTTGGACTTTGTGTTCATGCCCATGAAAATGATGTAGACCGTCTCGGAAGCTTCTTGCAAAATGATTATCCAGCTATATGAGTCTTTCGGTATTCTTGAAATTGATTCCTTGCAGTTATGGTTCCGACCATGCTGTCTTGATCTAATATATCTGATGGGAATTCATTCCAGTGCCTTGTCTATTTTTGGCAAGGTTGAAGTATCTAGTTTCATAGGTCAATGACCCAGTTCTACTTCTATCATGTTCTACCTTCGAGTATTACCCCCTGGTATCTTGGAGATGTCTTGCCATTGCACCACATCTTACTAACTTTGTTGAAGTAATGTCTTTCCTTGTCGTAATCACTCTACGGGTTCTGGGTTGTTATCAACCGAGGACACTGACTAGTGAAATTATTCCGCACTACAAATCAAATACCCCTAGTATTTTTACTAGGAAATTCTGAACTCAATCTGCTCATTCCTAGACTATTGGCTGCATCTTGGTCTTGCTATCTTTGACTGTGCTACCTCATCCTTCTCTGGTGCATGAATTCTTCAGCGTGTGAGCATGACTTACGTCGAGCTTTCAACATCATGTTGCTTGTCTTGAAAGACAACCTTGGTTCCGAGCTCGCATCTTATATATCGATCCTATAACTTGCCACTTCGTCATTCCTTTGCTTGTTGCCTTTATTGTTTGATTGCATCCTCTCGAAACCTCCCGGCGAATGTGTGGGATCACCTTCAACATTTTGACTTCTTTCGAGATGTCAACTGTGTTCATGATGAGAAATACCCTCCTTGTCCTCGATGATTTTTATTATCATCGACAACACCCTTGACTTCCTTTCATCGCGAACTTGTCCACATTATGAATACAACTTGCTCTCCAGCTAGTGTTGTGTTCTGCTTTGAAGTATTATTGTCTTTTCTGTCGAGAATGTTGTGGGGATTTCTCCACCTCTTAGAAATTCTCGGTATGATGATACTTCTCACCATCACCATTCTTCCTTGGTCCCCGTGTTGTTTTTAACTAGGATACCAATATGCTAATGATGTTGTTTGAGTTCTGTACTTCTAGCAACCCTATTGCTTTGAAGTTAACGATTGACAGTTCATTCTTAGACTGTTGGTTATTAAATCGTCACTCTAACATTGATCTTGCTACCTAAGGTCATATTTCGGGCACACCTTTCAACTAATGATTGATGGTGTATGTTTTCCTAGAGCATACAACATTATATCATTTGATCTGTTAAATGTTATCTCCTTGTTCACATAATTGTGGAGATCCATCTTTTGGAAATCTCGATGAATTGTCACCGAGACCATCAGCCACCTCCTCATCCTCTCCTTGATTTTATGATGAACTCTTGTTTCGGAACTCGCTTCCATAGTTCAATTCCCGAGAATCTTACAAAGTCATCTCGACAATTTGTGTTTCACCATTCTTCTCAGGCATCCTGAGTCTGAGTTATCCTAACACCAATCAGATCTGAATCTCAGTTAGATATGATGGTTGGGACATATTTCCAAGAGTTATAACATTGGTCTTCGTATATGACCCGGTAAGATAATGTCAGGCCTATCACACCTGGCCGGAGGCCCTATTGTTATAGTTTCCTTTTTATCAAGATTATCCATTTGTCCATGAGGAAATTGTAAGACTTATTCTACAAGTTGTTCCTAATGGATCCTTCCTATATCCAAAGTCTAACCTTTGCTTGAAGACCATGTCAATGCTATCTCGAAGCATGTCTGTGGTACTCCGATTTTCAATAAGAACATTTGAAGCACAAATGCTAAATTTTCCTTATCTATTACCCTAACACCGTTGTATGGGTAATGTCATGAAATTTCTCTCACCTTATCTAAAGAGTTTTCTAGATTATATCCTGTCATGGATATCCTGCTCTGTTTGACCTTGGAAAGGATATACCCTTGAATTATGTGTTTAAACACATTTTCCCTTTTCATTGTTTTGTTTAATATGGTAATCATAATCCCCTTTCCATTTTTTTGTTAACCTTTCTTGAAATCTACTTAACTAAGCAGTACCCCCTGCTTAGGTAAGCATCTCGTTGTACCACCGTGTCAGTAAGACCCTGTTGCTTTTGTTGATGACATTCCGGTAACCACCGATCGACGAGAACTTTTCCTATTGGTCCGCCTCGTTCAACGAGCAGGAAAATGGTTCTCTTCGTCCCTCGCCCTTGGTACCAATGTTGTTGCCAACATAACCGACAGACTATCCTCTGATATGCCTTGCTCACATGATCGTGCAAGATGTCACCGCCCTTCCTACTTTTAACCCACATGGTGGGCCCATAATCCACAGTTCCACAGGATCGAAACCTGACTGTCCTGTACCACCCCCATGTTCCCAATGTTATTCCTCGCGTGTGACCTCGTAAGTAATTCACGAGCCACCTCCTGAGAGATCATCAATTCTGGTATCAGACACAATACTTATTCCCGTTGATCTCAACCCCTTTCACACTTTGTTTCAGGCATCGAACGATTGCCTGCCCGCTTGAAACTTCCCATGATACCTCTTTATTTTGCTCTCGATATTTTCTTAAGTTTCAATTCGAGAGTTACTTTCCGCCACCTTCCCAGATGATATCGACCAGATAGTCAACCTTGCAGAGGTCCATTATTATGGAATACCCCCCTTACTCTGTCGTAAGTACGATGGAGATCCTGAAGAAAGGATGCCGGCTTCATCATGATGACCTGAAGCAGAGAAATGAAGACATCAACGTAATGGATCGACCTCTTCGAGAAGAGCGACCAAAACAAAGAAGAATCATTAGAATTTCGTAACCTATTCTTCCCCCTTACTCCCCTCTTAAATCTCGGGACGAGATTTCTTGTAGTGGAGGAGAATTGTGACGCCCGGATAATTAAGCTACAGTAAACCTCTACTAATGATGCCACGTCACCTCGATTACTGTTACTAACCTCGCGTTAGTTCGAAACCGATTTGAATTCAATTTCAAAATCAAGCAAACAATAAAAATATTTAAATATTAAAATTAAAATGTTCGGAGTGAGCCAAATAATGCATAGGTAATTATGGCGGAGAAACCACACTTTTATAAAATGTTTAAATACTCTAAAATGATTTAAACCGTAGCAAAAACAATTATATAAATGCCTTTGGTATTTTATAAATTGCTAAACTATTTTAATTCGGGGTAAAACTTTTTATGACAACGGGTTATTCTGGAACATTATTTTAGGGGCTATTGTTATATTTTAGTGAACTAAAATTAATGTGCAAGAAAAATAAAAACTAAAACTAACAAAAAAATAAAAATAAAAGGGAACCTCCCCCCCCCCCCCCAACAGCTCACTAGCCCAGCTAGCCGGCCAGCCCACATGGCCCATCCGGCCTCACCCCACTCCCCTTAACCCCCTTATCCCGAAACCCTAGCGCCTCACTCCCCCACTCCCCTCACGACGCCCCCTTCCCCCCTCCCGATCCAGATTGGATCAGGACCGATCCCATCGACCCCCCCCCCCCGGACGCCATCGCCGGAGCTGTCGTGGCACTGCACCTCGTCACCGCGTCACCGGACCTCGCCGTCATCGCGCCATGTAGGACCTTGAAGTATGTCTAGAGGGGGGGGGGTGATTAGACTACTTGACCAATTAAAAATTTAACCTTTTCCCAATTTTAGACTTTGGTTATTTTAGCTATCTTTGAGCAAGTCAAGCAATCTTCACGCAATTCAAGCAAGCATGCAAAGAGTAGATAGGCAGCGGAAAATAAAGCATGCAACTTGCAAGAATGTAAAGGGAAGGGTTTGAAGGATTCAAACGCAATTGGAGACACGGATGTTTTTGTCGTGGTTCCGATAGGTGGTGCTATCGTACATCCACGTTGATGGAGACTTCAACCCACGAAGGGTAATGGTTGCGCGAGTCCACGGAGGGCTCCACACACGAAGGGTCCACGAAGAAGCAACCTTTTCTATCCCACCATGGCCATCGCCCACGAAGGACATGCCTCACTAGCGGTAGATCTTCACGAAGTAGGCGATCTCCTTGCCCTTACAAACTCCTTGGTTCAACTCCACAATCTCGTCGGAGGCTCCCAAGTGACACCTAACCAATCTAGGAGACACCACTCTCCAAGAAGTAACAAATGGTGTGTTGATGATGAACTCCTTGCTCGTGTACTTCAAATGATAGTCTCCCCAACACTCAACTCTCTCTCACAGGATTTGGATTTGGTGGAAAGAAGATTTGAGTGGAAAGCAACTTGGGGAAGGCTAGAGATCAAGATTTATGTGGTTGTAATGGAATATCTTGGCCTCAACACATGAGTAGGTGGTTCTCTCTCAGAACTGGTAAGTTTGAAGTGTAGGTTTGTTCTGATGGCTCTCTCCACGAATGAAGAGGAGGTGGAGGGTATATATAGCCTCCACACAAAATCTAACCGTTACACACAATTTACCAAAGTCGGTGGGACCGAATCAACAAACTCGGTCGGGCCGATTTAGTAAACCTAGTGACCGTTAGGGTTTTCGGTGGGACTGACAAGCAACTCTGTAGGACCGATATGATTAGGGTTAGGGCATAACGTAATCTCGGTGAGACCGATTACACAAACTCGGTGAGACTGAATTTGGTAATTAGCTAACCAGAGAGTTGGTCAGGTAAACTCGGTGGGACCGATTCGCTCTTTCGGTGAGACCGAAAAGTTACGAAAGGGAAATAGAGAGTTTACATTGCAATCTCGGTGGGACCGATCGCTCACTTCGGTTAGATCGAAACATTACAAAGGGAAACAGAGAGATTACAATCCCATCTCGGTGAGACCGAGATCCCTATCGGTGAGACCGATTTGCCTAGGCTTTGTGGCAGTGGCTATGACAATTGAACTCGGTGGCGCTGGATAGAAAGAATCGGTAGGGCCGACTTTGACTTTAGGTTTAGGTCATATGTGGATGTGAGAAAGTAGTGGAGGGTTTTGGAGCATATCACTAAGCACATGAAGCAAGAGGCTCATTAAGCAACACCTCATCCCTCCTTGATAGTATTGGCTTTTCCTATAGACTCAATGTGATCTTGGATCACTAAAATGTAAAATGTAGAGTCTTGAGCTTTTGAGCTTGAGCCAATCCTTTGTCCTTGATATTTTGAGGGATCCACTTTCATCATCCATGCCATGCCATTCATTGAGCTTTCCTGAAATATTTTTCTTGGAATAGCATTAGCTCAATGAGCTATATGTTGTTATGAATTACCAAAACCACCTAGGGATGGTTTCACTTTCAATCTCCCCCTTTTTGGTAATTGATGACAACATATAGATCAAAGCTTCGACAATTGATAATAAGATTGAAAAACATCGTCGCTTTGAGAAGTATGTGATAAGCAAGAGCTCCCCCTAAATTTGTGCATATTTTAAGATTTGCTTTGGATTGCAAATGCACAAGGAATTGGGCTCACGGGTTACTCTTCCATGTCACATACATCTTGGTGGAGCGCTCAAAATAATAAAGATTGAATACATGCACTCATCACCAAGCACAGTGAATGATCACATAAGGATAAATAAGATAATAACATAACAAGCATAAGTGTAGCTTATGATCAAACACATGATCATCAATGTCTCACAGGTAAAAGCATAGTATCTCAAGCAATCGAAAGCAAACGAAGTTCAACCAAGAAGACAAGAGAGAACAAAATCAAATCTCTCTCTCTCGAAGCCTATGATCTATACATTTTTCTCCCCCTTTGGGAACAAGTTACCAAAAAGTTCCTAGAAAATGCATAGGAATATATCATCTCTCAGGCTTGGTCTTCTTGTGGTGGTGTAGATAGAACTCCAAGGACGAAGGCATCAGTAGATGTGGAAGGAGCTGAAGGAGTTGGTGCTGGAGCTGGTTGCGCTGGAGCTGTAGCTGGAGCTGATGAAGTGACTCTGGTGTCTTGTACTGGCTCTGTAGCTAATCTCTGAGCTTGTGGGACTCTGGCAAATGCATCAGTTGTTATCCTGCCCTTCCTCTCCTACATGTCATCTTGTAGCTGCTCCACAGCTGACTGAATCTCAGTTACTTTGACATCAAGATCATAGAATTTTTGTTCCATGATTCTTTCCAGGCTCTCCTGGTTTTGAGTTAGGGTGGCCAACCCCTTCTCAATCCACGTAGTTGATGCTATCAAGTAACCAAGCTGCTCCTGCTTTTCTTGAGAAAGTAATCGATGCCTCTCGCTTGAGTTGGCATCTTGGCAGCCTTCTCTTTCCTTGCCTTCTCCTTCTTCTCTTGCGCTTGTACTGATGATGGTTCATTCTCAGTCATGACAACTTGATTGTCCTCAAAGTAAGGATAGAGAACCATGTGTTCCTTATCCAACAGATACTTCCCTGTCCCCATCTTTGAGTTAATCAACTCCTAAATCTGTGGGGCATATCCACACCTCCTCTTCTGGTCTGCTGCTGTCCTCTTGATAGTTTCAACTATGAGGCTCATGAATTTGAATTTCTGAGGAACATCAAAAATGTGAAGCAAATTGATTGCATGCCCTTTGATCATGTTGTGGTCACCTGATTTGGGCAACAGAGTGTGCCTTAGGATCCAGTTGATCGTAGGTAGCCCTGACAGAAGAAAATGAACTGATCGAAACTTGAAAGTCTCAAGTGCATCATCTGGGATCTCCTTGTACATTTGTGACATTGAGTTGTGACCCATCTTCTTCTTGGCATAAATGTCCAAGTCATCTTCACTTTCCTTTGGGGCATTGATCAGACTTGCCCATTCCTCTATGGTTGACTGGTATCTCGTTCCTTCTGACATCCAAACTATCTTGCCATCTGGATAGAAATGTGTTGTGGAGTAGAATTGCATAATGAGCTCGTCATTCCAGTTTGTTAGCTTCTGCCCAACAAAATCTGCAACTCCACAAGCACTGAAGTTGTCATATACTCCAGGATAGTGTTCTGCATTCTCCTGAATGTAGGTCCAGTCGACCCACCTCATATCACAAACTATGGGCTTCTTATCCAATAAGATGGTCTCATAGAAGCCCTGCTGCTCCTTGGTGTGGAACCTGTAATCTACAATAGTCCTTCTCCTGGTGGCATATGGATCTGACTCTCTCCATAGCCTCAACCCTTGATCTCTCCTGATCTTCATGTTCTCAGCCACAGGATGAGCATCATTGTGGTCTGGAATCTTGGGCTTGAGCTTCCTTAGGACCTGCCCTTCTTCATCTTCCTCAGCATCAAACTCAGGCATTGGGGCCTTGTTCTTCTCAGCTGCTGGTATACTCCTGGTATTCCTCTTTGGTGACTCTTGGGCTTGGGGGCAGCTTTGGGCTTTGAAGTTGCAGCCCTTGACTTTATGGCATCACCCATCAGCTTTTGTGCCTTGGGTGTTGGTTCAGCAACCTCTTCTTCTTCTTCTTCTTCTTCTTCTTCTTCTTCTTCTTCTTCTTCTTCCATCATGGAAGGCTTCCCAATCACTCTGGCCATGGTCTTCTTGACCCTTTCCTTACTTTTCTTTCCTTCAGCAGCAGCAGGTTCTTTGGGTTGGGATTCCAAAGAAGCTTGAGTGGACACTCTGGCTTTGGACATTGGTTGTCTACCTACTGGCCTTTTGATCTTCATTCCAGGCTTAACTATTGTTTAGTTGTACTCCTTCTTGAGCACTTTCTTCTTTGAACTGGCCTCATCCTCAGCTGCCACATAATCCTCATCCTTAGACTCTGAGGTCTTCTTCTTCCTTGTCCTTGTGGCAGCCTTGGGCAAATTGCTGGGAGTGCTTCTGCTCCCCTCATCTGAGCTGCTAGAGGGACTAGTGCCCTCACTCATGTGAATCTGCTCTTCTGACCTGTTCTGGCTGTCACTTTGGTCTGACATGCTGCACTGACTGACTTTTGACCCTGTGAATAGTTATAGATGAGGTAGAGTGGATGAGCATCAAAAAATGCAGAGATTTTTGCAAAAGAATGATTCAAAAAACTTAGTTTTAGTTTCCACAGAAAGCATTTCGGATCTACCGATTTTCAAACTCGGTGATACCAAGCAGTTTTAGAACCTAAACTAGTGAACTCGGTCAGACTGAAGTCACGATTCGATGGCACCGAGACTGCTAGGGTTTCACAAAGTTCTAAAATCGGTCACACCGATTTGTAATTCTCGGTTAGACTGAGACTTACTAGTGCAATGGCATTAGCCAAATCGGTGGGACCGAGTTTTTCAACTCGGTGGGTCCAAGATGGTTTCGGCGGAAACCTAACCCTAAATTTTCGAATCACAACTATTCTAAGGATTGTTTTGACTGGATAGAGGTGTGTCAATCATGGCAAGATGCATTGCGAACACAATGTGCAGAGAATCAGACGAGGATAGCACTGTGATTGAGTTCATACCCTAGTTCGGTGGTGAACTCGCTACGGCGGCAATGGCGGAGAAGAATTCCATTGACGGCGGCGGAGACCAGCGACAGGAGGCGGCTAGCGACGAAGTCGACGATCCGTAGACCTAGTAGGCAGAGCGACTATGCGCGGGCGAGGAGTTTCGGAGAAAGTTTTCCAAAATTTGCCCGTGTGAATATATAGCCCGACATCGTTGGTGTGGCCGATTGGAACAACTTCGGTGGCACCGAGATGCATAACTATTAACAGCATAAAGAACTCGGTGTGACCGAAAAGTTCAAATCGGTTGCACCAAGATGAAAACCTAGATCGACTTAGTAATCTCGGTATGACCGAAATGGAGGAATCGGTCAGACCGAAAATCACAAAGATGTTTTGGAAGTTTAAGTCTATGACGAATCGGGGACTCGAAAGTGCTCCTCACACAGAGTGGTTCGAATCTAACTTGATCAAATTTTGTGATGTAGCATGAATAGAGTTTGAGACGAGAAAAGCATAGATAGCTAGAGAAGGTTCTTAGGCATTCTTGTCCATCCAATTGGCCAAAGAAAAAGAAGCCAATCAATCAAAACAACAAGTGGATGTCCTCGAATGAGTAAAATATGCAACCAACATGCTCACAAAATAAAATGGCAAATGAAATATGTGACAAAGCATGAACAACCAATTCTAGCATCTATCAAACAATTGGCGATGACTAGGTCATCTATATATGAGTATATTGACTTAGGAGTCAAATGAGAACATTTGATCATAGGTCATACTCATCGTTTAACCTCAAGTGGGGTTACCACTTTTACATAAAGCATTTATGTGTTCACATTATTAGAGTTGCTTTGACTCAATTCTTAGAGTTAAGCTCCCCCCTAGATGTGAGATCCCCCCTTAGAGGGATAAACTAACCTTGGGTTTTGTCGATGATGACTTCATGTAGGTGTTGAAGATGTGGATGCTCAATGTTGATGAAGATCTTTTGGAGCAATCCTTTGGAGTGAGTTGCACTTTCAATACCTACATGGGTTAGTCCCACAAGGAACAAACAAGACTATCCATAGACATTGAGTGATGCACACACAAAATGATGTCCATGAAGACATTAGGTTACCTTGTCCCTTGCCTTACCAACATGAGGGTTTGTGACTCCTTGAACTGGTGCAAGATATGGAAGATGATTGCACTTCTCCTTGCCATAATGATATGAGTGAAAAATGTTGGCGGAGTCACCCTCAAGAACTCTCCAGTTCTTCGTCTTCGGGATCCACATCATCTTGATGGGAATCCTTGGTGTAGTAGTTGTACTTGATGAAGTAGAACTTGACGTAGTCTTGGGAACCCACTTGACCAAGGCCTTAGGTGCTTCTTCAAATGCATCAATCTCTTCTTGAAGCTTGTCCTTGCCTTTGTTCTTGTGGTCTTGTGGTGGAAGATCATCTTGTGCTTGTGTTCCCTTGAAGGAAGTAGGATCATACTTCTCTTGTTGAGGAACAAACTTCGTCTTGGGGTATTGATCTTCTTCCCACTCAACTCCATTGGCATTGAACTTTCGTTCAAAACCAACACCTTGATTCTTCCGGTGCCGTCCTTTCTTGCGTACAATTTCCTCAAATTTCTTACTCCCGGCAAGGCTCCTGTATACACCTTTCTCTATAATTCCCTTCAATAAGCTGTTTTCTTGCTCAAGTGTAACTTTGCTAAGAGGATCATTAGTGGAATCAAGAGAACTACTAGAAGCAACAATATTGGATTTAGCATTGTTATTGTTACTACTAGAGGAAGAATCTTTCTTGTTCTTGTTACTAGACTTGACTTGAGGCATGTAAGTAGATAAGAGTAAACGCTTGGCAATGTAAGAAGAACTTTTCTTACGAAGATCATCATTGATTGCCTTTAAGAACTCATGCTCTTGCTCAAGATTGAGCTTTTCAAAGCGTAACTTCTCATGAGCCCTTAAAAGTTCTCGATGATCTTCGAAGATAGTTTCATGAGCTAACTTAAGAGTGTTTAGTTCTTTAGTTAGACGCTCAATCTTCTCCTTATCATTGTCATTCGTTTCATCTTGATTAGCATGATTAATTGACGTTTCATCATAGTATTCATCACTAGAGTTGTCAACAAGTAAATCATCATCACCTAGCAAGTCATCTTCATCACTATTAAAATCAACGTACTCGGGGTGTGTTACCTTAGGACCTTTGGCCATGAAGAATCTACCAATTACTTCATTTGGAGAATCAAATATGTCGTAGGAGTTGGTTGACACAAGTGCTAAACCGGCAACACCTTCATCTTGAGTGTATTCGGAGTCGGAGTGATAGCTTCTCTCGGAGTGATTGTCGGAGTCGGAGCCGGATACCCATTCACCAACATGAGCTTGATGTCTTTGTTTTGTGTAGCTCTTTGATGACTTGTCCTTCTTTTCCGAATACTTGCTTCTCCGTGAGGGTCTTTGTTCATAACGATCATATCTACTCCTTCTCTCTCTTGGTGGTGATTCTTCTCTTCTACTTCTTCTCTTGGGAGAATCTTCTCTTCTTTTGTAGGGTGCCGTACACTCATTGGAATAGTGTCCGGTCTCCCACAATTGTAGCAATTAAGCTCTCGACTAGAAGATCTTTTGTCATTGTAGGACCTTGACTTAGAGCTTCTTTCTTTGCTTCTACTCTTGTAGAATTTGTTGAAGATCTTCACCATTAAGCTCAATTCTTCATTGAAGGTTTGTTTCTCACTTGATGATGTGGGGGCTTCACATGAGGCTTTGTAAGCACCACTTGACTTGTTGTGAAGTTCCTCCTTATCCTTGAGTGACATTTGATGAGCAACAATTCTTCCAATGACTTCCGTTGGCTTGAGATCTTTGTAATTTGGCATCATTTGGATCAATGTGCATACGGTATCATATTTTCCATCCAATGCTCTTAGGATCTTCTTGATGATGAATCTGTCGGTCATCTCTTCACTTCCTAAGTCGGCAATCTCATTTGTGATAAGAGCAAGCCTAGAGTACATTTCAGCGACACCTTCACCATCCTTCATTTTGAACTTGTCAAGCTGACTTTGGAGCACATCCAACTTGGATTCCTTAAAGGAGTCGGTACCTTCATGCATATCAATCAAAGAATCCCAAATTTCCTTTGCATTCTCAAGACATCTGATTTTGTTGAATTCTTCGGGGCACAAGCCATTGAAGAGGATATCACAAGCTTGAGTGTTGTATTGCAGCATCTTCAACTCATCCGCGCTAGCTTCACGGTTTGGTTCTCTCCCATCAAAGAATTCACCTTGCAAACCAATACACACAATAGCCCAAACGGCGGGGTTATGTCCGAGAATATGCATTTTCATCTTATGCTTCCAACTAGCAAAATTAGTGCCATCAAAGTAAGGACCTCTATGGTGATAATTTCCCTCGCTAGACGCCATACTCTCCTAGGTTGTGAAACCAAGGCTATGACCACCAAAAGCTATGGAAATCAAAGCAAATGGAAACCAAAGCTCTGATATCACTTGTAGGACCTTGAAGTATGTCTCTCGGGGGGGGGGTGATTAGACTACTTGACCAATTAAAAACTTAACCTTTTCCCAATTTTAGACTTTGGCTGATTTTAGCTATCTTTGAGCAAGTCAAGCAATCTTCACGCAATTCAAGCAAGCATGCAAAGAGTATATAGGCAGCGGAAAATAAAGCATGCAACTTGCAAGAATGTAAAGGTAAGGGTTTGAAGGATTCAAACGCAATTGGAGACACGGATGTTTTTGTCGTGGTTCCGATAGGTGGTGCTATCGTACATCCACGTTGATGGAGACTTCAACCCACGAAGGGTAGCAGTTCTTGCTGAGTCCATGGAGGGCTCCACCCACGAAGGGTCCACGAAGAAGCAACCTTGTCTATCCCACCATGGCCGTCGCCCACGAAGGACTTCCCTCACTAGCGGTAGATCTTCACGAAGTAGGCGATCTCCTTGCCCTTACAAACTCCTTGGTTCAACTCCACAATCTTGCCTGAGGCTCCCAAGTGACACCTAGCCAATCCAGGAGACACCACTCTCCAAGAAGTAACAAATGGTGTGTTGATGATGAACTCCTTGCTCGTGTGCTTCAAATGATAGTCTCCCCAACACTCAACTCTCTCTCTCACAGGATTTGGATTTGGTGGAAAGAGGATTTGAGTGGAAAGCAACTTGGGGAAGGCTAGAGATCAAGATTTATGTGGTTGGAATGGAATATCTTGGCCTCAACACATGAGTAGGTGGTTCTCTCTCAGAACTGGTAAGTTGGAAGTGTAGTTTTGTTCTGATGGCTCTCTCCACGAATGAAGAGGAGGTGGAGGGGTATATATAGCCTCCACACAAAATCTAACTGTTACACACAATTTACCAAACTCGGTGGAACCGAATCTACAAACTCGGTCGGGCCGATTTAGTAAACCTAGTGACCGTTAGGGTTTTCGGTGGGTCATATGTGGATGTGAGAAAGTAGTGGAGGGTTTTGGAGCATATCACTAAGCACATGAAGCAAGAGGCTCATTAAGCAACACCTCATCCCTCCTTGATATTATTGGCTTTTCCTATAGACTCAATGTGATCTTGGATCACTAAAATGTAAAATCTAGAATCTTGAGCTTTTGAGCTTGAGCCAATCCTTTGTCCTTGATATTTTGAGGGATCCACTTTCATCATCCATGCCATGCCATTCATTGAGCTTTCCTGAAATATTTTTCTTGGAATAGCATTAGCTCAATGAGCTATATGTTGTTATGAATTACCAAAACCACCTAGGGATAGTTGCACTTTCACGCCACCACGCCCTGGAGCCGCCCCGACGCCGTTGCTCGTCGCCTCCCCGACCCAGTCGCCGCCGCCCGGATCGCCACCTCACCGGACTGCCTCCCCGCTGTCCTCTATGTCGTCGCCTCCTCCCCTGCGCCGGCCGTCCCCGTCCTCCTCCCCAAAGGCTCCATCGAGCCTCGCCGCCCGTTCCCCTGCAACGCCGGTGAGGCCATCGGCCTCCGCCTTCCCTCCTTATCTTCCCCTCTGTCGCCGTGCACACACGCCGACCGGGCCCCGAACGTGCTCACCGTGCCGGCGCATGCCTTCGACCACCGCCCCGTACGCGCGCTGACCTCCCTCACCGCATCCTCGCCTCGCCCGACGGGCCTCCGCACGCGCCCTCGGCCGCGCTGCCCTGCTGTCGTGCGGCCGCGGCTCCCTCCCCATCCGTCACTATGTCGCCCCTCACCGCGCTCGTCGGAGCCCCCCTACGGCTTCTGCGCCGCCTCGTGACCGCGCTCCCGCTCGGTCCCTGGCCTCGCCCGCCGCCCCAGGTTGCTGCTCCGGTGGCCACGACCACAACCGCCACGGTGTTGAACCTCAGAGCCCGTGCCATTCTTGGACAAAGGTTTAACGCCTTGCGCCCACGATCCAACGGATCCGCGCCCGCATCCCCCTGTGCCCGCTACACCCCTAGGGCCTATGACAAACGGGGCCCAGCCCCAGAACGTTTTTTTAAGAAAATAAAATAAAAATGAATTAATAAGATTAATAATTAATTAATTAACTAAATTAATTAACTTAATTAATCCTTTTTAGTTCACCTAATTAACTATAGTTAATTAATTAAATGGTAATTAGATTAGATAAATCCTAATTAGTATAAACAGAGTATGACATGCGGGACCCACACGTCCGATTGACTCAGTCAACGCCCTGTTGACTGCTGACATCATGATGACATCAGCATACACTATTCTGGATAATGTTGATGTAAAATAGTTAAATAAATTCTAAAAATGAATAAATCTTTTAAAATTAATATAAAATAAATCGTAGCTCGGATGGGAAAACTTTGTACATGAAAGTTTCTCAGAACAACGAGACGAATCCGAATACGTAGCACGTTCGTCCGCCACACGTCCCTAGAATAGTGAACCTGCAACATTTCACCTCTGGTTCATCTGTCCGAAAACGCTAAACGCCGGGGATACTTTCCCGGATGCTTCCCCCTTTCGCCGGTATCACCTCCTACCGCGTTAGGGCACACCTAGCGCCGCTCATTGTCATGGCATGCATCGTCATGCATATGTTTGCATTATATTTATTGTTTCTTCCCCCCTCTTCTCTCGCTAGACACCGAGACCGACGCCGCTGCTACCCAGTACGACTACGGTGTTGACGACCCCTCCTTCTCCGCTGAGCTTCCAGGAAAGCACCCCCCCCTGATCACCAGATATCACCTATTCCTCCTCTCCACTGCTTGCATTAGAGTAGTGTAGCATGTTACTGCTTTCGGTTAATCCTAATCTGATGCATAGCCTGTCATTGTTGCTACAGTTGTTACCCTTACCTCTATCCTACTGGTTAGTATAGGATGCTAGTGTTCCATCAGTGGCCCTACACTCTTGTTCGTCTGCCATGCTATACTACTGGGCCGTGATCACTCGGGAGGTGATCACGGGCATATGCTATATACTTTATACTGTTACATTACTTATGATACTGCTCGGAGATGAAATTTGAAGGGGCAGGTGGCTCCATCCCGTAGAGGTGGGCCTGGTTCCCGACGGCCCCGATCAGTATTTCTTTGTGGCGGAGCGACAGGCAGGTTGAGACCACCTAGGAGAGAGGTGGGCCTGGCCTCGTCGGCGTCGCAGCTACTTCATAATAACACGCTTAACGAGATCTTGGTATTTGATCCGAGTCTGGCCACTGGCCTATACGCACTAACCAACTACGCGGGAATAGTTATGGGCACTCGGCGTCGTGGTATTAGCCGAAGCCTTCGCGATATCAGCGACTGAGCGGCGCGCGCCGGATTGGACTGGAACACCTGCTAGGCTAGGTCTGCTTCCGTCCGCCCATGCAACGTGCAGGTGTGCTAAGGGCGATGGGCTCAGACCCCTATGCGCTTAGGTTTAGACCGGCGTGCTGACCTCTCTGTTGGCCTAGGTGGGGCTGCGACGTGTTGATCTTCCGAGGCCGGGCATGACCCAGGAAAGTGTGTCCGGCCAAATGGGATCAAGCGTGTTGGGTTATGTGGTGCACCCTGCAGGAAGTTAATCTATTCGAATAGCCGTGATCTTCTGATGTGATCGACTTGGAGTTGTACCTTGACCTTATGACAACTAGAACCATATACTTAATAAAACACACCCTTCCAAGTGACAGATACAACCCGGTGATCGCTCTCTAACAGGGTGACAAGGAGGGGATTGCCGGGTAGGATTATGCTATGAGATGCTACTTGGAGGACTTCAGTCTACTCTCTTCTACATGTTGCAAGACGGAGGCTGCCAGAAGCTTAGTCTTTGATAAGACTAGCTATCCCCCCTTATTCTGGAATTCTGCAGTTCAATCCACCGATATTGCCTCTTTACACATATACCCATGCATATGTAGTGTAGCTCCTTGCTTGCGAGTACTTTGGATGAGTACTCACGGTTGCTTTTCTCCCCCCTTTCCCCCTTCCCTTCTACCTGGATGTCGCAACCAGATGTCGGAGCCCCGGAGCCAGCCCACCGTTGACGACGACTCCTACTACACCGTAGGTGCCTACTACTACGTGCAGCCCGCTGACGACGACCAGGAGTAGTTTAGTAGGATCCCAGGCAGGAGGCCTACGCCTCTTTCGATCTGTATCCCAGTTTGTGCTAGCCTTCTTAAGGCAAACTTGTTTAACTTATGTCTGTACATAGATATTGTTTCTTCCGCTGACTCGTCTATGATCGAGCACTTGTATTCGAGCCCTCGAGGCCCCTGGCTTGTATTATGATGCTTGTATGACTTATTTATGTTTTAGAGTTGTGTTGTGATATCTTCCCGTGAGTCCCTGATCTTGATCGTACACATTTGTGCGCATGATTAGTGTACGATTGAATCGGGGGCGTCACACTCTGGCCCTTCGGGAGTCTTCTGGTCCATAAAAAATCCACAAAAAGTTTCGCGGTGTTTGGACTCTGTTTGATATTGATTTCGTGCGATGTAAAAAACAAGCAAAAAACAACAACTGGCACTGGGCACACTAGGTCAATAGGTTAGTCCCAAAAATTGATATAAAGTTGCTATAAAATGATTGTAAAACATCCAAGAATGATAATAAAACAGCATGAATACGTCATAAATTATAGATACGTTGGAGTACATATCAGCATCCGCAAGCTTAATTCCTACTCGACCTCGAGTAGGTAAATGATAAAAGAAATAATTTATGAAGTGTGAATGCTAGCAAGGTGCACAAGTTTGATCAATAATAATTTCAATCACTTTTCCTAGCATCATAACAACAATTCTTCATTATAAAACTTCTCATGTTATAGTAGCTACCAATTCACATGTTAAGGTTCAAACAATGAATTCTCTTGAAACTCAACAACCTATGTTCTCAGTCACCAAGAAATTGTAATTCAACTTATTCAATAGAGCCTAAGTAAGAGCTCCACATACTCAACCATCATATAGACTTCTATGGTTGCTAACACTCACCGCATACACATGGGCAAAATGTTTCAACCGGACACATAGATAGGTAGGGGCCTATAATTCATGCTACCCATATCCAACTGGATATATGTGCCTAGATCTTTCCTCACCGCATGATGCTTGCCAAAGGAGAAAAATAAAAAGGAATAGAGAGAAAAACTTTGACTCTTGCATGAAAGTAAATACATAAAAGTAAAAGATAGGCCCTTCGCAGAGGGAAGCAGAGGTTGCCATGTGCTTATTTGTCTGTATGCTCAACCCCTTAGTGCAAAAGAACGTCACGTTATATTGCCCCTTATGATAGCAACCTTTATTATGCAGTTTGTCTCTTTTATTCTTTGCCATCACAAGTTCGTACAATGCTCAATCTTCTCTTACACTAAATGATCTAACACTTTTAGAAGCAATTTTTATTGCCTTATTGCACCGATGACAACTTACTTGAAGGATCTTATTCAATCCTTAGGTAGGTATGGTGGACTCTTGGAAATAAGATTTGGGTTTATGGGTTTTTGGAACCACAAGTAGTATCTCTACTTGGTATGTAATTTTTGGCTAGCAAAGATGGGGAGCAAGCACCATGTTGAAGGATCTATGACAATATAACTTCTATGTGAATATGCACAAACATAAACATTATGTTGTGTTCCTTGTCCAACGTCAACAATTTTGACATATAATATTTTGATGGGGGCTCACAATCACAAAAGATTTCCAAGATAGTGTATTTTCATGTGAAAGTTCCCTTCCTTATACTAATTATTCGTAAATTGCTTGTATGACCAATATTGTGATTGTCAAGCCTCAAAAGATTTCACTTTCTAAACCCAACGTGAAGATACCACTAGGCATGATATGATTTCAACTTCATGACATCAATTTATTCAACAATTTACTCATAGGATATAAGTGAAGCACAAGAGTAAACGACAAGCTACTCCAAAAAGATATAAGTGAAGATCAAGCGAGTAGTTATGTAAATGGGTAGCTATTTGAGGACTCTATCTTATTAAAAAAATCAGATCTAAGAATTTTATTAAATCAGCAATCAAAATGAAATAAAATGACGTTCCAACAATAGCACAACTCATGTGGAGAAGCAAAAACTTAGGCTCAACCGATACTAACCGGTAATTGTTGATGAAGAAAGGTGGGATGCCTACCGGGGCATCCTCAAGCTTAGATGCTTGAGACTTCTTGAATATTATCTTGGGATGCCATGGGCATCCCCAAGCTTGAGCTTCTGTGTCTCTTTAATTCTTCTCATATCACGGTTTTCCTAAATCTCAAAAGCTTCATCCGCACAAAACTCAACAAGAACTCGTGAGATAAGTTAGTATAAACCGATGCAAAAACCTTATCATTCTCTACTGTAGCAAATCACTAAAATTATTATTCAACATTGCATAATAAATGCCTCTGCATATTTAATACTCATATCCTAAAATAGGATCACTAAACAAGCAAACATATGCAAACAATGCAAACATAATAGCAATCTGCCAAAACAGTAAAGATGAAGATGGTCTCTCTCAAACAACCCTGCAGCCAAATGCAAGAAATCTCTTGTGTCCCCAACACACCCTATACAATGGCAAATTGTATAGGTGCACTAGTTCGGCGAAGAGATGGTGATAAAAGTGTAATATTGATGGCAGAAATAAATTTTTATAATCTGAATAAATAAAAAGAACAAGGTAGCAAATAGTAAACGGGCACAAAAACGATATTGCAATGCTTGAAAATGAGGCCTAGGGTCCGTACTTTCGCTAGTGCAATCTCTCAACAGTGCTAATATAATTGGATCATATAACCATCCCTCAAAAGTGCGATGAAGAATCACTCCAAAGTTCCTATCTAGCGGAGAACATAAGAAGAAATCGTTTGTAGGGTACGAAACCACCTCGAAGATATTCTTTCCAATCGATCTATCGAAGAGTTCGTACTAAAATAACACCAAATAACTTCAGATTCATAATACTCAATCCAACACAAGAAACCTCAAAGAGTGCCCCAAGATTCTTACCGGAGAAACAAAGACAAGAAAGTGCATCAACCCCTATGCGTAGATTACACCAATGTCACCTCGGGAATCCGCGAGTTGAGTGCCAAAACATATATCAAGTGAATCAATATGATACCCCATTGTCACCACGAGTATTCATATGCAAGATATATATCAAGTGCTCTCAAAACCATAAAAGTATTCATTCCGATAACAACAAAATCTGAAAGGGAAAAGCTCAATTCATCACAACAAGATAGAGAGGGGAAACACCATACGATCCAACTATATTAACAAAGTCCCCGATACATCAAGATCATGACATCTCAAGAACACAACAGAGAGAGAGATTAAACACATAGCTATTGGTACAAACCCTCAGCCCCAAGGGTGGACTAGTCCCTCCTCATCGTGGTAGCCGCCGGGATGATGAAGATGGCCACCGGAGATGATTCCCCCCTCCGGCAGGGTGCCGAAACGGGGTCTAGATTGGTTTTCGATGGCTATAGAGCCTTGCGGAGGTGGAACTTATGATCTAGGTTAACCCCGAGGATTATTGGAATATTTGATAATTTATACGACGAAGAAGGTGTGCGGGAGGCCACCGAGGTGGGCACAACCCACCTGGGCGCGCTTGGGGGCCCATGCGCGCCCTGGTGGGTTGTGCCCCCCTCGGGGCACCCCCCCAGGTGCTGCTCTGGCCCATCGAGAGTCTTCTGGTCAATTAAAAATCCACAAAAAGTTTCGCGGTGTTTGGACTCCGTTTGATATTGATTTCTTGCGATGTGAAAAACAAGCAAAAAACAACAACTGGCGCTGGGTCAATAGGTTAGTCCCAAAAAATGATATAAAGTTGCTATAAAATGATTGTAAAACATCCAAGAATGATAATAAACCAGCATCAATAATTCATAAATTATAGATACGTTGGAGACGTATCATCGTTCTCCTTGCGAGGTAGGGGCCCTCACTAGGGTCTCACTCGTGAAGCCTTAGGGTTGGTCTGCGCCGGGCCATCGATTGAGCCATGTGCTAGGCCATAGGCTGGCGAGCCTGGTTACCCCGGTCCTAGAACGCCGACAGTAGGCCCCGGGCCCTCAGCACGCTCGGCCTGGCTTCGAGGCGAAGGCAGCGAGGAGAGGGCGAAGCAACATGAGCCCTAGTCGCCTGTGGGCCAGGATCGACGAGTGGCGCACGACGGGATGCGGACGCCTCCACTTCCCACAATCGCCTCGGCAACTGCCCAGGCCGAAAAAAAGCCTGGCGCACGCGCTCCAAAGTCATCATTGCTCCAAAGATGAAGGGACGCTGGTTGGTCTTCTCTGATCGCCTATAAGAGGGTGAAGAGAGCAGAGCCCCCGACCCATCTTTGTCTTCTCGTCTCTCTGCCTCCAAACTTCTGCATTAGCAGCCATGGCGCCAGTGAGGAGGTTCACTGCCGCTGAGAAGGGCAAGGCGCCACGGGAAGGACGGAGTTGCCGCCTCCCCCGCAAGTCCACCATAACGCCCGTGGCGCCTCCTCAGGGGCGCATGCATGGTCCATTAGGGGTCCACAATGGCTCCGACAGCCATGGGAAGAACCCTTCCCGTGGAAGTGGTTGCGAAAGTCGTGGTGGTCGTGATTGAGGGGGGAGGCATGCGGTGGCCGCCCGGCCACCTCGCCCACGGGCGCATTCATACGACATGGCCCGCGAGTTTGTAGTGTGATGGAGAGTCCACCGAACTCAGGAGGGGGTCAATCGTCGAATGTGATCACCCAGCTGACGTCAGGCATTTCCCTATTTGGGTATGGGGCACGTTGGTTCATGAACAATCGACACATCTTTATGACTTAGGAATTAGGAATTCTATCCACCTTGCATGAAATTTTAAATCCTAAGAGAATTATTCCATATTATGATAGAAATATTTATGTTTCATAGTATAACATGCGTTCAGTCGAGAGGTACGTTGGCGTTGCACCTTACTAGTAACAAATCAACACCATTAGATAAATTATTGAATGTACTTTCACATCATATAAATTTGTTATGCTAAATGTTTATATTGTTTTATATGAACATAGTCAAATTTTATAAAATTTGCCTTCAGTCAAAACTAATATGCATAGTAAAAAAACAAAGAGAGTAGAAAAATTAAAAACCCAATGCAAATGGAGGCAAATTTGACAATTTTGACCTGTGGACGCAATCAATTCACAAAATGAACTGCCTTTAAAACTATTTCACTCGGCTGACCTTTTTGAGTGGCGCCCGACACGCAGGCGCCACACCCTATGATGCAGCGCCTAGCTCTGGGGCGTTGCACCTCTGTCCAGCGTGGCAGCCCCTGGGCCCGCACCCAGCAGTGTAGCACCTCAAAGCTAGGCGCCACACATGTAAGGTGCAGCGCCTAGCCCTTAGGTGATGCACTGTCTGACTTAGAGGCAGCCGCCCGCTCTGCCTCGCCCCACCCCACCCCACCCCATTCATTCGTTCGGTTAGAAGTTACAGAAGCAGCAGCGCCGGTGGCTTCCTCCTCTCCCCCTCTCAATCCCCTCTCCCAAATCCTTCACATCTGACAATTTGGTCAGTGGATTTCTTCAACAATCCATCCTAGAAGTTACTCTCCTCCGATCCCCTTCTTTCCATCCATAAAATGTATGCTATTTTGAAGATTTGGGGAACCCTTGTTTGATTAGATTAGAATCTTGCATGTATTAGATACCTAATTGTAGATGATCTTTATTATTTTGCAACCCTAGTTTAGTTTAGGTTATTGAAAAGATATGCTTTGGATACATAGGTTGACATGTTATTTCTATGGAAAAGATATTTGTATTTAATCTTGCATGAAGTAGGCCTAGTTTAGTTTATTTGTATTGAAATTATATTCGTATTGACAAGAATGTTTTGGATACATATGCTTTGAATCTTCCATATAGTAGGCCTACTTTACTTTATTTGTATTGAAAAGATAATCGTGTTGACAAGAATTCTTTGTTTGAAATTGTTAGGATGGTTTGGCTTCTCGAGGATCACTGGGACCATCAACACCGGTCGTACGCTATGTCGGTGCAGCAGCGGGTAATAATGAAAGTGGCCGGTATTATGAATTTCGTGTTTATTTCAAACACAAATGCCCCATATGTAATTTTCTGATTTGCTTGTGTGTAGGAGCTTCAACCTCTGAAGATTCAGTCTCACGGGGTCAACCTTGGGGGGATGCGCTATGATGAGCGATACACATCGTATGTAAGGGAGACAGGACTCCTCCCTTTCATTCAGTTGGTCAGCCGGTCGACGCCACCCCTCAATGTTGCAGCAATCACTGCGCTTACTGATCGGTGGAGTCTGGAGACACACAGTTTCCATCGGGAGATGACCGTGACGCTCCATGATATTGCTATGATCACCGGTCTTCCTATCGAGGGGAATCCTCTATGTATGAGCACCGATTCTGATGGTTGGCATGAGAAGATGCATGCCCTTATCGGTATGGTTCCTCCGGAGCCTCGGGAACTAGAAGCAGAAGACAAGAAGAAGGAAAGAGTCACAATCGGTGCTTCTTTCACCTGCATTGAATGGAACTTTGGTACTTGCCCCGAGGATGCTATTGAGGATGAGGTCAAGACATATGCTCATGTCTACATGTGGTACGTTATATCCAGTACTATGTTTGCTGATGGCACAGGCAAGAATGCTCCATGGATGTGGCTGAAGGCGTTGACCGTATTCGATAGCAAATGGAGTTGGGGTTCGGCGACACTGGCTTACTTGTATAGACAGGTACAAAGTTGTTTCTTTTTCACTTCAATGCGATCTTCCTATTAATTCAACAATGTTCTCTTTTATGTGCAATTGAATGAAGCCTGTTGTAGGAAATTTGGAGGTATTGGTGGTTGTATGCTCGCACTTTCTATATGGAGCTGTGTGACGCCAAGATAATTAAGCTATAGTGATCGCACGCTAATGATGCCACGACACCTCGGTTACTGTTGATGAACTCTCGATAGTTCAAAACCGAAACAAATTAAAAATTTAATTAAAGGCAAACATGAAAGTTCTCAAACATTAAAAATAAAATGTTCTGGTTGTGCCAAATAATGTTTAGATATTTAAGGTGAAGGAAACACACTTTTAAAGAATGCATAAATATTTTAAATTGAATTAAAACATAAAAGGAGATAAATAAAAGAAAAGAAAAAAAAACCTATCAAAACTAAAAAAAGGAAACAACCCCCTCCCCCTGGCCAACTGGGCCAACGCCCAGCCGGCCGACCCAACCGGCCCCTCACTCCCCATAACCCCCACCGACGGGAAACCCTAGCCACTAACCACCCCAGTACCCCACACCACCCCAACCCCACACCATCCCCCGGCTCCCTCTCCTTCGAGCTGGAGCCGCCCCCCAAGAACCTCGCGCTTTGGCCTTGTCGCCCGGCCTTCGTCATGGGCCTTCCCTCGTCGCTTTGTCTCGGCTCGCCTCCCCTCGCTCCTCTTCCCCGACCCGATCTGGATTGGGAAGGGGCAACGAGCCCGACGCCCCTGGACATCGGCGCCTTCGCCGTGCGCCGCACCACCACCGCCCGAAGATCTCGCCGCCTCGACCTCTTCCCCGTCGTCGACCCCGCCATCGTCGCTGACCCATCCTCGTCCTCCTCCTCGAACAGCCTCCACGAGCCCGCGCCGCCGACTCGCCGGACCGCCACCTCGTCGGACTGCCTCCCTGTCGCCCTCGCGTCCCTGTCGTCCTCCCCACACCCCACTGCCTAGACCCCACGGCCCGTGGTGAGGCCCTGGCATCTCCTCCTCCCCTGTCTCCGTGCGCACGTACATGCACGCGCTCGCACGCCGTCGCCGCCTACGCACAGGCCGCTGGCGCTACCCGCGCCCACCGATCCCTTGCCTTGATCGCAGCCTGCGCGCCCAGCGCTGCCCCGCTCGATCCTGCCGCCTCCGCCTCCGATGCCGCGAAAGATCTTGGCGGCCAACTCCGGCACCCGTCAGCGCCCGGCGGCCGCCCGCGTGCCAGTCCGCCCCAGCGCGCTGGCGCCAAGACGCCAGAATCGCACAGCCTGGTGCCCGCTAAGGCCCCCTGTGCCTATGATAGATGGAGCCCATGCCCAGAAATAAAACAAAAGAAAAGGGATTAATTAAATAATAATTGTTAATTAATTAATTAGTTAGTTAGTAAGTTAATTAGTTAACTTAATTAATCTGCTTAATCACCTAATCAACCAGATTAGTTAATCAGTTGTTGTTTAGTTAAACATGTATCAATGACATGCGGGTCCCATGGGCCCTTTTTGACCAGTCAGCGGTCCAGTCAAACGCTGACTGGACAATTGACCAGGGCCCCACCTGTCAGCCCCTTAGACACACTCTGGGTACACTTCATGTGTACCCATAACATCTAAATATGAATTTAATTTCGAATTAAATTAAATCCAGAAATTAGAAAATCATTTTAAATCTTTAAAATTTAATATAAAATAAACCGAAGCTCGGATGAAAAAACTTTGTACATGAAAGTTGCTCAGAACGACGAGACGATTCCCGATACGCAGCCCGTTCATCCGCTACACATCCCTAGCATAGCAAACACGTAACTTTCCCCCTCCAGTTCAGCTGTCCGAAAATGCGAAACACCGGGGATACTTTCCCGGATGTTTCCCCCCTTCGCCGGTATCACCTACTACCGCGTTAGGGCACACCTAGCACCGCGCATTGTCTTGTCATGCACCGTCGTGCTTATGTTTGATTTATATTTATTGTTTCTTCCCCCTCTTCTCTCGTTAGACACCGAGACCGACGCCGCTACTACCCAGTACGACTACGATGTTGACGACCCCTCCTTCTCGGCTGAGCTTCCAGGCAAGCCCCCCCATCACAAGATATCGCCTATTCCTTCTCTATACTGCTTGCATTATAGTAGCGTAGTATGTTACTGCTTTCGGTTATTCCTATTCTGCTGCATAGCCCGTCATTGTTGCTACAGTTGTTACCCTTACCTGCAATCCTAAATGCTTAGTATAGGATGCTAGTGTTCCATCAGTGGCCCTACACTCTTGTCCATCTGCCATGCTATACTACTGGGCCGTGATCACTTGGTAGGTGATCACGGGCATATGCTATATACTTTATACTGTTACATTACTAATGATACTGTTCGGAGATGGGGGCTGAAGGGGCAGGTGGCTCCATCCCGGTAGAGGTGGGCCTGGGTTCCCGACGGCCCCCGACTGTTACTTTGTGGTGGAGCGATAGGCAGGCCATTTGGTCTGTACCACCTAGGAGAGAGGTGGGCCTGGCCCTGGTCGGCATCCGCGGAAACTTAACACGCTTAACGAGTTCTTGGTATTTGATCTGAGTCTGGCCATTTGGTCTATACACACTAACCAACTACGCGGGAACAGATATGGGCACTCGGTGTTGTGGTATCAGCCGAAGCCTTCTTGACGTCAGCGACTGAGCGGCGCGCGCCGGATTGGAACGTAAGCCTGCTCTTGTATTAAGGGGGCTAGTTCTGCTTCCGGCCGCGTTCGCAACGTGCAGGTGTGCTAAGGGCGATGGGCCCAGACCCCTGTGCGCTTATGTTTAGACCGGCGTGCTGACCTCTCTGTTGGCCTAGGTGGGGTTGCAACGTGTTGATCTTCCGAGGCCGGGCATGACCCAGAAAAGTGTGTCCGTCCAAATGGGATCGAGCGTGTTGGGTTATGTGGTGCACCCCTGCAGGGAAGTTTATCTATTCGAACAATCATGATCTTCGGTAACAGGACGACTTGGAGTTGTACCTTGACCTTATGACAACTAGAACCGGATACTTAACAAAACACACCCTTCCAAGTGCCAGATATAACCCGGTGATCGCTCTCTAACAGGGCGACGAGGAGGGGATCGCCGGGTAGGTTTATGCTATGCGATGCTACTTGGTGAACTTAACACCTACTCTCTTCTACATGCTGCAAGATGGAGGTGGCCTGAAGCGTAGTCTTTGAAAGGATTAGCTATCCCCCTCTTATTCTGGCATTCTGCAGTTCAGTCCACCGATATGGCCCTTTACACATATACCCCTGGATATGTACTGTAGCTCCTTGCTTGCGAGTACTTTGGATGAGTACTCACGGTTGCTTTTCTCCCTCTTCTCCCCCTTTCCCTTCTACCTGGTTGTCGCAACCAGATGCTGGAGCCCAGGAGCTAGACGCCACCGTCGATTTATTTAATTCTACTACACCGGAGGTGCCTACTACTACGTGAAGCCCACCGACGACCAGTGAGTAGTTTAGGAGGATCCTGTGCAGAGGCCTGCGCCTCTTTCGATCTGTATCCCAGTTTGTGCTAGCCATCTTATGGCAACTTGTTTAAATTATGTCTGTACTCAGATATTGTTGCTTCCGCTGACTCATCTATGATCGAGCACTTGTATTCGATCCCTCGAGGCCCCTGGCTTGTATTATGATGCTTGTATGACTCATTTATTTTCAGAGTTGTGTTGTGATATCTTCCTGTGAGTCCCTAATCTTGATCGTACACGTTTACGTGTATGATTGAATCGGGGGCGTCATAAGTCCTGTAGGAATCCCCCTTCCAACTCCTTGGCCGAAGTTGAGTCTAGTCATTGCTAAAACTTTTACTAACATGGCTGTGTGGCTTACGGGCCCACGTCGCCATTGGGTGGTATTTGGATCTTTTACTCCTCGTCTATACTTTGGGATTCTGATCTCTTTTCTATTCGGGTTAAATGATTTTACTAAATCTGACTCTAGGTTCTCGAAACTACTTTCCTTCTGGAGAGCCCCTTCAGTCCAGATGATCGCCTGCTGCACCAGTAAATTTTGAAGATACTCTCCGATGTTTCCCCGAGACCCTTGTGCCCTTCGCCGTTGCAATTCGATACCACCGATAAATCCCTATCGAAAACTACATACACTTGTCGTCCATAACTTCACTTCCAATTGTTGTTCTTATTACAAGATACCCTGAAATACTTTGGATATTCCGAGAATACTTTGTGCCTACTGCCTTGCAGTTCTTTGCCACATGAATACCCCTACGGATAATTCCTCGCTCTTACCGAGTATCCGCTCATCCCTAGTTGTTCATGTGTTTCACAAAATTCTTCAAAATACTATCCGATCTTTCGAGAAGCCTCATTAGCCTATGGCTCTTGAAATGCTTGTCTGCCTGCATTTTGGTTAATTCCAAATGACTAGCAATATTCATGGATGTCCTTGCCTTTATCATCTTGGGTCCCTTGATTCAATATTTTGTGAATGTTGCAATCCTTAATCAGATCCTAGAATTCATCCTTTCGGCTCAGACGTCATTTTAAACATGAGCTGGATCTCGACCAATCAAATTGCCATTGATTGTACCCCTAAGCCTACTCAACTTATCCATCCTTGATCAGAGCATTGCTTCTGATCCCCTGATTTGGAAATCATAATTCTTTTGCATTTGAACTTTGAATTAGTCAGATGTTTCTATAATCAGATCTCCTTGCATTCTTCTTCCTCTGGTTGAGTACCGATGCTCACATCAGATCCCTTATGGACCACCGATTCCTTTGTTAGATTTTATCCGACAGTGCCCTTCATATTGAATAACCTTGTGAGCCTTTCCATGGGTATATAATGCCTTTGGTAAATTGTATCATCTGCTTTTGAACATTGCTCTACTTTCGAGCTTGTATTATTTACTCCGAAGTTTGTGGTATATGTTCCTAAGATGCCCTGATGGGTTGAACCTCGCCTTCCCTAATCCGTGTGAACCCGAAGATTACACGGGTCATACTTATCTCGGTATTGCACCGTGTAAAAACTTTCAACAACTAATGTCATTTTCGAAATACGAGAGGTGAATGAAAGGTTATGTGTTGAACAAGTGGGAGTCGACCTTGAACCCTGTGTTCATGCCCATGGACACGATGTATACCTTATCATGGAAGCTTATCTTAAAATAATTATCCCCTTGTTATATGTTCATATTGTATCCGTGGACGTGGTTCCGACCATGTTTCTCCTTGATTCCGTTTCTCGTGCAAGTTTGAGCACTTGTCTTCTGCAGAGCAATACCCTAGTCCAACCTCTACCTTGATCTGTCGTCGAGTATTACCCCCTGGTATCTCGAGATTATCATGGAACTGCATAACCTCTTATGATTTCTTCATCAAGTACTACATTCTCACTGATTCCAATTTTTCACGGGTGCTGAGTTATTAAACACTCAAAGACACCGATAACTGAATCGATCTCGCACCGCGATTAAACAACTCTTGGTAACCTTCATCACTTACGAATTTGAACTCGATCACGAAAGTCCTAGCCTGCTCGACTATATCATTATCATGCTAAATTTTAACTGTGCTGCCGGGTCCTTCTTCCCGGAGCACAAATTTCGATGGTGAGCTAAGCTTACGTCGATTTTCCTCGTCATATCATTTGTCCTTGAACAACAAACTTCATTTCGAGTTTGTGTCGTACCCATGGTTCCAATAGCCGTTCGCTTCATCATTCCTTTGACTTGATGCCATCGACGATCGATTACATCTTCATGAAATCTCTCGACAAGTGTGTCATGATCATCATCAACATTTTAACTCCTTCCAGGATACCAATCGAATTCATGATGAGAAATACCATCCTTGCCCTCGATGATTTGTGTTATCATCGACCACTTTATTGCCTTCCAATTCAACACAAACTTGTTCATGTTTCGTGTGTATACCTTGAGATCCTTGCTATCCAAAGCATTTGTTCTTTACCTTGGAGTATTACCATCTTTTATGTCAAGAATGTCATGAGAATTTCACCACCTCTTAAGAATTCTTGATACAGGTGATACTTCTTGCCATATCCGTTCATTCCTTGGTCCCCGCGTTGTTTCTAACCGGAAAACCGATAATTGAATTACGTTGTGCGAGTTCAAAACTTCTAGCAATCCTATTGCTTTGAAGTTAATGGTCGATAATTCATTCTTAGACCATTGGTTATCGAATCACCGTTCTAACTTTGATCATGCTACCTAACCCATATTTTGGGTGGACCTTTCAACCAATGTTTAACTGAGTATGTTTTCCTCGAGCATACCTCTTTATATCATTTGATCTGACAAATGTTATCTCCTTGTTCACATAAGTGTGGAAATTCATCTTTTGAAAATCTCAATGAATTGTTGCTGAGTCAATCAGCCACCTCCTCACCTCTCCTTGAATTAATGATGAACTCTTGTTTCGGAACTCGCTTCGATAGTTCATTACCCGAGAATATTATAATGTCATCTCGTCAATTCCGTTGCACCTTTTATTCTCGGGCATCCTGAGTCTGAGGTATCCTGACACCAATCAGATCTGAATCTCGGTCAGATATGATGGCTGGGACATATTTCCAAGAGTTATAACATTAATATTTGACCCGATAAGGTGATGTCATGCCTACCTCACCTGGCTGGAGGACCTATTGTTATAGTTCTTCCTTTTCAGCAATGCTATCCATTCTTCCATGAGGAAATTGTAAGACTTATTCTATAAGTTGTTTCCGATGGATCCTTTGTGTCCAAAGTCTGACCTTTGCTTGAAGACCATGCCAGTGCTACCTCGAAGCATGTCTGTGGTACTCCTATTTTCAATAAGAGCATTTGAAGAACAATGCTAAATTTTCCTTATAAATTATGCAAACACCATTGTATGGGTCATGTCATGAAATTCCTCTCCCATTACCTAAATGGTTTTCTACGTTATATCATGTCATGGATATCATGCTCTGCTTGTCCTTGGAAATGTTAAACCCCTGAAATATGTGTTTAAACACATTTCCCTTTCCATTGTTCTGTTAATCTGATAAACACCTTTTCCTTTCCATTGTATTGTTAACCTTTATGGTGATCATTATAATCTAAGCAGTATTAATTCCCTGCTTATGTAAACACCTCGGTGTACAATTACATCAAGAAGACCTCGTTACTTTTGTTGATTTACATTCCGGTAACCACCGAAGGATGAGAACTTTGCCTATTGGCCCGCCTCGTTCAACGAGCAGGATAATGGTTCTCTTCATCCCTCGCCCTTGGTACCGATGTTGTTGCCGACATAACTGACAGACTATCCTCTGACATGCCTTGCTTACATGATCGTGTAAGACGTCATCGCCTTCCTACATTAACCCACATGGTGGGCCCATAACCCATAGATCCACATGATCGAAACCTGACTCTCCTGTACACCCTGTTGTCAAAGTTATTCCTCGAGCTTGACTTCGTATGTAATTCACGGGCCACATGCCTAGTAATCTATTCTGGTATCAGACACAATACCTACTCTCGCCTTTCTGAACACCTTTCTCACTCTGGTTCAGACTTCGAGCAACTATCTATCCGCTGGGAACCTCTTATTGTACCTTCGTACCTTACTCTCTATGTATTTTATATGTTCAACTCGAGAGATAATCTTATGCTCATTCAGGGGCTAACCCCAGATTGTTTTCCCTCATAAGCATTCTGTCGTAGCCGAGCTGCCCCTTACCTATTCGTAAGTATATTGGAGATCTCGACGAAAGGATGACGACTTGATCATGGTGACTTGAAGCAGAGAAATGCAGACATCAATGAAAGGGATCAACCTCTTTGAAAGGGCATCCAAGACCGAGAAGACTCGTTAGGTTTTCGCTACCAACACTTTTTCCCCCTTACTCCACCACTTAAATCTCAGGACGAGATTTCTTGTAGTGGAGGAGAATTGTGACGCCCGGATAATTAAGCTACAGTGGTCGCACGCTAATGATGCCACGACACCTCGGTTGCTGTTGATAAACTCTCGATAGTTCAAAACCGAAACAAATTAAAAATTTAATTAAAGGCAAACATCAAAGTTCTCAAACATTAAAAATAAAATGTTCTGGTTGTGCCAAATAATGTTTAGATATTTAAGGTGAAGGAAACACACTTTTAGAGAATGCATAAATATTTTAAATTGAATTAAAACATTAAAGGAGATAAATAAAAGAAAAGAAAAAAACTAACAAAACTAAAAAAAGGAAACAACCCCCTCCCCCCTGGCCAACTGGGCCAAGGCCCAAGCGGCCAACCCAACCGCCCCTCACTCCCCATAAACCCCACCAACGGGAAACCCTAGCCACTAACCACCCCAGTCCCCCACTCCTCCCGATCCCCACTCCTTCCCCGGGCTCTCTCTCCTTTGATCGGGAGCCGCCGCCTAGAACTCGCTTTGGCCGACGCCGTCGCCGACGCTGCCGCCGGGCCTTCCTCGTCAGCTTTGTCTCCGCCTCGCCCCTCGCTCCTCTTCCCCGACCCGATCTGGATCAGGAAGGGGCAACGAGCCTGACGCCCCTGGACATCGGCGCCGTCGTCGTGCGCCGCGCCACCACTGCCCGAAGACCTCGCCGCCTCGACCTCTTCCCCGTCGTCAACCCCGCCACCGTGGCTGACCCATCCTCGTCCTCCTCTCTGAACGGCCTCCATGAGCCCGCGCCGCCGACTCGCCGGACTGCCACCTCGCTGGACTGCCTCCCCGTCGCTCTCGCGTCCCCGTCGTCGTCCCCACGCCTCACTGCCTAGACCCCATGGCCCGTGGTGAGGCCCCGGCATCTCCTCCTCCCCTGTCTCCGTGCGCATGTACATGCACGCGCTCACGCGCCGTCGCCTCTCACACGTGCGCTCGCCGGCGCTACCCCGCGCCGCCGATCCCGCATGCGGTCGCAGCCTGCGCCCTTGCCCGCCTTCGCCACCCCTGCCGCCTGGCCTGCCTCAAGACGCGCCGCGCCGCGGCCAACTCCAGCACTGTCAGCCGTGCCCGGCGGTTCTGCCGGCTGCCCGCGTGGCACCTGCACGCTCAGAATCAAGACAGCCGGTGCCCGCTAAGGGCCCCTGTGCCTATGACAAATGGGGCCCATGCCCAGAAATAAAACAAAAGAAAAGGGATTAAGTAAATAATAATTGTTAATTAATTAATTAGTTAGTTAGTAAGTTAATTAGTTAACTTAATTAACCTGCTTAATCACCTAATCAACCAGATTAGTTAATCAGTTGTTGTTTAGTTAAACATGTATCAATGACATGCGGGTCCCATGGGCCCTTTTTGACTAGTCAGCGGTCCAGTCAAACGCTGACTGGACAATTGACCAGGGCCCCACCTGTCAGCCCCTTAGAGACACTCTGGGTACACTTCATGTCTACCCATAACATCTAAATACGAATTTAATTTTGAATTAAATTAAATCCAGAAATTAGAAAATCATTTTAAATCTTTAAAATTTAATATAAAATAAACCGTAGCTTGGATGAAAAAACGTTGTACATGAAAGTTGCTCAGAACGACGAGACGATTCCGAATACGCAGACCGTTCGTCCGCTACACATCCCTAGCATAGCAAACATGCAACTTTCCCCCTCCGGTTCAGCTGTCCGAAAACGCGAAACACCGGGGATACTTTCCCGGATGTTTCCCCCCTGCGCCGGTATCACCTACTACCGCGTTAGGGCACACCTAGCACCGCGCATTGTCTTGTCATGCACCGTCGTGCTTATGTTTGCATTATATTTATTGTTTCTTCCCCCTCTTCTCTCGTTAGACACCGAGACCGACGCCGCTGCTACCCAGTACGACTACGGTGTTGACGACCCCTCCTTCTCGACTGAGCTTCCAGGCAAGCCCCCCTTGATCACCAGATATCGCCTATTCCTTCTCTATACTGCTTGCATTAGAGTAGCGTAGCATGTTATGGCCTTCGGTTATTCGTATTCTGCTGCATAGCCTGTCATTGTTGCTACAGTTGTTACCCTTACGTGCAATCCTAAATGCTTAGTATAGGATGCTAGTGTTCCATTAGTGGCCCTACACTCTTGTCCGTCCGCCATGCTATACTACTGGGCCGTGATCACTTCGGGAGGTGATCTCGGGCATATGCTACATACTTTATACTGTTACATTACTTATGATACTGTTCGGAGATGGGGGAAATTTGAAGGCGGTGTGGTTCCATCCCGGTAGAGGTGGGCCTCGGTTCCCGACGGCCCCCCACTGTTACTTGTGGCGGAGCGACAGGGCAGGTTGAGAACACCTAGGAGAGAGGTGGGCCTGGCCCTGGTCGGCAACCGCGGATACTTAACACGCTTAACCAGTTCTTGGTATTTGATCTGAGTCTGGCCATTTGGTCTATACGCACTAACCAACTACGCGGGAACAGATATGGGCACTCGGCGTCGTGGTATCAGCCGAAGCCTTCTTGACGTCAGCGACTGAGCGACGCACGCTGGATTGGAACGTAAGGCTGCTCTTGTATTAAGGGTCTAGTTCTGCTTCCGGCCACTTTCGCAACGTGCAGGTGTGCTAAGGGCGATGGGCCCAAACCCCTGTGCGCTTAGGTTTAGACCGGCGTGCTGGCCTCTCTGTTGGCCTAGGTGGGGCTGCGACGTGTTGATCTTCTGAGGCCGGGCATGACCCAGAAAAGTGTGTCCGGCCAAATGGGATCGAGCGTGTTGGGTTATGTGGTGCATCCCTGCAGGGAAGTTTATCTATTCGAATAGCCGTGATCTTCGGTAACAGGACGACTTGGAGTTGTACCTTGACCTTATGACAACTAGAACCGGATACTTAATAAAACACACCCTTCCAAGTGCCAGATATAACCCGATGATCGCTCTCTAACAGGGCAACGAGGAGGGGATCGCCGGGTAGGTTTATGCTATGTGATGCTACTTGGTGAACTTACCATCTACTCTCTTCTACATGCTGCAAGATGGAGGTGACATGAAGCGTAGTCTTCGACAGGATTAGCTATCCCCCTCTTATTCTTGCATTCTGCAGTTCAGTCCACCGATATGGCCCTTTACACATATACCCCTGCATATGTAGTGTAGCTCCTTGCTTATGCAGTACTTTGGATGAGTACTCACGGTTGCTTTTCTCCCTCTTTCCCCCGTTTCCCTTCTACCTGGTTGTCGCAACCAGATGCTGGAGCCCAGGAGCCAGACGCCACCGTCGACGAGGACTCCTACTACACCGGAGTTGCCTACTACTCCGTGCAGCCCGTTGACGACGACCAGGAGTAGTTTAGGAGGATCCCAGGCAGGAGGCTTGCGCCTCTTTCGATCTGTATCCCAGTTTGTGCTAGCCATCTTATGTCAACTTGTTTAACTTATGTCTATACTCAGATATTGTTGCTTCCACGACTTCGTCTATGATCGAGCACTTGTATTCGAGCCCTCGAGGCCCCGGCTTGTATTATGATGCTTGTATGACTCATTTATTTTTAGAGTTGTGTTGTGATATCTTGCCGCGAGTCCCTGATCTTGATCGTACACATTTGCGTGTATGATTAGTGTACGATTGAATCGGGGGCATCACAAGCTGGGAGCGATTGCCGGTTGGACGACCGAAGACCTTGAAGTACGAGGATTGGGATGACAAAGACGACCCACTACAGATCCCCACTTGGGCTTACAAGCGGGATGTGGTAAATTAGACGACGGATGATCCCTCGGTCATGTGCAAGTTGTACACGAGCGAGCTGGACACGATTACGGCTGAGCAGGTGACTCAACATTGTATAAGTGATTATCATGCTTCTATCGTAACTCGTAATCAGTTTTGCATTCTATGCTATGTTGCAGGTGGAATGGGAGTCGTGTGGAAGAGGGGATAGTTTTGGTAACCCTAGAGAGTTCATGCTGAATCCGATGTGCACTAGGGATAGGGATATTTGGCATATGCGGTGCCCACTCATACGCAACTGGGCGGTTGAGCTTCACCTGCCACATCGGGTGTACCGCCAGTTTGGTTTGTTCTAGCCACACCCGCCGGAGTGGGAGGACACGGACAAGTTGCTACACTTGTAAAATATAATTAACCTTGAGCACTTAGCAGCTTCTCGGCGGTTTCGATGGTGCTAATATTTTGTTTCTAACTTGCAGGTTGGATAGGAGAAAGCAGCAGAAGGTCAAGGATTGGGACAAGCATCACAGGAAGTGTATCATATAGTTCGCGCTTAGTGTGGAGCAAGCTAAGGCTGGAAAATGAGCCCAGCTTCGTGAGTACTACCCGTTCGCGTCCAACAACTATCTCACATGGTTTCCTTGCAAGTACCTATGTGGAGGTATGCAAGACGGCGTATGCTGAGGAGATTTTGGAAGATCCCACCGTCTTCGATGAGCTAACCCAGCACGAGTACAACAAATTAGTCAGGGAAGGCACCTCAGTCCCTTCAGCTCCAATAACGAACTTTGTGGTATTTCCCCTTTTTGCTTTCCCATTCCCACTATTCACATCTTTGCTTGCCTAACACGTTAATGACGTTTCTGTTCATAGCGTGCCCAGATCAAAAAAGCAGCTGATGAGACCGAGTCTATTCTGGAGACAACCCCGGTTGGGAAAAGCGATGGGGAAGGTGCAGTTCGAGCATTCATTAAGGTTCACATATCCTTGAATTGTCCATGTAACATGTGTTGCTACGTTCGATATCTCATTCACTTGTACATGTTGCAGCGTCGGGGCCAAAGGTTAAGGCGGCTATCAAACCTTGCCGGTTGTCGTGACCCTGATTATGTATCACCTCAATGGTCTAGGTCGGTGACACCATCAGATCCCACTTCTGGCCATGGTGCTCCTTTGGAGGATGAGGATGTGGGTGTGGTCACCCAAGAGGTATGGCAATAGCATATATTCAATTATTGATGCATTGCTAACTTTATCCTCACACACGGTCTTTTCCATATCGGTTGCTTTTGTAATAGGTTGCTGATGACATGACCTTGGAGACCTATCAAGTTCGATCAACATACAAGTTTAAGCCTAGGAGGGGAATCAATAAATAAACACCTGAAGACTTCACCCAAAGAGGCAAGAGGACGGTTGGCACCTCGCGGATGGAGGCTTTGGATGCCTATGTGGATGAGGTGGGCGAACCGGAGTGGGTTGCTCGTCCTAGGAAGGTGAAGAAGATATCCAGCAGGAGGGGGGAGAAGCCAATAAGCGCGGAAGGAACTAGTCGTCATCCTCTATTTGTTATGTAACTCGCCTAGTAGGCTTTTTCTTATGCCGTTGAACTTGAAGTGGTGGTAGCTCTTAGTAATGTTGAATTTGAAGTTATTGTATCTCTCAGTAGTGTGGTCACTCTTAGAAATGTTGTCTTTGTTGAAGTTGAAGAGGTGTTGAAAATGTCTATAATGATGATCATTACTGTTTATTCTGTGATGCAAGTATATTTTCCTGGAAATGTGCCTTAAAATGCGCCTTAAATGACCCAGTTTGAGGGACCAAAAACATTAAGTGTTGGTGCAGTGCCCAACTAAGAGGCACCACACTGTATTGGCCCCCAAACTGAGTGCAAACTTTCTGTGGTCTCTGGATAGCTCTACCCAGGCGTGCAATGCCTCCGAGCTAGGCGCCACACCGTGCAGTGCAACACCTAGCTCTGAGGCATTGCACGCCTGGCTAGAGCTATCCAGAGAGCAACAGAAACTACAGCCAGATATAGCCTGGTGTGGCGCCTAGCTCTGAGGCGCCACACTGTATTGTGCAATGCCCAGCCTTTAGGAGTTGCACTATACAGTGTGGCGCCCTCTTGCTAGGCGCCACACCAACACTTAGCAATTTTTTGCCCCCAAAGTGGGTGCAAACTTTTTGTTGCTCTCTGGTTAGCTCTACCCAGGCGTGCAACGCCTCCGAGCTAGGCGCCACACCACGCAGTGCAACGCCTAGCTCGGAGGCATTGCATGCCTGGGAAGAGCTATCCAGAGAGCAATAGAAACTCAGAGTCAGTGCATAAGCCGATGTGGCGCCTAGCTTGAGGTGCCACATCGACAAAGGCAACGCCTGAAAGTTAGGCGTTGCACTTGAACTTAGCGAAATGTTTGGCAAACAGAGAACTGTGAAGTTATCATATGCACACAAAGTAGTGTGATGATGTGTAGCAGAATATAGCAAGCAGACAACTGTGAAGACAACATATGCACAAACTACTTCACGGCACATAGTAGTTCATAACATATAGTACTTCAACTTGAGGAGTAGTTCATACAACCAAATCGAGGAGGAAATACATAGTACTTCATGACACATAGTATTTCACAATCAAATCGAGGAGTCCAAAATACATAGTAGTTCATGACACACAGTAGTTCACAACCAAATCGGAGAGCATAGTGTAGGATCAAAAGTATGTCTAGAGGGGGTGGGTGATTAGACTACTTGAAACCAAATAAAAATCTAGTCTTTTCCCAATTTTAAGTATTGGCAGATTTTAGCAACTTATCACAAGTCAAGCAATCAACCTACACATGCAAATCTAAGAGTATAGCAGCGGAATATAAATCATTGTATATGAAGGTAAAGAGGAGGAGTTTGGAGGGAGCAAACGCAATGTAGACATGGAGATTTTTGGCGTGGTTCCGATTGGTGGTGCTATCGTACATCCATGTTGATGGAGACTTCAACCCACGAAGTTTAACGGTTGCGCGAGTCCACGAAGGGCTCCACCCACGAAGGGTCCATGAAGAAGCAACCCTGTCTATCCCACCATGTCCATCGCCCACGAAGGACTTGCCTCACTTGGGTAGATCTTCACGAAGTAGGCGATCTCCTTTCCCTTACAAACTCCTTGGTTCAACTCCACAATCTTGACGGAGGCTCCCAAGTGACACCTAACCAATCTAGGAGACACCACTCTCCAAAAGGTAATAGATGGTGTGTTGATGATGAACTCCTTGCTCTTGTGCTTGAAATTATAGTCTCCCCGACACTCAAATCTCCCTCACAGATTTGGATTTGGTGGAAAGATGATTTGAGTGGAAAGCAACTTGGGGAAGGCTAGAGAACAAGATTCTTGTGGTTGGATTGGTATATCTTGGTCTCAACACATGAGTAGGTGGTTATCTCTCAGAAAATTAATGCTGGAAGCGTAGGCACGTTCTGATGGCTCTCTCCATGACTGGAGGAAGGGTGGAGGGGTGTATATAGCCTCCACATAAAATCTAACCGTTACACACAATTTAGCAAACCCGGTGGGACTTAATAGTGAAACTCGGTCAGATCGATTTAGTTCAAAATGTGAACATTAGGATTTTCGGTGGGACCGACATGTCAACTCGGTGGGACCGATTTCATTAGGGTTAGGGAATAACGTAATCTCGGTGAGACCCATCACATGAACTCGGTGAGACCGATTTCTGTAATAGGCAAACAGAGGGTTGGTCAGGCAAACTCGATGGGACCGATCGCTCATTTCTGTGAGACCGGAACGTTACGAAAAGGAAACAGAGAGTTTGCATTGCAAACTTGGTGGGACCGATCACTCATCTCGGTTAGACCAAAACGTTACGAAGGGAAACAGAGAGTTTCCAATCACATCTCAGTGAGACCGAACTGATTAGGGTTTCTTGCTATGGCTATGTCAACTGAACTCGGTGGCGCCGGATATATCAAATCGGTGGGTCCGAGTTTGACTTTTGGTTTGGGACATATGTGGAAATGAGAAAGTGGTTGAGGGCTTTGGGGCATATCACTAAACATTTTGAGCAAGCAAGCCATTAAGCAACACCTCAACCCCTTTTAATAGTATTGGCTTTTCCTATGGACTCAATGTGATCTTGGATCACTAAAATGAAAATGTAGAGTCTTGAGCTTGAGCCAATATGTGTCCTTAACATTTTGAGGGGTTCACATCTCTAGTCCATGCCATGCCAGTCATTGAACTTTCTGAAATGATCATCTTGAAAGAGTATTAGTTCAATGAGCAATATGTTGTTAAGAATTACCAAAACCACCCAGGATTAGTTGCACTTTCAATCTCCCCCTTTTTGGTAATTGATGACAACATATATATCAAAGCTTCGACAAATGATAATAAGAATGAAATACATCATCGCTTCGAGAAGTATGTGATAAGCAAGAGCTCCCCATAAATTTGTGCATTATTTGAAATTTGCTTTTGAATGCAAATGCACAGTCGATTAGGATCATGGGTTACTCTTCCATGTCACATACATCTTGGTGGAGCGCTCAAAATGATAGAATATGAAATATGCACTCATTACCAAGACAAAGTGAATGATTCATGAGAGATAGATAATATCAACATCCAAGAACAAGCATTAACGTATGATATGATCAAACACATGATCATACAAGTATCTCACACACACATAGAGTATCATCCAAGTAAGCCCCTTTTGCAACAAGTTACCAAAAAGCTTGAAAATGCATAGTGCTATGCTACACTCTAGGCTTGATCTTCGGGAGGTGGTGTGGAGAGGACTCCTAGGACAAATGCATCTGTTGAAGTTGTTGGAGCTAGTGGAGTTGCAACTGGAGGAACAATTGAAGTTGTGGCTGCAGGTGCTGACGTAGTAGCTCTTGTGTCTATCACAGGCGCTGCTGCAGATCTCTGTGCCCCAGACACTCTCTGAAAAGCTTCAGTGGTAGCTTTCCCTTTCCTCTCTTCACCTTCTTCATGGAGGTGCTCAACAGCTGTTTGCATCTCAGTGACCTTCAAGTCAAGATCATAGAACTTTGTTTCAATGATCCTCTCAAGACTCTCTTGATTCTGAGTCAGGGTGGCCAATCCTTTCTCAATCCTCAAAGTGGCTTGAATAAGATATCCAAGTTGATCTTGCTTTGACTTGAGAAAAACTTGTGAAGCCTCTTCAGCACTTGGCATCTTGGCTGCCTTCTCTACTTTTGCTTTCTCCGTCTTCTCTTGTGCCTCTACTGATGTAGGATCTTCAGCATCCATGACAACTGTGTTGTCCTCAAAGTCAGGCCTCAAGGGAAGGTGTTCCTTGTCCAACAAGTATGTGCCTGTGCCCATCTTGGAGTTGATGAGCATATGGATGTGTGGAGCATACCCACATGATCTCTTTTGGTCAGCAGCTATTCTCTTTATGGTCTCAACAATCAAACTCATCACTTTAAACTTCTGGGGCACATCAAACAACTAAAGCAAATTGATGGAGTGGCCTCTGATCATCCTGTGATCTCCTGATTTGGGCAACAAGGTGTGCCTCAAAATGGTGTTTATGGTGGCCAGTCCAGAAAGCAGATAATACACAAAGCCTAGCTTGTGTGTCTCCAAGGCTTTGTCAGGAATTTCCTTATACATGTTTGCCATGGAGTTGTGATCTTTCTTGCACTTTGCATAGACATCAATGTCATCCTCATGCTCTTTAGGGGCATTGATCAGCTTGGCCCACTCAGCAACTGTTGACTGGTACCTTGTACCTTCAGACATCCAAACAATCCTTCTATCAGGATAGAAATGAGCTGTAGAATAGAATTGCATAATGAGCTCATCATTCCACTTGGTTAATTTGTGACCCACAAAAGTGTCTACTCCATTGAGTCTGAAGCTCTCATGCACTCCTGGGAAGTGGTCTTCATTGTTGTCAATGTACTTCCAATCTGCCCACTTCATGTCACAGACTATTGGCTTCTTGTCCAACAGAATTGTCTCGTAGAAGTCTTGCTGCTCCTTGGTATGAAACCTATAGTCCACAGCAGTCCTTCTCCTCACAGCATAAGGATATGATTGTCTCCACAATCTGAGACCTGCATCCTTTCTGACTTTCATGTTTTCAGCCACTGGGTGATTGTCATCATGATCAGGAATCTTTGGCTTTAGCTTTCTGAGCACTTGGGCTTCATCATCTTCTTCTTCTATTTCAGGCACTGGGGCCTTATTCTTCTTAGCAGCTGGTATATTTCTTGTGCTTCTCGTTGGTGCAGACTTGGGGGCTGGAGCAGTAGCTTTGGGGGCAGTCTTGGGCTTGAAGGAGAAGCCCCATACTTGATGGCATCCCCCATCAGCTTTTGAGCTTTAGGTGATGGTGCAGCATCCTCTTCTTCATATTCTTCCTCATCCTCAGCCGGGTCTCTCATCATAGAGGACCCGCCAATTACTCTGGCCATGGTCTTCTTGACCCTTTCCTTTCTCTTGCCCTCACCAGCCTCCTTTGGTTCAAGAGTGAACTCTATGGTTTCCCATGTTGAGGCCCTGGCTTTGGACATGGGCACTCTCTTTGCAGGAGCCTTCTTGTTCAGACCAGGCTTTGTTGAAGCAGCTGTGCCAAATTCCTTCTTGACTACCTTCTTCTTGGAGCTGACCTCCTCCTCAGCAGAAACATAGTCTTCATCCTCAGAATTTCTCTTTCTCCTCTGCCTAGTAGCAGCGTTAGGCAGGTTTCTAGGAGTACTTCTGCTGCCTTCATCATAGCTGCCAGAGGGACTAGTGCCCTCATTCAGATTAACTTGATCTTGAGACCTGTTCTGGCTAGCACTCTGATCAGACATTGTTGACACCGCAAACTGAAAGCTGACCCTGTGAATAGTTATAGATGAGATAGAGTGGATGAGCATCACAAAGTGCAAAGATTTTGCAAAACAATTGAGTCAAAAACTTAGTTTTATTTTTCCACAAAAAGCATTTCAGAGCTACCGATTTGTTAAACTCGGTGACACCGAAGCAACTTTGGAGTCTAAACTAGTGAAATCGGTCAGACCGAGACACAGTTCGGTGACCCTGAGTTGCTAGGGTTTCACTGAGAGTTGAACTCGGTCACACCGATTTGCAAGTTTTGCTCAGACCGAAAGTTGCAAGTGTAATGGCCTAAGCCAAATCGGTGAGACCGATTTCTACAACTTGGTCGGTCCGAGATGAGTTCGGCGGAAACCTAACCCTATATTTTCGAATCAAAACTAATCTAAAGGAAGTTTTTGCTGGACAGCATTATCTCTTACGTGGTAAGAATCATGGCATTGACTTTGTGCCTAGAATCGCAGGTAAAGATTGCACAAAGGATCGAACTCGTACCCTAACATGGCGATGAGCTCGCTACGGTAGCAACGGCGGTGAAGATTCCCGTTGATGGCAGCGCAGACCAGCAGTGGGAGGTCGCTGGCGATAAGGAGATGATTCGGAGACCCGAGTCTACAGAGCAGGACACGCGCGGGCGAATATGTTTCGGAGAAATTTCCAAAAATTTGACCCGTCGGTATATATATCTTGACCCTGTCCGTGTGACCGAGTGGAACAACTCGGTGTGACCGAACCGTTCTAATCAGTTGCACTGTGATTGAAAACCAAGATCAACTCAATGAACTCGGTATGACCGAAAGGGATGAATCGGTCAGACCGAAATACACAGAGAGGTTTTGCAAGTTTAAGTCTACGACGAATCGGTGACTCCGAGTGCTCCTCACCCAGAGGGTTCAAATCTGACTTGATCAAACTTTGTGATGTTACATGAATAAAGTTTGAGACGAGAAAAGCATAGATAGCTAGTGGAAGTTCTTAGGCATTCTTGTCCATCCATTTGGCAAAAGAAGAAGAGCCAAATAAGCATAGCAACAAATGGATGTCCTCGAATGGAAAAAATATGCAATCAACATGCTCACACGATAAGATGGCAAATGAAATATGTGGCAAAGCATGCACAAACACTCTAGCATCTATCAAGCAATTGGCGATGACTATGTCATCTATATATGAGTATATTGACTTAGGAGTCAAATGAGAACATTTGATCATAGGTCATACTCATCGTTGAAGCACAAGTGGCGTTACCACTTTTACATAAAGCATTGTTGTTTTCACACCATTAGAGTTGCTTTAGCTCAATTCTTAGAGTAAAGCCTAGATGTGATATCCCCCCTAAGAGGGATGAACTACCCTTGGGTTTTGTCGATGATGACTTCATGTAGATGTTGAAGATGTGGATGCTCAATCCTGATGTAGATCATTTGGAGCAATCCATTGGAGTGAGTTGCACTTTCAGTACCTACACGGGTTAGTCCCACAAGGAACAAACAAGTATATCCATAGACATAAAGTGAAGTTCACACGAGATGATGTCCATAATGCATTAGGTTACCTTGTCCCTTGTCTTACCAACAAGAGGGTTTGTGACTCCTTGAACTAATGCAAGATGTGGAAGTTGTTTGCACTTGTTCTCGCCAAAATGATGTGAGTGAAATATGTTCGCGGAGTCACCCTCAAGAATTCTCTAGTTCTTCCTCTTCGGGAACCACATCAACTTGATGGGAATCCTTGGAGTTTTAGTCGTACTTGATGAAGTAGAACTTGATGTACTCTTGGGAACCCACTTGACCAAGGCCTTGGGAGCTTCTTCAAATGCATCAATCTCCCCTTGAAGCTCAACCTTGAGCAAGAGCATGGGTTCTTAAAAGCAATCAATGATGATCTTCGTGAGGAAAGCAAAAAGGCAAGGACAAGCTTTTCAAAGCGTAGCTTCTCATGAGTCTTTAAAAGCTCTCGATGATCTTCTAAGGTAGTTTCATGAGCTAACTTAAGAGTGTTTAGTTATTTAGTTACATGCTCAATCTCCTTCTTATCATCATCATTCGTTTTATCTTGATTACCATGATTAATAGCAAGTTCATCATAGTTTTCATCACTAGAGTTGTCAACAAGTAAATCATCGTCACCTAGCAAATCAACTTCATCACTATTGAAATCAACATACTCGGGGTGTGATACCTTTGGGCCTTTAGCCATGAAGAATAATCCAATTCCTTCATTTTATGAGTCAAATATATCATAGGAGTTGGTCGACACAAGTGCTAGACAGGAAACACCTTCATCTTGAGTATATTCTGAGTCAGAGTGATAAATTCTCTCAGAGTGATGGTCGGAGTCGGAGCCGGATACTCATTAACCAATGTGAGCTTGATGTCTTCATTTTTTGTAGCTCCTTGATGACTTGTCCTTCTTTTCTGAATCCTTGCTTCCGCGAGAGGTTCTTCATTCGTACGATCATCTCTACTCCATCTCTCTCTTGGAAGTGATTCTTCTCTTCTACTTCTCCTTTTAGGTGAGTCTTCTCTTCTTTTGTAGGGAGCCGTACACTCATTGGAGTAGTGTCCGGGTCTTCCGCAATTGTAGCAATTACGCTCATGACTAGAAGATCTTTTGTCATTGTAGGACCTTGACTTGGAACTTCTTTCTTTGCTTCTACTCCTGTAGAACTTGTTTAAGTTCTTTACCATTAGGCTCAATTCCTCATTGAAGGCTTATTTCTCACTTGATGATGTAGGAGCATCACATGAGGCTTTGTAAGAACCACTTGACTTGTTGTGAAGCTCTTCTTTATCCTTGAGTGACATCTCATGAGCAACAATTCTTCCAATGACTTCCGTTGGCTTGAGATCTTTTTAATTGGGCATCATTTCGATCAATGTGCACACGGTATCATATTTTCCATCCAAGGATTTCAGGATCTTCTTGATGATGAATCTGTCGATCGTCTCTTCACTTCCTAAGCCGACAATCTCATTTGTGATGAGAGCAAGCCTAGAGTACATTTCAGCGACACCTTCACCGTCCATTATTTTGAACTTGTCAAGCTGACTCTGAAGCACATCCAATTTGGATTCCTTGACGGAGTCGGTACCTTCGTGCATATCAATCAAAGTATCCCAAATTTCCTTTGCATTCTCAAGACGGCTGATTTTTTGAATTCTTCGGGCACAATCCGTTGAAGAGGATATCGCAAGCTTGAGCATTGTATTGCAGCATCTTCAATTCTTCCGCGGTAGCTTCACAATTCGGTTCTCTCCCATCGAAGAATTCACCTTGCAAACCAATACACACAATAGCCCAAACGGCGGGGTTATGTCCAAGAATATGCATTTTCATCTTATGCTTCCAACTAGCGAAATTAGTTCCATCAAAGTAAGGACCTTGTAGGATCGAAAGTATGTCTAGAGGGGGGTGATTAGACTACTTGACCAAATAAAAATCTAGCCTTTTCCTAATTTTAGTTCTTGGCAGATTTTAGCAACTTTGCACAAATCAAGCAATCAACCTACACATGCAATTCTAAGAGTATAGCAGCGGAAAGTAAAACAATTGCATATGAAGGTAAAGGGAGGAGTTTGAGAGAGCAAACGCAATGTTGAAACGGAGATTTTTTATCCTTGGTTCCGGTAGGTGGTGCTATCGTACATCCACGTTGATGGGGACTTCAACCAACGAAGGGTAACGGTTGCGCGAGTCCATGGAGGGCTCCACCCACGAAGGGTAACGGTTGCGCGAGTCCATAGACTCAGCAACCTTGTCTATCCCACCATGGTCGTCGCCCACAAAGTACTTTCCTCACTCGGGTATATCTTCATGAAGTAGGCGATCTCCTTGCCCTTACAAACTCCTTGGTTCAACTCCGCAATCTTGACGGAGGCTCCCAAGTGAAACCTAGACAATCTAGGAGACACCACTCTCCAAGAGGTAACAAATGGTGTGTTGATGATGAACTCCTTGCTCTTGTGCTTCAAATGATAGTCTCCCGAACATTCAACTCTCTCTCATAGGATTGGATTTGGTGGAAAGAAAATTTGAGTGGAAAGCAACTTGGGAAAGGCTAGAGATCAAGATTTATGTGGTTGGAATGGAATATCTTGACCTCAACACAAGTGTAGGTGGTTCTCTCTCAGAAAATGTATGTTGGAAGTGTAGGCATGTTCTGATGGCTCTCTCCACGAATGAAGAGTCCGTGGAGGGGTATATATAGCCTCCACACAAAATCTAACCGTTACACACAATTTACCAAACTCGGTGGGACCAAATGATGAAACGTGGTCGAACCGATTTAGTTCAAAATGTGAATGTTAGGATTTTTGGTGGGACCGACATGTCAACTCGATGGGACCGATTTCGTTAGGGTTAGGGCATAACGTAATCTCGGTGAGCACCGATTACACAAACTCGGTCAGACCGATTTTGGTAATAGACTAACCAGAGAGTTGGTCAGGCAAACTCGGTGGGACCGATTCACTCATCTCTGTTGGACCAAAACATTACGAAAGGGAAACAGACAGTTTGCATTGCAATCTCGGTGGGACCGATCGCTCATCTTGGTTTGACTTAAATGTTATGAAGGGAAACAGAAAGATTACAATCCCATCTCGGTGAGACCGAGATCCCTATTGGTGAGACCGAAAAGACTAGGGTTTCTGGCAGTGGCTATGTCAAAAGAACAAGGTTAAGAGCTTTGTGCTTTACCAACTGAGCAATGGACCTTTCAATATAATGATTTTAAGACTTGTGTACCTTGAATTGTTGACAGGAGTAATTGGTAGCCCCCAAGGGCCGGCTCATTATGATGTGATGAGTCGGGTCTTCAATAAGGCCAATAAAAATGACTTTGCATTAGCCCCCAAGTGTCATGGTGCATGCTTTGCAGTGACATGAGACTTGCATACTTGATATAATCTCAATTTGAATATTGTAGCCCCCAAGTGCCGGGTCGTAAGCCTGCAGCAACTCGGGTCTATTCCTTCCATTGTAGAATAAATCATATCCTTTGATAAAATAATAGCCATTACGCTAGAGCGACTTTGAAAATTTCAATAATACCGGTTATTAATAACCATAATAAAAATCCAGCCATGTTGGCTATTCAAGATAATATAATCCAGTATGAAAAACCTTATTCATTCAATATCATAATGAAAATTCAGCCAAGTTTGGCTATTTGAATAATATGACCCAATGATTTATAAGAGCATGATTCCAATTGCGCAATCCAAATATATACTGGCGACTTATAGTCCAAAGCCAGGCCGGTTTAACAAACACCGGATAATTTCTCATCATATACTGGCGACCTATCGTCTTAAAGCCAGGCCGGGTTAATAAACACCGGTGATTTATAATTTTATTCAACCTGTTTCTGCATACAACAAGTTTAAAGTGTCCTGACGGTTTACCGCCGGACGGGTCATAATGCCCAACATATAACCCAGGTTTATAACCAAGGTTGTATTTAGGAATAATCAAATATGAAATATATCATACCTGTGACATTGAATCACATCGTTGGTTTACCAACTTTTTGTAGTAAGAGTGATAACCCCAATCTTGAGTAATGATAACTCCTTTCATACTGTGACGGTTTATGATAAAACCGTACCGGGTTGTGATAAACACCGGTTTATCCATATTCAATTCTGGTGACTTATAGTTGAAACCAGACCGGGCTGATAGTCTCTGGATTATAACTGATCATATACTGACAACTTGTAGTTGAAAGTCAAGCTGGGTTGATGAACACCGGTTTGAAAATATCACAAAATCTTATGAAAACAAAGAAAACTTAGCAAAGGCAAATAAAAACCATTGTAGTCGAGGCTTTTCACGGGCTGCCAGGCCCCAAATTCGAGGCTTTTCATGGGCTGCCAGGCCACTGAGTTAAACCATTTATGCAAAGCCTTTTAAGATGGTCCGCAATCCTTAACCAATCATCGTTTTAACTCGACAAGTTCAGGGTCTGTATTTTAGAGTACCTTGTCAAAGTTCGAAGGGTCATACCAGGTTTGCCTGGGCGGCATGACTTACTTAAAGAGGCAGGTTAACCCGGTGTTTTAGGTGTATACACCAGGCTTCCAAGCCATGGCTTGATAGCCAATTACAAGTGTAGATTCTAAGTTCATTGCGATAGCAAAGAATCCCCAAGTAACGTTTTGATCTGTGCTCAGTAGGTTCCTATGTTTGAGTTTTTGTTTTACAACACTCTCTTTAGCCTCGGAGTAATTTGGCTTTGAGCCCATCAAGAGGTATGACTATGGTTCAGAGACGACCAAGCCCCTAAGTGATGTTGTGGCATTGCGCCGATCAAGAGGTGTAGCTATGGTTCGGATATGACCAAGCCCCCAAGTGATATTGTAGAAAGCTTTGATAAGCCAAATCAAGGGGTAAACCGGATGCCGCTTTATAAGCAGAAGCGCCCATGTGATCAATAATATGACAGGCCAATAAGGCGGGATACCCATGTTTTAACCGCGCATCATGGCAACAGGTCCTCTTCGACTACCTTTAACTTTTTGCAAGAGATAAATTCTTCTTGAACCGGGATTTTGAACCGGATATTGAGAGCTTCAATGTTTTATGGGAGACATCTTTCCCTTGAACCGGATTTTAAACCTGAACCTTCATTTTCAGCCGGAAATTTTCTGACGACCTTTCAGCTCGAACTTGCGAGAAATTAATTCCTCTTGAACCGGAAATTATTAAACCGGATTTGAGAGCTTCAGAGCTTTGTGGGAATCAGATTTCCCTTGGACCGGATTTTAAATCGGCATTCTTTATTTTGAACCGGAAATTTTCTGACGGCCTTCAAATTGTCATCAATATGGTAGTAGCCTCCGGGACCGGGTTATGTTTCCCTCCAACGTTCTGGGGTTCTTGACTTCACAAAAAACCGGCATATAGCTGAATCATAGCATTGTAGCCCCCGAGTCTCAAGGTGACTCGAGGAGTTGGCTTGAGATTCTCCGTGTTTGACCATAGCAGAAGGTGTATATCATTGATGTTGATAATGCGATGTGAATGCACAGAAAGTTGAGGTGACTGTGACAGGTTATAAATGATCTCGTACGAGCCGTGTCAGCAACTCGGCCAATGGTTCCTTCCAACTGGCGATTTAAAGTTAACCAAAACTGTAGTGGCGGCGACTTGTGCGCCTACCCATTGAACCACCTAGTGCAGACGGCGGTTGATAGTATATGATAATTTGCCTCCATTTTGTTGAAAGCAAACCGGTCTACCCAAGCTGTGACTTGCTCAAAAAACTCATGCAGACAGGTGCGGCTCGGTATGTTGATGTAGACCAGGCCGCGAGAGACAGACCACAAATACGACCGCAACATCAGAAGCGGCTTTGGACAGATGAGTCAGCCGCGGCATTGTAAGCCGATGCGGATGGGCGAGTTAACCACGTCATGTTAATGTAAACCGGTCTGCAGAATGGCGGCTTACACAAGTTTGTCAATGTGGCCTAGACGCAGATATGGCCTCCGACACCGGCACGCAAGGACCAGATCGTACCATGGCCACTAGTTAATTGACCTGTGTACATAACAACATATCTCGGAGAAAATCATTCAATGATACTTAATTACACCAAAGAAGAGTTAGAAAAATAGCACCCGATTGTTTTTGTTCGACGAGTCTACGGAGATTTTCTTTGTCTCTGCTCTCGGTGCAAACGCCCTGATGTGCAATATGCATATTTGCCTCATCCATCATTTGGTATCTAACTTGCTAGTATTTTGCATTGGTTTGGGTCTCCATGTTTGGGAACGATGACAAGCAGAGGCAATTGCAGCGGCTGACGGCGCGCTGGCGGAGTGGTACTAACACCCAGCAGATGTCAGTGGGTTAAACCTGCTGTCTTCGAGGGATTTTCACACCTTGTCCCGCGAACAATGCCCTTTGCCATATCTCTTGTACGCATAGCAATAGTAACCATAGTCACATAATTGACCAGAAGTTTGCTTTCTTGAACCACGATTTGTTGATGCCATATACACCATTTGCAACAAATGTGCAAAAACTGCAGCCGCAGGCATTTGCAGATTTATCACTTCGTACTTGTAGTAGACGACAGAGCACAAAAAGGCATATTGAAGCAGTACCGCAACATCTGCGGCCTTGACGACGGTGACCAATGGTTTGTCATGAAGCCGAGCGAGGAGCAGCCTGAGAACAGCGGCGGCCCGTGGCCACAGGGCCGGCCCAATCCGGCAGCAGGAGCAACTGAGCAAGGCCGCGGCCAACTCATGACTCAGTCGAGGTGGAAACGTGGTCACAGCAGCCTAGCGGGTCCAAGGTAAAGCCGGCACGGGGTGGCGTAGGAGTCCAGCACGGCGGGTCAAGCCGCTGGCAGGGCGGTGGCCAATTTGAGGCAGTGACCAGGGCGGCTCGACGCCCGACGGCGGAGTGATGAGCTGGCGGCCCGACAGCAGAGGCAAGCCAGTGACGGAGGCTCGGAGCCACTCGGAGCGAGGCCCTCCCGGCGATTCAAAGCAAGGCCGAGGCCGTGACGGCAGAGGCCAGTCGGTTCAAGGCGGAGGCTGAGCAACACCGAGTCAGGGCTGCTGTGGCCATGGCAAACCACGGCTGAGGCAGCGGCGGCGACCAGGCCAAGGTGGAGCGCAGCGGCGACTTAGAGGCAAAGACGGAGACCGGCCGAGGCGGCCCGGCAACGATGGTAGGATCTGGGTCACAGTCGGTTCAGGGCGCGGGGGCTCAAGGAAGGCCAGTCTTTTTTCTGTAGTCTAAATCCGATTCGTCTCGTTAGTAGTCTACTAGTCCTATCCGCGGAGACCTTTTGAACCAACTTGGTGGCGGCTCGAAGCAATGAGACCACGGCGGAAGAAACAACAACTGGCAGAGTCGGCCCCGGGCGCCTCAGCGGCGGGTTGGAGCAGCCAAGGTGGCTTAGCGGGCTACAGCCGGGACAGAGGCGACCGGCGGAGGTGGCTCGTCCGCGGAGGCGCGCCGGTGAGGTGCGGCCGCGACGGCGGGGACGGGACGGCAGTTTGTGAAGGTAACGCGGCGACTGACTGACCCCGTACGGATGGACGACGCAGCACCGCAGAGACGTGTGGTAGCGTGAAGCGGGCTGAGAAAGCGGCCACTTGAGACGAGTCCGAGTCCACCTTTTCCCGTGCTCTCTCTCCTTTTCATGTTTACTTTGACCAATCGCATCCGGGTCGTGGTTGCCTTGGCGATTCGCGTTGGTACGGGTCTAGACAGCACCTGCGTGTATTGTCCGGGTAAATCTGGCCTTAACTGATTGGTTCCGGCGGCTTGGAACTGGCTTTAGCAAATTTTCTGTCGGTCTCGATGACACGCGATTGTAGCGGAAAGAACTGATTCTCTGTTCGGTTTCAACGGATCAGGTTACATCGGCGGCACACCGAAGAATGCCAAACCCTAACCCGCCTTTGAACTCAAAAACTCAGACTGCCAGCTTCTAGGTTAATAAAAATTCTGATCATAAGCATTGGATTTGCCGGTTCCTCCGAAGACTATCTTATGCCAATTTTTCCTTCATCCGGCCAATCACGAACTTCTCGATCCTTGACAGAGATCTCTCCAAGAACTCAACACCACCGTGCGCAGGCCCCACGGTGGGCGCCAACTGTCGTGGTTTTGTCACGGCAGATGTCCTCATGAAAGGACTTAGTCGTGAGGCCAACGCATCTATGTGGTAGCTTGAGAGGGGTTGAGTGGGACGAGAGACACAGGGCGGATCAACACACAAGACAAGGATTTAGACAGCTTCGGGCCCCGGGAAACATCATCCGGTAATAGCCCTACATGTTGTTTGTGGTTAGGTCTCATTATCATCACGAGGGAGTCGCCGTAAACCGGCTCTTTGTGTCTAGCCCTGGAGATTGTTTCTTCTTGCTTGTTCCCGTTTGGGGAGCCCTACCCTTCCTTATATATGTTGAAGGGGAAGTTTACATGTGGAGTCCTATTAAGATTAGGACTAATCTATCTCTAATACAAACCGGATACAATTCCGGGTCTTGACTCCTTGTAAGGGAAATATCCTTCATGCCTTTCCTCTTAAACCGGCCCACCATTAACATAAACCGGCCTTCTGGGCCTTGGGCCTTGTCATCCGTCTGACGTGCCCGCCGGGTCACCAGTGAGTCATAATTACCAGGCGGGTTGCTTGTAAACCGCCAGGTCAGGGCGGGTCGCTAGTAACTCGCCAAGTGTCAGTGGGGTCTTTAGATAAACCGCCAAGTCCGGCCGGGTTACACTTCCGGCCGGTTTATGCGGCGGGGTATATCCCCGACAGGACATATGTGGATATAAGAAAGTAGTTGATGGTTTTTGGAGCATATCACTAAGCATTTTGAGCAAGAAACTCATTAAGCAACACCTCACCCCCTCTTGATAGTATTGGCTTTTCCTATGGACTCAATGTGATCTTGGATCACTAAAATGAAAAATGTAGAGTCTTGTGCTTTGAGCTTGAGCCAATCCTTTTGTCCTTAGCATTGTGAGGGGTCCACTTTCTAATCCATGCCATGCCAATCATTGAGCTTTCCTAAAATATTTATCTCGAAATAGCATTAGCTCAATGAGCTATATGTTGTTAGGAATTACCAAGACCACCCAGGGATAGTTGCACTTTCAATCTCCCCCTTTTTGGTAATTGATGACAACATATAGATCAAAGCTTCGACAAATGATAATAAGATTGAGAAACGTCGTCGCTTTGAGAAGTATGTGATAAGCAAGAGCTCCCCATAAATTTGTGCATTATTTGAAATTTTCTTTTGAATGCAAATGCACAATCGATTAGGATCATGGGTTACTCTTCCATGTCACATACATCTTGGTGGAGCGCTCAAAATGAATGGAAATTAAAAGCATGCACTCATCACCAAGCAAGTGAATGATCATATAAGGATATAAGAGATAATATCATCCAACAAGCATTAAGGGTAGCATATGATCAAACACATGATCAAACAAGTATCTCACTAGAACATAAAGTATCTCACACAAGCACACAATCAAGAAGTTCAACCAAACCAAAAACAAGAGAGGTAAAAGCAACACTCTCTCTCTCGAAGCCTATGATCTAATCATTTTTCTCCCCCTTTGGCAACAAGTTACAAAAAGTTCAAAAATGCATAGTGCTAAACGTCTCTCGGGCTTGATCTTCGGGAGGTGGTGTAGAGAGAAGTCCAAGGACGAAGGCATCAGTTGAAGTAGCTGGAGCTGATGGAGTGGCTGCTAGAGGTGGCACTAGAGCTGTAGCTGCTGGTGCTGGTGCTGTAGCTCGAGAATCTCTCACTGGCACTGCAGCATATCTCTGTCCTCTAGGCACTCGCTCAAATGCATTAGTGGATGCCTTGCCCTTCTTCTCTTCTGCTTCCTCCTGAAGCTGCTCAACTGCGGTTTGGATCTCAGTTATCTTGACATCAAGATCATAGAATTTCTGCTCAATGATCCTCTCCAAGATCTCCTAGTTTTGAGTCAGGGTGGCCAAGCCCTTCTCAATCCTCAAGGTGGATTGGATCAGATATGCTAGCTGATCTTGCTTGCTCTTCAGGAAAACTTGAGATGCCTCTTCAACACTTGGCATCTTGGCAGCTTCCTCAGCTTTAGCTTTGGCTTTCTTCTCCTGTGCTTGAACTGATGATGGTTCATTCTCATCCATCACAACTGTGTTGTTTTCAAATTCAGGGTATATGGCCAGGTGCTCCTTATCCAATAGATATTTGCCTGTGCCCATCTTGTAGTTGACGAGATCCTGAATTTGTGGGGCATACCAACAGCTTCTCTTCTGATCAGCTGCTGTCCATTTGATTGTCCCTACAATCAGACTCATGACTTTGAACTTTTGAGGCACATCAAACAAATGTAGCAAATTAATAGCATGTCCTATGATCATCTTGTGATCACCTGACTTGGGTAGCAATGTATGCCTTAGGATCTAGTTGATGGTAGGCAGACCAGACAACAAGAAGTGGACATATCCAAACTTATGAGTCTCTAAAGCATCATCTGGGATCTCTTTGTACATGTGTGCCATAGTGTTGTGATCTTTCTTCTTCTCAGCATAAACATCCAAGTCATCCTCATGTTCTTCTGGGGCATTGATAACCTGATCCCATTCTTCAACAGAGGATTGGTACCTCGTACCTTATGACATCCAAATGATATTCCCATCTGGATAGAAGAGGGCAGTGGAGTAAAACTGCATGATCAGCTCATCATTCCACTTGGTGAGCTTCTGGGCAACAAAAGTATCAACTCCACATGCTTTGAAGCTGTCATATACTCCTGGATAGTGATCTTCATTTTCCTTGATGTACTCCCAGTCAACCCATCTCATGTCACACACTATGGGCTTCTTGTCAAGCAGGACAGTCTCATAAAAATCTTGTTGTTCCTTTGTGTGGAACATGTAATCCACATCAGTTCTCCTCCTAACAACATATGGATCAGACTGTCTCCACAATCTCAGTCCCGAATCCTTCCTGCTCTTCATATTTTCTGCAACAGGATGTGCATCATTGTGGTCAGGGATCTTGGGCTTGAGCTTCCTTAGCACTTGGGCTTCATCATCTTCTTCATCAACAGTCTCAGGCACTGGGGCCTTGTTCTTTTCTGCAGCTGGAATGTTTCTACTGCTTCTCTTTGGAGCAGACTTCTGAGCTGGAGCTTTGGGAGCAAACTTGGGCTTTGATGGAGCATCCCTGACTTTATAGCATCTCCCGTAAGCTTTTGAGCTTTGGGTTCTGGTGCAGCATCCTCTTCTTCTTCATCATCATCTCTCATCATTGATGGCTTCCCAAGTACTCTGGCAGTAGTGGTTCTTGCCCTCTTCTTCTTCTTGTCCTCACCGGCTGCCTCTTCTTCAGATTCAATGGTGAACTTCATAGTTTCACCTGTGGCAACTTTCCTTGGCTTGGACATTGGCATTCTTCTTGCTGGAGCCTTTGTTTTCAGTCCAGGCTTACTTGCAGCAGTTGTGCCTGTTGGGAAACGTAGTAATTTCAAAAAATTTCCTACGCACACACAGGATCATGGCGATGCATAGCAACCGGAGGGGAGAGTGTGCCCACGTACCCCCGTAGACCGAAAGTGCAAGCGTTAGCACAACGCGGTTGATGTAGTCGTACGTCTTCATGATCCGACCGATCCAAGTACCGAACGTACGGCACCTCCGAGTTCAGCACACGTTCAGCTCGATGACGTCCCGTGAACTCCGATCTAGCAGAGCTTCACGGGAGAGTTCCGTCAGCACGATGGCGTGATGACGGTGATGATGTTGCTACCGATGCAGGGCTTCGCCTAAGCACCGCTACGATATGACCGAGGTGGAATATGGTGGAGGGGGGCACCGCACACGGCTGGAATAGATCAACAGATCAACTTGTGTGTCTTGGGGTGCCCCCCTTCCCCCATCTATAAAGGAGCAAGGGAGGAGGAGGCCGGCCCTAGGAGGGGCGCTCCAAGGGAGTAGGATTCCTACTCCTAGTAGGAGTAGAGTTCTCGCTTTCCTAGTCCAACTAGGAGAAGGTGGGAAAGGAGGGGAGGGGAGAAGGAAGGGAGAGGGGGGCCACTCCCCAAACCCCTTGTCCAATTCGGACTGGGCTTGGGAGGGGCGCGCGCCACCTCCTGGCTGCTGCCTCTCCTTTCCCACTAAGGCCCATTAAGGCCCAATACTTCTTCCCTGTATTCCCGTAACTACCCGATACTCTGAAAAATACCCGAATCACTCGGAACCTTTCCGATGTCCGAATATAGTCGTTCAATATATCAATCTTTACATCTCGACCATTTCGAGACTCCTCGTCATGTCCCCGATCTCATCCGGGTCTCTGAACTACCTTCGGTACATCAAATCACATAAACTCATAATACCGATCGTCACCGAACGTTAAGCGTGCGGACCCTACGGGTTCGAGAACTATGTAGACATGACCGAGACACGTCTCCGGTCAATAACCAATAGCGGAACCTGGATGCTCATATTGGCTCCCACATATTCTACGAAGATCTTTATCGGTCAAACCGCATAACAACATACGTTATTCCCTTCGTCATCGGTAGGTTACTTGCCCGAGATTCGATCGTCGGTATCTCAATACCTAGTTCAATCTCGTTACCGGCAAGCCTCTTTACTCGTTCCGTAATGCATCATCCCGCAACTAACTCATTAGTCACATTGCTTGCAAGGCTTATAGTGATGTGCATTACCGAGAGGGCCCAGAGATACCTCTCCGATAATCGGAGTGACAAATCCTAATCTTGAAATACGCCAACTCAACAAGTACCTTCGGAGACACCTGTAGAGCACCTTTATAATCACCCAGTTATGTTGTGATGTTTGGTAGCACACAAAGTGTTCCCCCGGTAAACAGGAGTTGCATAATCTCATAGTCATAGGAACATGTATAAGTCATGAAGAAAGCAATAGCAACATACTAAACGATCAAGTGCTAAGTTAACGGAATGGGTCAAGTCAATCACATCATTCTCCTAATGATGTGATCCCATTAATCAAATGACAACTCATGTCCATGACTAGGAAACTTAACCATCTTCGATTAACGTGCTAGTCAAGTAGAGGCATACTAGTGACACTATGTTTGTCTATGTATTCACACATGTATTATGTTTCCGGTTAATACAATTCTAGCATGAATAATAAACATTTATCATGATATGACGAAATAAATAATAACTTTATTATTGCCTCTAGGGCATATTTCCTTCAGTCTCCCACTTGCACTAGAGTCAATAATCTAGTTCACATCGCGATGTGATTTAACACCAATAGTTCACATCACTATGTGATTAACACCCATAGTTCACATCGCCATGTGACCAACACTAAATGGGTTTACTAGAGTCAATAATCTAGTTCACATCGCTATGTGATTAACACCCAAAGAGTACTAAGGTGTGATCATGTTTTGCTTGTGAGAGAAGTTTACTCAACGGGTCTGCCAAAATTCAGATCCGTATGTATTTTGCAAATTTCTATGTCTACAATGCTCTGCACGGAGCTACTTTAGCTAATTGCTCCCACTTTCAATATGTTTCCAGATTGAGACTTAGAGTCATATGGATCAGTGTCAAAGCTTGCATCGACGTAACTCATTATGACGAACCTTTGTCACCTCCATAATCGAGAAACATATCCTTATTCCACTAAGGATAATTTTGACCGCTGTCAAGTGATCTACTCCTGGATCACTATTGTGTTCCCTTGCCAAACTCAGTGTAGGGGATACAATAGATCTGGTACACAGCATGGCATACTTTATAGAACCTATGGCTGAGGCATAGGGAATGACTTTCATTCTCTTTCTATCTTCTGCCGTGGTCGGGCTTTGAGTCTTACTCAACTTCACACCTTGCAACACAGGCAAGAACCCTTTCTTTGACTGTTCCATTTTGAACTAATTCAAAATCTTGTCAAGGTACATACTCATTGAAAATCTTATCAAGCGTCTTGATCTATCTATATAGATCTTGATGCTCAACATGTAAGCAGCTTCACTGAGGTCTTTCTTTGAAGAACTCCTTTCAAATACTCCTTTATGCTTTCCAGAAAATTCTACATCATTTCTGATCAACAATATGTCATTTACATATACTTATCATAAAGGCTGTAGTGCTCCCACTCACTTTCTTGTAAGTATAGGCTTCACCGCAAGTCTGTATAAAACTATATGATTTAATCAACTCATCAAAACGTATATTCCAACTCTGAGATGCTTGCACCAGTCCACAGATGGATCACTGGAGCTTGCACATTTTGTTAGCACCTTTAGGATAGACAAAGCCTTCACTACTGGAAACTGGGAATTTGCCATCAGCCAGCTCTTTGCCATCTGCCAGCTGATGGCAAAGAACATCTTTGCCATCTGCTTATAAAAAACAGATGGCAAAGAACTGACAGATGGCAAAGAACATGGTTGCCATCACCAATTCTTTGCCATCTCGCCACCGATGGCAAATAATCTTGCCATCTGCCAGATGGCAAAGAGGTGGGTAGGGTCCAAAGGTCATGACGGCTGTCAACCCACCTCTTTGCCATCTGCCAGCCAGATGGCAAAGAATCTTTCCATCTGTTGGCGAGATGGCAAAGAAGTGGTGGAGCCCAATGGGTAACGGCGTTATAACGGCCATTCGCCCCACCTCTTGGCCATCTGCCAGCGGATGGCAAAGGCCCATATCTTTGCCATCAGCCAGCGGCTGGCAGATGGCAAAGAGGTCGACCCCTCTCTCCCAACCTCACCCACCCACCAGCCAACACAGCCCCGACGACCCAGTAGCGCGCCCGCCACCGCTGCCACGCCGCCCGTCCCTCCCTACCACCGCAGCCCTCCTCCGCCCCTCCCGCCCCTCCCGCCACGCAGCCCTCCCCGCCACTCCCCGCCTCCCCGCCCCTCCCGCCCCAGCTCGCCCTCCCCGCCCCTCCCCGGCCACCGGCCCTCCCCGCCCCTCCACCGCCCCTCCTGCCCCGCAGCCCTCCCCGCCCCTCCCCGCCCTCCCCACTCCCCGCCCCTCCCGCCCTCGCCCGCTCGCCTCCCCGCCCCTCCCGGCCACGGCGGCCTCCCCGCCCTCCCCGCCCCTCGCCATGCTGCCTCCCCGCCCTTCCCTGCCCCTCCCCACCATCGCCGTCCCTCCACCGAGCCGGACCTCCCTCGCCTCCTCCATCATGGCCCTCCCGGCCACCAGGCGTGCCCCGCTGCCCGCCCTCCATCGAGCCAGCCACGGCGCCGCCCTTCCCGCTGCCCTCCCACACGGCGCCCGCCTCCATCTGTCAGTATGCCCCTCCATCTGTTTGGATCATTGCCCGAGATGCCATGCCAAAAATTTGGTCGTTGACCCAGCTTTGGTGCTCATTTGGTTGTTGGCCAAAAATTGGTGCGCCTACAGCTCCATATCGAGCTTAGGGGCTGTTTGGATTACTACCAAAGGTAACCATACCAAAATTGGTTGGCCCATGTGATTTGGTTGTTGTTTGGATCACTGCCAAAATATAACTGATTTTTGAAGCTAAGAGAGATGCTCGGTTTGATTTTTGAAGGGATGCAAGATACAGCTGTAGGATAGAACTGATTATATTAGTTCTAACCGCGCTCCTCGCTAAAAATTGAACACGTGGGCTTGGGCGATAAAAACTGCATGCAACGTATCTTTAAAAAATTACCGTAGTAGGGTCTTTGTGGAAAGATTAAGGGGCTGTTTGGATTTCACCAACAGCCGCCATGCCAAAACATTGGACGTTGACCGGTGATGGGTACTCGTTTGAATGATGACCAAATATTTGGCACGCCCAGGCTGCACGGGCATCTCCAGTTCATTTTGTTGCCAACTCTTGGCCAGGGCATGGGCGGCTCGATGCTTCGCCAAATTTTTGGCTCGCCCACAATTTGGTAGGGCTGGCCAAGGCAGCATCCAAACAGCCCCTAAACACCCCAAGGGCTGGCATGTCATTCTTTCAAATATCTTCCTTTTTCTTATTGACCGCATCTAATTTTTCACGCTATATACCTTCTAAATTGTGGGAGTATAAATTAGATGCAACTAATAAGTTTAACAAAAGTAGATGTAACCAAATATTTTCTCATTATGCCACCTGGTCACAAACCAAACAAAGGTCTTTTTGCCAAAACATTGGTGGGTGTTTATTGGCCACAATCCAAACATCAACAACTTGCCAAATTTTTGGTCATGCCCTTGCATTGGTCATGCCAAAATTTTGATGGGGCTAGTTGGGGCACAAACCAAACAGCCCCTTAGTTCAATTCAGTAGCCAAATTTTGGCAGGGCATGGGCGGCCAAATCCCACGCCAATTATTTGGCAAGCCCGAGATTGGCAGCAAGGCCGACGCAAGAAACCAAACAGCCCCTAAGGGGCTGTTTGGATTGAGCCCAATCTTGCCCTACCAAATAGTTGGCAGCACTCATTTTTAGATCAGACCATGATATAAATAAGAGAAAAAACTACTAAGAACTTACATTGAGTCTTTGCTTTTCTGACTCAGAAAGTGTGAATGTGAAAGTGGTTCTGTCAAGGCCATTGCCACCTGCTGGCTGATGGCAAAGAGCCTGCAGCCTTTGCCATCTGCTGGGAGATGGCAAAGAGCCTGCAGCCTTTGCCATCTGCTGGCTGATGGCAAAGAGCTCAGAGCCTTTGCCATCTGTTGGTCGATGGCAAAGAGCTGCAGCCTTTGCCATCTGCTGGCCGATGGCAAAGAGTTGCAGCCTTTGCCATCTGCTGGCTGATGGCAAAGAGCCTGCAGCCTTTGCCATCTGCTGGCAGATGGCAAAGAGCCTGCAGCCTTTGCCATCTGCTGGCTGATGGCAAAGAGCCTGCAGCCTTTGCCATCTGCTGGCTGATGGCAAAGTATGCCGTTAACCTCTGACGGAGCTAACCCCGTTAAGTGGCTTTGCCGTCTGCCAGCAGATGGCAAAGCCACAGGCTCTTTGCCATCAGCCAGCAGATGGCAAAGCCACAGGCTCTTTGCCATCAGCCAGCAGATGGCAAAGAAGCCTTTACCGGCAGGGTTTCAGACGACCTGTTTGCCATCTGCTGGCTGATGGCAAAGCCTTTGCCATCCGCCGAACATGCCTTTGCCATCTGCCATGGCAGATGGCAAAGTGCCAGATTCCAGTAGTGCTTCTGGTTTCATCATATACAAATCTTATTTAATAAATCCATTAAGGATTGCAGTTTTGTTATCCATTTGCTAGATTTCATAAAATGCGGCAATTGCTAACATGATTCGGACAGATTTTAAGCATCGCTACAAGTGAGAAAATCTCATCGTAGTCAACACCTTGAACTTTGTCAAAAACCTTTTTCGACAAGTCTAGCTTTGTAGATAGTAACACTACTATCAGCGTCCGTCTTCCTCTTTAAGATCCATTCATTTTCTATGGCTTGCCGATCATCGGGCAAGTCAACCAAAGTCCATACTTTGTTCTCATACATGGATCCTATCTCAGATTTCATGGCCTCAAACCATTTCACGGAATCTGGTCTCATCATTGCTTCCTCATAGTTCGTAGGTTCGTCATGGTCTAGTAACATGACCTCCAGAACAGGATTACCGTACCACTCTGGTGCGGATCTAACTCTGGTTGACCTACGAGGTTCGGTAGTAACTTGATCTGAAGTTTCATGATCATCATCATTAACTTCCTCACTAATTCGTGTAGGCATCACTGGAACTGATTTCAGTGATGAGCTACTTTTCAATTCGAGAGAAGGTACAATTACCTCATCAAGTTCTACTTTCCTCCCACTCACTTCTTTCGAGAGAAACTCCTTCTCTAGAAAGGATCCAAGTTTAGAAACAAATGTCTTGCCTTCGGATCTGTGATAGAAGGTGTACCCAATATTTTCTTTTTGGGTATCCTATGAAGGCGCACTTCTCCGATTTGGGTTCGAGCTTTATCAGGTTGAAACTTTTTCACATAAGCATCGCAACCCCAAACTTTAAGAAACGACAACTTGGGTTTCTTGCCAAACCACAGTTCATATGGTGTCATATCAACGGATTTAGATGCTGCCCTATTAATCGTGAATGCAGCTGTCTCTAATGCATAACCCCAAAACGATAGTGGTAAATCGGTAAGAGACATCATAGATTGCACCATATCCAATAAAGTACGGTTACGATGTTCGTACACACCATTACGCTGTGGTGTTCCAGGTGGCGTGAGTTGCGAAACTATTCCGCATTGTTTCAAATGAAGACCAAACTCGTAACTCAAATATTCTCCTCCATGATCAGATCGTAGAAACTTTATTTTCTTGTTACAATGACTTCACTCTGAAATTATATGAACTTTTCAAATGTTTCAGACTTATGTTTCATTAAGTAGATATACCCATATCTGCTCAAATCATCTGTGAAGGTCAGAAAATAACGATACCCGCCGTGAGCCTCAACACTCATCGGATCGCATACATCGACATGTATTATTTCCAATAAGTCGCTTGCTCGCTCCATTGTTTCGGAAAACGGAGTCTTAGTCATCTTGCCCATAAGGCATGGTTCGCAAGCATCAAGTGATTCATAATCAAGTGATTCCAAAATCCCATCAGCATGGAGTTTCTTCATGCGCTTTACACCAATATGACCTAAACGGCAGTGTCACAAATAAGTTGCACTATCATTATTAACTTTGCATCTTTTGACTTCAATATTACGAATATGTGTATCACTATGATCGAGATCCAACAAACCATTTTCATTGGGTGTATGACCATAGAAGGTTTTATTCATGTAAATAGAACAACAATTATTCTCTAATTTAAATGAATAACCGTATTGAAATAAACATGATCAAATCATATTCATGCTCAACGCAAACACAAAATAACACCTATTTAGGTTCAACACTAATCCCGAAAGTATAGGGAGTGTGCGATGATGATCATATCAATCTTGGAACTACTTCCAACACACATTGTCACCTCGCCCTTAACTAGTTTATGTTCATTCTGCAACTCCCGTTTCGAGTTACTAATCTTAGCAACTGAACTAGTATCAAATACCGAGGGGTTGCTATAAACACTAGTAAGGTACACATCAATAACATGTATAACAAATATACCCTTGTTCACTTTGCCATCCTTCTTATCCGCCAAATACTTGGGGCAGTTCCGCTTCCAGTGACCAGTCCCTTTGCAGTAGAAGCACTTAGTATCAGGCTTAGGTCCAGACTTGGGCTTCTTCACTTGAGCAACAACTTGCTTGCCGTTCTTCTTGAAGTTCCCCTTCTTCCCTTTGCCCTTTTCCTTGAAACTAGTGGTCTTGTCAACCATCAACACTTGATGCTCTTTCTTGATTTCTACCTTCATCAATTTCATCATCATGAAAAACTCGGGAATCGTTTTCTCCATCCCTTCCATACTATAGTTCATCACGAAGTTCTACTAACTTGGTGATGGTGACTAGAGAATTCTGTCAATCACCATTTTATCTGGAAGATTAACTTCCACTTGATTCAAGCGATTGTAGTACCTGCATAATCTGAGCACATGCTCACTGCTTGAGCTATTCTCCTCCATCTTTTAGCTATAGAACTTGTTGGAGACTTCATATCTCTCAACTTGGGTATTTGCTTGAAATATTAACTTCAACTCCTGGAACATCTCATATGGTCCATGACGTTCAAAACGTCTTTGAAGTCCCGATTCTAAGCCGTTAAGCATGGTGCACAAAACTATCAAGTAGTCATCATACTGAGCTAGACAAACGTTCATAACATCTGCATCTGCTCCTGCAATAGGTTTGTCACCTAGCGGTGCATCAAGGACATAATTCTTCTGTGCAGCAATGAGGATAAACCTTAGATCACGGACCCAGTCCGCATCATTGCTACTATCATCTTTCAACTTTGTTTTCTCTAGGAACATATATAAAACATAGGGAAGCAACAGCGGGAGCTATTGATCTACAACATTATTTGCAAAATACTATCAGGACTAAGTTCATTATAAATTAAAGTTCAATTAATCATATTACTTAAGAACTCCCACTTAGATAGACATCCCTCTAATCATCTAAATGATCACGTGATCCAAATCAACTAAACCATGTCCGATCATCACGTGAGATAGAGTAGTTCTTAATGGTGAACATCACTATGTTGATCATATCTTCTATATGATTCACGCTCGACCTTTCAGTCTCAGTGTTCCGAGGCCATATCTGCATATGCTAGGCTCGTCAAGTTTAACCTGAGTATTTTGCATGTGCAAAACTGTGCTGCACTCGTTGTAGATGAACGTAGAGCTTATCACACCCGATCATCACATGGTGTCTCGGCACGACGAACTTTGGCAACGGTGCATACTCAGGGAGAACACTTTTATCTTGAAATTTAGTGAGAGATCATCTTATAATGCTACCGTCAATCAAAGCAAAATAAGATGCATAAAAGATAAACACCACATGCAATCAATATAAGTGATATGATATGGCCATCATCATCTTGTGCTTGTGATCTCCATCTCCGAAGCACCGTCATGATCACCATCGTCACCGGTGCGACACCTTGATCTCCATCGTAGCATCGTTGTCGTCTCGCCAACTTTTGCTTCTATGACTATCACTACCTCTTAGTGTTAAAGTAAAGCATTACAGGGCGATTGCATTGCATACAATAAAGAGACAACCATATGGCTCCTTCCAGTTGCCGATAACTCGGTTACAAAACATGATCATCTCATACAATAAAATATAGTATCATGTCTTGACCATATCACATCACAACATGCCCTGGAAAAAACAAGTTAAATGTCCTCTACTTTGTTGTTGCAAGTTTTACGTGGCTGCTACGGGCTGAGCAAGAACCGTTCTTACCTACGCATCAAAACCACAACGATAGTTCGTCAAGTTAGTGTTGTTTTAACCTTCTCAAGGACCGGGTGTAGCCACACTAGGTTCAACTAAAGTTGGAGAAACTAACACCCGCCAGCCACCTATGTGCAAAGCATGTCGGTAGAACCAGTCTCGGGTAAGCGTACGCGTAATGTCGGTCCGGGCCGCTTCATCCAACAATACCGCCGAACCAAAGTATGACATGTCGGTAAGCAAGATGACTTGTATCGCCCACAACTCACTTGTGTTCTACTCGTGCATATAACATCTACGCATAAAACCTGGCTCGGATGCCACTGTTGGGAAACGTAGTAATTTCAAAAAAATTCCTATGCACACACAGGATCATGGTGATGCATAGCAACGAGAGGGGAGAGCGTGTCCACGCACTGTGAGACCGAAAGCGGAAGCGTTAGCACAACGCGGTTGATGTAGTCGTACGTCTTCATGATCCGACCGATCCAAGTACCGAACGTACGGCACCTCCGAGTTCAGCACACGTTCAACTCGATGACGTCCCGCGAACTCCGATCCAGCAGAGCTTCACGGGAGAGTTCCGTCAGCACGACGGCGTGATGACGGTGATGATGTTGCTACCGACGCAGGGCTTCGCCTAAGCACCGCTATGATATGACCGAGGTGGAATATGGTGGAGGGGGGCACCGCACATGGCTGGAATATATCAACAGATCAACTTGTGTGTCTTGGGGTGCCCCCTGCCCCCGTATATAAAGGAGCAAGGGAGGAGGAGGCCGGCCCAAGGAGGGGCGCGCCAAGGGAGTAGGATTCCTACTCCTAGTAGGAGTAGGTTTCCTCCTTTCCTAGTCCAACTAGGAGAAGGGGGCAAAGGAGGGGAGGGGAGAAGGAAGGGAGAGGGGGGCCGCGCCCCAAACCCCTTGTCCAATTCGGACTGGGCTTGGGAGGGGTGCGCGCCACCTCCTGTCTGCTTCTTCCCCGTATTCTCGTAACTCCCCGGTACTCCGAAAAATACCCGAATCACTCGGAACCTTTCCGATGTCTGAATATAGTCGTCCAATATATCGATCTTTACGTCTCGACCATTTTGAGACTTCTCTTCATGTCCCCGATCTCATCCGGGACTCCGAACAACCTTCGGTACATCAAATCACGTAAACTCATAATACCGATCGTCACCGAATGTTAAGCGTGCGGACCCTACGGGTTCGAGAACTATGTAGATATGACCGAGACACGTCTCCGGTCAATAACCAATAGCGGAACCTGGATGCTCATATTGGCTCCCACATATTCTACGAAGATCTTTATCAGTCAAACCGCATAACAACATATGTTGTTCCCTTTGTCATCGGTAGGTTACTTGCCCAAGATTCGATCGTCGGTATCTCAATACCTAGTTCAATCTCGGTACCGGAAAATATCTTTACTCGTTCCATAATGCATCATCCCACAACTAACTCATTAGTCACATTGCTTGCAAGGGTTATAGTGATGTGCATTACCGAGAGGGCCCAGAGATACCCCTCCGACAATCGGAGTGACAAATCCTAATCTCGAAATATGCCAACTCAACAAGTACCTTCAGAGACACCTGTAGAGCACCTTTATAATCACCCAGTTATGTTGTGATGTTTGGTAGCACACAAAGTGTTCCTCTGGTAAACGGGAGTTTCATAATCTCATAGTCATAGGAACATGTATAAGTCATGAATAAAACAATAGCAACATACTAAACGATCAAGTGCTAAGCTAACGGAATGGGTCAAGTCAATCACATCATTCTCCTAATGATGTGATCCCGTTAATCAAATGACAACTCATGTCCATGGCTAGGAAACTCAACCATCTTCGGTTAACGAGCTAGTCAAGTAGAGGCATACTAGTGACACTATGTTTGTCTATGTATTCACACACGTATTACGTTTCCGGTCAATACAATTCTATCATGAATAATAAAAATTTATGATGATATGAGGAAATAAATAATAACTTTATTATTGCCTCTAGGGCATATTTCCTTCAGTGCCATACTCCTTTTTCAGCACCTTTTTCTTTGAAGTGGCTTCATTCTCAACAGCCACATAATCCTCATCTTCAGAATCTGAGGTTTTCTTCTTCCTTGTCCTGGTAGCTGCCTTGGGCAAGTTACTAGGTGTGCTCCTGCTGCCCTCATCGTAGCTGCCTGAGGGACTAGTGCCCTCACTCATCTGAACCTGCTCTTCAGACTTGTTCTGACTGTCACTTTGATAAGACATCTTCAGGCAAACTGTCAGCAAACCCTGTGAATAGGTTGTAGATGAGGTAGAGTAGATGAGCATCACAAAGTACAGAGGTTTTGCTAAACAATTAAGTCAAAAAGCTTAGTTTTAGTTCTCTACGGAAGTGATCTCGGAGCTACCGAATTGACAAACTCGGTGATACCGAAGCAACACTTGGAACCTAAACTAGTGAACTCGGTTGGGCCGAGTCACAAATCGGTGGCACCAAGATTGCTAGGGTTTCACGGAATCTTGAACTCCGTCACACCGATTTGCACGTTTTGGTCGGACCGAAAAGTGCATGTACAATGGCCAAGGCCGAAGCGGTGAGACCGATATCTACAGTTCAGTCGGTCCGGGATGAGTTCTGCGGAGAGCTAACCCTAAAATTTTCGAATCAATCTAGACCTAAGGAAGTTTTAGCTGGATTGATCAATCTCAATCGTGGCAAGAAACATGGCATTGTCCTTGTGCTCGGAATCGGAGTGAAAAAGACAACACAAGGGGTCGAACACTTACCCTAGAGTGGCGAGTGTTAGCTACGCCGGCAACGGCGGAGCAGATTGCCGTTGACGGCGGCGGAGACCAGCGGCGGGAGGTCGCTGGCGGCGAGAGGACGAACCGGAGACCCGAAGAGGCAGATAAGGTTACGCGCGGGTGAAGGGTGTGACCGAGTGGAACAACTCGGTGGCACCGAGATGAAAAACTGCAGGCGGTTACTGCAACTTGGTGTGACCGAAAGGTTCTAATCAGTTGCACCGAGATTGAAAACCTAGATCAACTAAGTGATCTCGGTAGGACCGAAAAGGGTGAATCGGTCAGACCAAAATTCACAAAGGGGCTTTGGAAGTTTAAGTCTATGACGAATCGGGGACTCCGAGTGCTCCTCACACAGAGTGGTTCGAATCTGACTTGATCAACCTTTGTGATGTAGCATGAATAGAGTTTGAGACGAGAAAAGCATAGATAGCTAGAGGGAGTTCTTAGGCATTCTTGTCCATCCATTTGGCAAAAGAGAAAAAGCCAAACAATCAAAGCAATAAATGGATGTCCTCGAATGAGAAAAATATGCATCCAGTATGCTCACACAATTAAAATGGCAAGTGAAATATGTGACAAAGCATGCACAAACACTCTAGCATCTATCAAGCAATTGGCGATGACCAGGTCATCTATATATGAATATATTGACTTAGGAGTCAAATGAGAACATTTGATCATAGGTCATACTCATCGTTTAAGCACAAGTGGGGTTACCACTTTTACATAAAGCATTGTTGTGCTCACACCATTAGAGTTGCTTTAGCTCAATTCTTAGAGTAAAGCTCCCCCTAGATGTGATATCCCCCTAAGAGGGATGAACTAACCTTGGGTTTTGTCGATGATGACTTCATGTAGGTAATGAAGATGTGGATGCTCAATGTTGATGTAGATCATTTGGAGCAATCCTTTGGAGTGAGTTGGACTTTCAATACCTACACGGGTTAGTCCCATAAGGAACAAGCAAGGATGTCCATAGACATAGAGTGATGTATACACAAGATGATGTCCATAAAAGCATTAGGTTACCTTGTCCCTTGTCTTTATCCATGAAGCATCTTCCAATTCCTTCATTTAGTGAGTCAAATATGTCGTAGGAGTTGGTTGTCACAAGTGCTAGTCCGGCAACACCTTCATCTTGAGTATATTCGGAGTCGGAGTGATAACTTCTTTCGGAGTGATGATGGAGTCGGAACCGGATACCATTCACCAACATGAGCTTGATGTCCTCCTTTTGTGTAGCTCCTTGATGACTTATCCTTCCTTTCTGAATCCTTGCTTCTCCGAGAGGATCTTCGTTCATAACAATCATCCCTACTCCTTCTTTCTCTTGGTGGTGATTCTTATCTTCTACTCCTTCTTTTGGGAGAATCTTCTCTTCTTTTGTAGGGAGTCGTACACTAATTGGAGTAGTGTCCGGGTCTTCCACAATTGTAGCAATTTCTTTTGCGACTTGAAGATCTCTCGTCATTGTAGGATCTTGACTTGGAGCTTCTTTCCTTGCTCCTTCTCTTGTATAATTTGTTGTAGTTATTCACCATTAGACTCAATTCTTCATTGAAGGTTTGCTTCTCACTTGATGATATGGGAGCTTCACATGAGGCTTTGTAAGCACCACTTGACTTGTTGTGGATCTCTTCCTTATCCTTGAGTGACATCTCATGAGCAACAATTCTTCCAATGACTTTCGTTGGCTTGAGATCTTTGTAATTGGGCATCATTTGGATCAATGTGCACATGGTATCATATTTTCCATCCAAGGCTCTTAGGATTTTCTTGATGATGAATCTATCAGTCATCTCTTCACTTCCTAAGCCGACAATCTCATTTGTGATGAGAGCAAGCCTAGAGTACATTTCAGCGACACCTTCACCGTCCTTCATTTTGAACTTGTCAAGTTGACTTTGAAGCACATCCAATTTGGATTCCTTGACGGAGTCGGTACCTTCGTGCATATGAATCAAAGTATCCCAAATTTCCTTTGCATTCTCAAGGCGGCTGATTTTTTTGAATTCTTCGGGGCACAATCCGTTGAGGAGAATATCACAAGCTTGAGCTTTGTATTGCAGCGTCTTCAACTCTTCCGCGGTAGCTTCACGGTTTGGTTCTCTTCCATCGAAGAATTCACGTTGCAAGCCAATACACACGATAGCCCAAACGGTCGGGTCATGTCCAAGAATATGCATTTCATCTTATGCTTCCAACTAGCAAAATTTGTACCATCAAAGTAAGGACCTCTACGGTGCTAATTTCCCTCGCTAGACGCCATAGTCTCCTAGGTTGTGAAACCAAGGCTATGACCACCAAAAGCTATGGAAATCAAAGAAAGTGGAGACCAAAGCTCTGATACCACTTGTAGGATCAAAAGTATGTCTAGAGGGAGGGTGATTAGACTACTTGACCAAATAAAAATCTAGCCTTTTCCCAGTTTTAGTTCTTGGCAGATTTTAGCAACTTTGCACAAGTCAAGCAATCAACCTACACATGCAATTCTAAGAGTATAGCAGCGGAAAGTAAAACAATTGCATATGAAGGTAAAGGGAGGAGTTTGAGAGAGCAAACGCAATGTTGACACGGAGATTTTTTATCTGTGGTTCCGATAGGTGGTGCTATCGTACATCCACATTGATAGAGACTTCAACCCACGAAGCGTAACGGTTGCACGAGTCCACGGATGGCTCCACCCATGAAGGGTCCACGAAGAAGCAACCTTGTCTATCCCACCATGGCCGTCGCCCACGAAGGACTTGCCTCACTCGGGTAGATCTTCACGAAGTAGGCGATCTCCTTGCCCTTACAAACTCCTTGGTTCAACTCCACAATCTTGACGGAGGCTCCCAAGTGACACCTAGCCAATCTAGGAGACACCACTCTCCAAGAGGTAACAAATGGTGTGTTGATGATGAACTCCTTCCTCTTGTGCTTCAAATGATAGTCTCCCCAACACTCAACTCTCTCTCATAGGACTGGATTTGGTGGAAAGAATATTTGAGTGGAAAGCAACTTGGGGAAGGCTAGAGATCAAGATTTATGTGGTTGGAATGGAATATCTTGACCTCAACACAAGTGTAGGTGGTTCTCTCTCAGAAAATGTATGTTGGAAGTGTAGGCATGTTCTGATGGCTCTCTCCATGAATGAAGAGTGGGTGGAGGGGTATATATAGCCACCACACAAAATCTAACCATTACACACAATTTACCAAACTCGGTGGGACCGAATCATGAAACTCGGTCGGACCGATTTAGTTCAAAATGTGAACGTTAGGATTTTCGGTGGGACCGACACGTCAACTCGGTGGGACCAATTTTGCTAGGGTTAGGGCATAACGTAATCTTGGTGAGACCGATTACACAAACTCGGTGATACCGATTTTGGTAATAGAATAACCAGAGAGTTGGTCAGGCAAACTCGATGGGACCGATTTGCTCATCTCGGTTGGACCGAAACGTTACGAAAGGGAAACAGAGAGTTTGCATTGCAATCTCGGTAGGACCGATCGCTCATCTCGGTTTGACCAAAATGTTATGAAGGGAAACAGAGAGATTACAATCCCATCTCGGTGAGACCGAGATCCCTATCGGTGAGACCGAAAAGACTAGGGTTTCTGGCAGTGGCTATGTCAAGAGAACTCGATGGCGCCGGATAGAAAGTTTCGGTGGGGCCGAGTTTGACTTTTGTTTTGGGACATATGTGGATATGAGAAAGTAGTTGAGGATTTTTGGAGCATATCACTAAGCATTTTGAGCAAGAAACTCATTAAGAAACACCTCACCCCCTCTTGATAGTATTGGCTTTTCCTATAGACTCAATGTGATCTTGGATCACTAAAATGAAAAATGTAGAGTCTTGTGCTTTGAGCTTGAGCCAATCCTTTTGTCCTTAGCATTATGAGGGGTCCACTTTCTAATCCATGCCATGCTAATCATTAAGCTTTCCTGAAATATTAATCTTGAAATAGCATTAGCTCAATGAGCTATATGTTGTTAGCAATTACCAAAAGCACCCAGGGATAGTTTCACTTTCAGACCTCTACGGTGGTAATTTCCCTCGCTAGACGTCATACTCTCCTTGGTTGTGAAACCAAGGCTATGATCGCCAAAGCTGTGGAAATCAAGGCAGATGGATACCAAAGCTCTGATATCACTTGTAGGATCGAAAGTATATCCCATTTTTAAGTCTTAGCAGATTTTAGCAACTTATAACAAGTCAAGCAATCAACCTACACATGCAAATCTAAGAGTATAGCAGCGGAATGTAAATCATTGCATATGAAGGTAAAGGGGGGGGGGTTTGGAGGGAGCAAACGCAATGTAGATAGGGTGATTTTTGGTGTGGTTCCGATAGGTGGTGCTATCGTATATCCACGTTGATGGAGACTTCAACCCACAAAGGGTAACGGCTGCGCGAGTCAATGGAGGGCTCCACCCACAATGGGTCCACGAAGAAGCAACCTTGTCTATCCCACCATGGCCATTTCCCACGAAGGACTTGCCTCACTTGGGTAGATCTTCACGAAGTAGACGATCTCCTTGCCCTTACAAACTCATTGGTTCAACTCCACAATCTTGACGGAGGCTCCCAAGTGAACCCCAAACCAATCTAGGAGACACCACTCTCCGAAAGGTAATAGATGGTGTGTTTATGATGAACTCCTTGCTCTTGTTCTTCAAATGATAGTCTCCCAAACACTCAACTCTCTCTCACAGATTTGGATTTGGTGGAAAGATGATTTGAGTGGAAAGCAACTTGGAGAAGTGTAGACATCAAGATTCTTGAGGTTGGATTGGTATATCTTGGTCTCAACACATGAGTAGGTGGTTCTCTCTCAGAAAATGAATGCTGGAAGTGTAGGCACGTTCTGATGGCTCTCTGCATGAATGGAGGAAGGGTGGAGGGGTATATATAGCCTCCACACAAAATCTAACAGATACACACAATTTACCAAACTCGGTGGGGCCGAATAGTGAAACTCGGTCACACCGATTTAGTTCAAAATGTGAATGTTAGGATTTTCGGTGGGACCGACATGTCAACTCGGTGGGACCGATTTCATTAGGGTTAGGGCATAACGTAATCTCGGTGAGACCAATCACATGAACTCGGTGAAACCGATTTCTATAATAGGCAAACAGAGAGTTGGTCAGGCAAACTCGGTGGGACAGATCGCTCATTTCAGTGAGACTGAAACATTACAAAAAGGAAACAGAGAGTTTGCATTGCGAACTCAGTGAGACCGATCGCTCATCTCGGTTAGACCAAAACGTTACGAAGGGAAACAGAGAGTTTGCAATCCCGTCTAGGTGAGACCGAGATCCCTATCGGTGAGAACGAACTGATTAGGTTTCTGGCTATGGTTATGTCAACTGAACTTGGTGGCGCCGGATAGATCAAATCGGTGGGGCCGAGTTTGACTTTTGGTTTGGGACAAATGTGGAAATGAGAAAGTGGTTGAGGGCTTTGGAGCATATCACTAAGCATTTTGAGCAAGCAAGCCATTAAGCAACACCTCATCCCCTTTTAATAGTATTGGTGAAAGTGAAACTATCGATGGGGTTTTGGTAATTATTAACAACATATAGCTCATTGAGCTAATGCTATTTTAAGATAAATATTTCAGGAAAGTTCAATGATTGGCATGGCATGGATTAGAATTGTGGACCCCTCAAAATGCTAAGGACACATATTGGCTCAAGCTCAAGACTCTACATTTTACTTTTAGTGATCCAAGATCACATTGAGTCCATAGGAAAAGCCAATACTATTAAAAGGGGATGAGGTGTTGCTTAATGGCTTGCTTGCTCAAAATGCTTAGGGATATGCTCCAAAAACCCTCAACCCCTTTCTCATATCCACATATGTTCCAAACCAAAAGTCAAACTCGGCCCCACCAAAATATTCTATCCGGCGCCACCGAGTTCACTTGACATAGCCACTGCCACAAACCCTAGTCACTTCGGTCTCACCGATAGGGATCTCGGTCTCACCGAGATGGGATTGCAAACTCTCTGTTTCCCTTCGTAACGTTTCGATCCAACCGGGATGAGCGATCGGTCCCATCAAGTTCGCAATGCAAACTCTCTATTTCCCCTTCGTAACGTTTCGGTCTCACCGAGATGAGCGAATCAGTCCCACCGAGTTTGCCTGACCAACTCTTTGGTTAGCTTATTACATAAGTCGGCTTCACTGAGTTTGTGTAATCGGTCTCACCGAGATTAGTTATGCCCTGACCCTAATGAAATCGGTCCCACTAAGTTGACATGTCGGTCCCACAGAAAAGCCTAACGTTCACATTTTGAACTAAATCGGTATGACCGAGTTTTCTGATTCGGTCCCACCGAGTTTGGTGAATTGTGTGTAACTGTTAGATTTTGTGTGGAGGCTATATATACCCCTCCACCCTTCCTTCATTCGTGAGGAGAGCCATCAGAACATGCCTACACTTCAAGCATACATTTTTTGAGACAGAACCACCTACTCATGTGTTGAGATCAAGATATTCCATTCCAACCACATGAATCTTGATCTCTAGCCTTCTCCAAGTTGCTTTCCACTCAAATCATCTTTCCACCAAATCCAAATCAATGAGAGAGACTTGAGTGTTGGGGAGACTATCATTTGAAGCACAAGAGCAAGGAGTTTAGTGTTGGGTTATCACAGTGCCACAAATAAGTTGCACTATCAATATTAACTTTGCATCTTTTGGCTTCAATATTATAAATATGTGTATCACTACAATCGAGATTCAACAAAAATAGACCACTCTTCAAGGGTGCATGACCATAAAAGATATTACTCATATAAATAGAAGAACCATTATTCTCTGATTTAAATGAATAACCATCTCGCATCAAACAAGATCCAGATATAATGTTCATGCTCAACGTTGGCACCAAATAACAATTGTTTAGGTCTAAATTAATCTCGAAGGTAGATGTAGACGTAGCGTGCTGACGGTGATCACATCGACTTTGGAACCATTTCCCACATGCATCGTCACCTCGTCCTTTGCCAATCTTTGTTTAATCCGTAGCCCCTATTTTGAGTTGCAAATATGAGCAATAGAACCAGTATCAAATACCCAGGCGCTACTACGAGCATTAATAAGGTACACATCAATAACATGTATTCAAATATACCTTTAACTTTGCCATCCTTCTTATCCGCCAAATACTTGGGGAAGTTCCGCTTCAAGTGACCAGTCCCTTTGCAGTAGAAGCACTCACTTTCAGGCTTAGGTCTAGACTTGGGCTTCTTCCCTTGAGCAGCAACTTGCTTGCTGTTCTTCTTGAAGTTCCCCCTCTTCCCTTTGCCCTTTTTCTTGAAACTATTGGTTTTGTTAACCATCAACACTTGATGCTCCTTCTTGATTTCTACCTCCGCGGCCTTTAGCATCACGAAGAGCTCGGGAATTGTCTTTTCCATTCCTTGCATATTATAGTTCATCACGAAGCCTTTATAGCTTGGTGGCAGTGATTGAAGAACTCTGTCAATGACACTATCATCAGGAAGATTAACTCCCACCTGAGTCAAGTGGTTATGGTACCCCAGACATTCTGAGTATGTGTTCACTGACAGAACTATTCTCTTCCATCTTGCAGCTATAGAACTTGTTGGAGACTTCATATCTCTCAACTCAGGCATTTACTTGAAATATTAACTTCAACTACTATAACATCTCATATGTCCATGACGTTAAAAACGTCTTTGAAGTCCCGATTCTAAGCCGTAAAGCATGGCACACAGAACTATCGAGTAGTTATCAGCTTTGCTCTGCCAGACGTTCATAACGTCCGGAGTTGCTCCTGCAGCGGGTCTTGCACCTAGCGGTGCTTCCAGGACGAAATTCTTCTGTGCGGCAATGAGGATAATACTCAAGTTATGGACCCAGTCCGTGTAGTTTCTACCATCATCTTTCAACTTAGCTTTCTCTAGGAACGCATTAAAATTCAAGGGAACGGTAGCACGGACCATTGATCTACAACAACATAGATATGCAAAAACTATCAGGACTAAGTTCATGATAAATTAAAGTTCAATTAATCATATTACTTAAGAACTATCACTTAGATAGACATCCCTCTAGTCATCTAAATGATCACGTGATCCATATCAACTAAACCATGTCCGATCATCACGTGAGATGGAGTAGTTTTCAATGGTGAACATCACTATGTTGATCATATCTACTATATGATTCACGTTCGACCTTTAGGTCTTAGTGTTCCGAGGCAATATCTGCATATGCTAGGATCTACCCTAGTGAGGCAAGTCCTTCGTGGGCGATGGCCATGGTGGGATAGACATGGTTGTTTCTTCGTGGACCCTTCGTGGGTGGATCCCTCCATGGACTCGCGCAACCGTTACCCTTCGTGGGTTGAAATCTCCATCAACGTGGATGTATGATAGCACCATCTATCGGAACCACGCCAAAAATCTCCGTGTCTACATTGCGTTTGCTCCCTCCAAGCTCCTCCCTTTACCTTCATGTGCAATGTTTTACATTCTGCTGCTATACTCTTAGACTTGCATGTGTAGGTTGATTGCTTGACTTGTGCTGAGTTGTTAAAATCAGCCAAGACTTAAAATTGGGAAAAGGCTAGATTTTTATTTGGTTAAGTAGTCCAATCACCCCCCACTAGACATACTTCGATCCTACAAGTGGTATTAGAGCTTTGTTCTCCATTTGCCTTGATTTCCATAGCTTTTGGTGATCATAGCCTTGGTTTCACAACCTAGGAGAGTCTGGCGTCTAACGAGGGAAATTACCATAGTAGAGGTCCTTACTTCGATGGTAATAATTTTGCTAGTTGGAAGCATAAGATGAAAATGCATATTCTTGTACATAACCCCGCCGCTCGGGCTATTGTGTGTATTGGCTTGCAAGGTGAATTATTTGATGGGAGAGAACCGAACCGTGAAGCTACCGTGGAAGAGTTGAAGATGCTGAAATACAATGCTCAAGCTTGTGATATTCTCTTCAACGGATTGTGCCCCGAAGAATTCAAGAAAATCGGCCGTCTTGAGAATACAAAGGAAATTTGGGATACTTTGATTGATATGCAAGAAGGTACCGACTCCATCAAGGAATCCAAATTGGATGTGCATCAAATTCAACTTGACAAGTTCAAAATGAAGGATGGTGAAGGTGTCGCCGAAATGTACTCTAGGATCGCTCTCATCACAAATGAGATTGCCGGCTTAGGAAGTGAAGAGATGACCGATAGATTCATCATCTAGAAGATCCTAAGAGCCTTGGATGGAAAATATGATACCGTGTGCACATTGATCCAATTGATGCCCTATTTCAACGATCTCAAGCCTCACGGAAGTCATTGGAAGAATTGTTGCTCATGAGATGTCACTCAAGGATAAGGAAGAGCTTCACAACAAGTCAAGTGGTGCTTACAAAGCCTCATGTGATGCTCCCACATCTTCAAGTGAGAAACAAACCTTCAATGAAGAATTGAGCCTAATGGTGAAGAATTTCAACAAGTTCTACAAGAGTAGAAGCAAGGAAAGAAGTTCCAAGTCAAGGTCCTACAATGACAAAAGATCTTCGAGTCGTGAACGTAATTGCTACAATTGTGGAAGACCCGGACACTACTCCAATGAGTGTACGCCCCCCTACAAAAGAAGAGAAGATTCACCCAAAATAAGAAGTAGAAGAGAAGAATCACCACCTAGAGAAAGGAGGAGTAGAGATGATTGTTATGAACGAAGAACCTCTCGCAGAAGCAAGGATTTTGAAAGGAAGGACAAATCATCGAAGAGCTACACAAAAAGAAGACATCAAGCTCATGTTGGTGAATGGGTATCTGGCTCCGACTCCGACCATCATTCCGAGAGATGTTATCACTCCGACTCCGAATATACTCAAGATGAAGGTGTTGCCGGTCTAGCACTTGTGTCAACCAACTCCTATGAAATATTTGATTCACCAAATGAAGGAATTGGAAGATGCTTCATGGCTGAAGGCCCAAAGGTATGACACCCCGAGTATGTTGATTTCAATAGTGATGAAGATGATTTGCTAGGTGATGATGATTTACTTGTTGACAACTCTAGTGATGAAAACTATGATGAACTTGCTATTAATCATGATAATCAAGATAAAACGAATGATGATGATAATAAGGAGATTGAGCGTCTAACTAAAGAACTAAACACTCTTAAGTTAGCTCATGAAACTACCTTGGAAGATCATCAAGAACTTTTAAAGACTCATGAAAAGTTACGCTTTGAAAAGCTCAACCTTGAGCAAGAGCATGGGTTCTTAAAAGCAATCAATGATGACCTTCGCAAGAAAAGTTCTTCTTACATTGCCAAGCGTTTACTCTTGTCTACTTACATGCCACAAGTTAAATCTAGCAACAAGAGTAAGAAAGATTCTTCTTCTAGTAGTAACAATAATCATGATAAATCCAATGTTGTTGCTTCTAGTAGTTCTCTTGATTCCACTAATGATTCTCTTACCCAAGTTACACTTGAGCAAGAAAATAGCTTATTGAAGGGAATTATAGAGAAATGTGTTTACAAGAGCCTTGCCGGGAGTAAGCAATTTTTGGAAATTGCACGCAAGAAAGGAAGACACCGGAAGAATCAAGGTGTTGGTTTTGAACGAAAAATCAATGCCAATGGAGTTGAGTGGGAAGAAGATCAATACCCCAAGACAAAGTTTGTTCCTCAACAAAAGAAGTATGATCCTACTTCTTTCCAAGGGACACAAGCTCAAGATGATCTTCCACCACAAGACCACAAGCAAAAAGGCAAGGACAACCTTCAAGGGGATATTCATGCATTTGAAGAAGCTCCTAAAACCTTGGTCAAGTGGGTTCCCAAGACTACATCAAGTTCTACTTCATCAAGTACGACTACAACTCCAAGGATTCCCGTCAAGATTATGTGGATCCCGAAGAAGAAGAACTAGAGAGTTCTTGAGGGTGACTCCATCAACATACTTCACTCATATCATTTTGGTGAGGACAAGTGCAAACAACTTCCACATCTTGCACTAGTTCAAGGAGTCACAAACCCTCTTGTTTGTAAGACAAGGGAAAGGGTAACCAAATTTTTTCATGGACATCATCTTGTGTGTACATCACTCTATGTCTATGGATATCCTTGTTTGTTCCTTGTGGGACTAACCCATGAAGGTATTGAAAGTGTAACTCACTCCAATGGATTGCTCCGAATGATTGATACGTCTCCAACGTATCTATAATTTATGAAGTATTCATGCTATTATATTATCTATCTTGGATGTTTAATGGGCTTTATTATACACGATTTTTGGGACTAACCTATTAACCTAGAGCCCAGTGCCAGTTTCTGTTTTCTCCTTGTTTTAGAGTTTTGCAGAAAAGGAATACCAAACGGAGTCCAATTGACGAGCCAATTTTTGATGATTTTTTATGGACCAAAAGAAGACCTCAGAGTAAAAGCGTTGGGCCAGGAGAATCCCGAGGTGCCCACGAGGGTGGGGGGTGCGCCCACCCCCCCCCTAGGCGCATGGGCCTGCCTCGTGGACACCTCGGGCACCTCCTTGACGTGAGACCGACGCCAAAAAATCCTATAAATACAGAAACCTCGGAAAATTAACCTAGATCAGAAGTTCCGCCGACGCAAGCCTCTGTAGCCACGAGAAGTCAATCTAGGCCCTCTCCGGCAGGCTGCCGGAGGGGGCCATCATCACCGGTGGCCATGGAGGAGTATCCTGGAGGGGCCATCATAAACATGAAGGCCAAGGACCAGAGGGTGGAGGCCATGGAGGAGGAAGCACAAGGGGGAGAACCTCTCCTCCTCTCTTCCGGTGGCGCCAGAGTGCCATCGGGAGGGGAATCATCGCCACGGTGATCTTCTTGATCAACATCACCATCATCATCACCATCCTCATCTCTTTTATGCGGTCCACTCTCCTAGAGCCCGCTATAATCCCTACTTGACCATGGTGCTTTATGCCACATATTATGATCCAATGATGTGTTGCCACCCTATGATGTTTTGAGTAGATATCTTTTATCTTTGGGTTGATTGATGATCTAGATTGGTATGAGTTGTATGTTTTACTTTGGTGTTGTCCTATGGTTCCTCTCAGGTCGGCATAGCGTGAGGGATTCCGCTGTAGGGTGTTGCAATACGTTCATGATTCTCTTATAGTGGGTTGGTGAGTGGTGAAACACAAACCCGAGTAAGAGGGATTGTAGCGTATGGGAATAAAGAGGACTTGATGCTTTAATGCTATGGTTGGGTTCTACCTTAATGATCTTTAGTAGTTGCGGATGCTTGCTAGAGTTCCAATCATAAGTTCATATGATCCAAGTAGAGAAAGTATATTAGCTTATGCCTCTCCCTCATATGAAACTGCAATAGTGATTACCGGTCTTGTTAACAATTGCCTAGGACAATTCCGCACACCGATCCATCATTATTCCACAATCGCTATTCATATATTTAGTAATATATTCTAACTTTATGATAACAGAAACTACTTTTATATTTTAGCTCTCCGATATCATACAAAGTTATCCTCTTCATACCCACAACATAGTTTTATTTCTCGTTTCTAGTTGGAAGCAAACGTTCGGTATACGTAGAGCCGTATCAGTGGCAGATAGGGCTTGATAGAATATTGACCTTACCTTTAGCTCCTTGTGGGTTCAACACTCCATACTTATCACTTCCACCTTTGGAAATTGCTACGATGATTCCCAGCACTTGGGGATTATCAAGCTCTTTTCTGGCACCGTTGCCGGGGAGCAATAGCGTGGGGTTGATATTCTCGTGTGTGCTTGTTTGCTTTCTTCACTAAGTAGATTTTGTTTTTACTTTTTTTTCTGTTAATTGTGGGAGAAACAAACAAAAAAATTTAAAAATGAAAATACAAAAAAAATTACTTGACTGTCATGCCTAAAAGGTTTTTCAAAAAGAGAAGTGATTGGAAAGTTATGCATTGAAGAAGTGAGGGTCGACCTTGAGCACTTGTATTCATGCTCACGGAAGCAATGTAGAATTTTTCATGGAAGTTTCTCTGTAAATAATTATCCCCTTGTATATATTCATTGTATTATAAAAATAATGTGCCAAGCTTTGGTTTTAGGATGATTAGATTGCTTGTTTACTATGTTCAAAACAAAAACAGAAACTTTGGCTGTAGTGCGTGAATTTAATTTTTTTACTGGAAATCCAAATGGGTCTGAAACTTTTTGCACATTAATTCTGTACAAAATTTTCAAATTTTCAAATTTATTTCATAATTTTAGGAGTTACATAAGTTTACCAAACTTCCAGATTACTACAGGCTGTTCTGTTTTTAACAGATTCTGTTTTGCGTGTGTGGTTTGCTTATTTCGATGAATCTATGGCTAGTATCGGGGGGTATGAACCATAGAGAAGTTGGAATAAAGTAGGTTTAACACAAATATAAATAAATAATGAGTTCATTACAGTACCTAAAGGTAGTGATTTGCTTTATTACACTAACGGATCTCACAAGTTTTTGTTAAAGTTTTGTGTGGATGAAGTGTCCGAAGGTCGAGGAGCTATCAATATGAGAAGAATAAGGAGAGGAAAGAGTTCAATCTTGGGGATGTCCAAGGCACCCCAATTAAATATTTCAAAGTATACTCAAGAATCTAAGCTTGGGGATGCCCCGGTTGGCATCCCATCTTTCTTCTTCAACAAATATCGGTATACCTCGGTTTTTCCTTTGTTCACATGATTTGTATCCTTTGTGTTTTTGTTTTTCCTTTAAGAACCATGCTAGTATGATATGTACCTACATCAATTTATATAATACTTCATGTGCTTCACTTAAATCTTTTAAGTATGATCTTATAGAATTGCTCTTTGTGCTTCACTTAAATCTTTTGAGTATGGTTTTATAGAATGCTTCATGTGCTTCACTTATACATTTTGAGCTTGGATATTGGTTAGTTGTAGAATGCTCCATGAACTTCACTTATATACTTTGGAGTATGAGTAATACTATCATTTAAAAGTGGGTTTGGATGAGTGTCAACTTTAGGAATTAGTGATCCCACTATTTTGGAGGGTGTTGAATCTTAGTGTGATATTTATGAAAGTGGATTTGGAAGAGTGTCAATTTTAGCTAGTAATGATTCCACTATTTAGGAAGAGGTTCCAATTGAGTATGAGAATAAAGTTGCTATCCATGATGCTTCTGAAAATTATTATGAGGGAGGAATACATGCTTGTAGGAGTTGCATTAATATCAAGTTTCCTCCATATGTGCTTAAAGTTTTGAAGTTATACTTGTTCTGCCTTCCTATGCTAGTTGATTCTTGTTCTCATAAGTTGTGTGCTCACAAAATCCCTAGGCATAGGAAGTTGGTTAGAATCAATTGTGCTATTCATATTCTTCATGACGCTCTCTTTATGTTTCAATTCTTACCTTTTATGTGAGCATCATTGAAATCATCATGCCTAGCTAAAAGACATTAAAGAAAAGCGCTTGTTGGGAGACAACCCAATATTTACCCTTACTATTTTTGTGTGCTTACATGATTAAGCTACTGTAGTAATCATGTTTTATAGCTCTTGTTTCAATAAAGTGCCAAGTAAGACCTTTGGGAAGACTTGGGTGAAAGTTAATGTGATCTTGCTATAAAAAACAGAGACTTTGCACTCACGAGAATAGATGTCATTTTTTACAGAAGAGTGATTTTGAGTTGATTATTTTTGCAGAAGATTAATAGACAAATTCCTCAGCTCCACCAATTTATTTCATAATTTTTGGAGTAGCAGAAGTATGGTTATTGTTCAGATCATTACAGACTGTTCTGTTTCTGACAGATTCTGTTTTCATTGCATAGTTTGCTTGTTTTCTAATTTCTATGGCTTATATTCCTCAATATAAATTGTAGAAATGATATGGTACAGTAGACATTGTGTGAGAACAATTATGAACCTTGTCTTTTACATTACCAAAGTGAATGGTTTGCTCTTTATCATACTAACCTATCTCACGAAGTTTGGTTAAGTTTTGTGTGATTGAAGTTTTCGAGTTTTGGGTGAGATATCGATATGAGGAGAATAAGGAGTAGAAATACCCTAAGCTTGGGGATGCCCAAGGCACCCCAAGGCATTATTCAGGGAATACTCAAGTACCTAAGCTTGGGGATGCCCCGGAAGGCATCCCCTCTTTCATCTTCAAAACTATCGGTATACCTTACTCGGAGCTATATTTTTATTCGTCACATGATATGTGTTTTGCTTGGAGCGTATTTTCAATTTTACTTGATGTTTGAATAAAATCATTGGATCTGAAATATTGAATGAAAAAGAATCCTCCCATGGCTAGTTAATTATTTGACTACTCAGTGTTCTTCACTCATATCTTTTGGAGTAGTTTGTCATTTGCTCATGTGCTTCATGTATATCCTATGAGTGAATGGTTGAATAAATTGAATGTCATAAATCTGAATTTATATATGTTTTGTATGCTTATAACATGGGGAGTAATGACTTCACACATAATAAGTATAGGTAGTAAACTTATTGAAAGTTACAAACGTAGAATTGGTCACTTGAACAATTCATGAAAGAATATTGAAGGAAGAGAGATTTCACATATAAATATACTATCTTGGACATCTTTTATGATTGGGAGCTGTCATTAAAATATGACATGCTAAAGAGTTGATGTTGGACAAGGAAGACAACGTAATGGGTTATTTTTTCTTATATCTGAAATAAAGTATATTGTCATGGATCATACAACATGTTGAGCTTACCTTTCCCCCTCATGCTAGCCAAATTCTTTGCACCAAGTAGAGATACTACTTATGCTTCCCAAAACCCTTAAACCAGTTTTGCCATGAGAGTCCACCATATCTACCTATAGATTGATTAAGATCCTTCAAGTAAGTTGTCATCGGTGCAAGCAATAAAAATTGCTCTCTAAATATGTATGATTGATTGGTGTGGAGGAAATAAGCTTAATACGATCTTGTGATGTGGAAGAAATAAAAGCGATGGACTGCATAATAAAGGTTCATATCACAAGGCAATATAAACTGACGTTCTTTCGCATTAAGATTTTGTGCATCCAACCCTGAAAGCGCATGGCAACCTCTGCTTCCCTCTGCGAAGGGCCTATCTTTTATTATTATCTTCTACCTTATGCAAGAGTCATGGTGAACTTCACCTTTTCCTTTTACATTTTATCCTTTGGCAAGCACAGGGTGTTGGAAAGATCCTGATATATATATATATATATATATATATATATATATATATATATATATATATATATAATTGTATGAATGTTATATTGAGCTATTATTGTTGACATTACCCTTGAGGTAAAAGGTTGGGAGGCGAAAATATAAGCCCCTATCTTTCTCTATGTCCGATTAAAACTCCATAACCACAAGTATTGCGTGAGTGTTAGCAATTGTGAAAGACTAAATGATAGTTGAGTATGTGGAGTTTGCTAAATCAAAGCTCTAACATAGACTCCTCCTGAAAATAAGATGAATTACAATTGTTTGATGACTGAGAATATTGTTTGTTAGTTTTCAAGAAAGTTTATGATCTATACTTTAACATGTGAATGGCTTGTTACTTGATCATGAAAAGTTTTATGCGATGAGCTACTGTTATGACATATAATGATGCTAGAAAAGGTGGTTGAAATTATCATTGATCAAACTTGTGCACCTGCTAGCATTCACACTTCATAAATTATTTGTTTTATCATTTACCTACTCGAGGACGAGCAGGAATTAAGCTTGGGGATCTTGTCGTCTCCAACGTATCTATAATTTATGAAATATTCATGCTGTTATATTATCTATCTTGGATGTTTAATGGGCTTTATTATACACTTTTATATGATTTTTGGGACTAACCTATTAACCTAGAGTCCAAAGGCAGTTCTGCTTTTCTCCTTGTTTTAGAGTTTTGCAGAAAAGGAATACCAAACGGAGTCCAATTGACGAGCCAATTTTTGATGATTTTTTATGGACCAAAAGAAGACCTCGGAGTAAAAGACTTGGACTAGGAGAGTCCCGAGGTGCCCACGAGGGTGGGGGCGCCCCCCCCCCCCCAGGCGTGTGGGCCTACCTCGTGGACACCTCAGGCACCTCCTTGATGTGAGACCGACGCCAAACAATCCTATAAATACAGAAACATCAAAAAATTAACCTAGATCGGAAGTTCCGCCGCCGCAAGCCTCTGTAGCCACGAGAAGTCAATCTAGGCCCTCTCCGGCAGGCTGCCGGAGGGGGCCATCATCACCGGTGGCCATGGAGGAGTATCCCGGAGGGGCCATCATCACCATGAAGGCCAAGGACAGAGGGTGGATGCCATGGAGGAGGAAGAACAAGGGGGAGAACCTCTCCTCCTCTCTTCCGGCGGCGCCGGAGTGCCATCGTGAGGGGAATCATCGCCACGGTGATCGTCTTCATCAACATCACCATCATCATCACCATCCTCATCTCTTTTACGCGGTCCACTCTCCCGCACCCCGCTGTAATCCCTACTTGAACATGGTGCTTTATGCTACATATTATGATCCAATGATGTGTTGCCACCCTATGATGTTTTGAGTAGATATCTTTTGTCTTTGGGTTGATTGATGATCTAGATTGGTATGAGTTGTATGTTTTACTTTGGTGCTGTCCTATGGTTCCCTCCGTGTCACGCAAGCATGAGGGATTCCCGCAGTAGGGTGTTGCAATACGTTCATGATTCGCTTATAGTGGGTTGGTGAGTGACTGAAACACAAACCAGAGTAAGAGGATTGTTGCGTATGGGAATAAAGAGGACTTGATGCTTTAATGCTATGGTTGGGTTCTACCTTAGTGATCTTTAGTAGTTGCGGATGCTTGCTAGAGTTCCAATCATAAGTGCATATGATCCAAGTAGAGAAAGTATGTTAGCTTATGCCTCTCCCTCATATGAAACTGCAATAATGATTACCGGTCTTGTTAACAATTGTCTAGGACAATTCCGCACACCGATCCATCATTATTCCACACTCGCTATTTATAATATTTAGTAATATATTCTAAGTTTGTGATAACAGCAACTACTTTTATATTTTAGCTCTCCGATATCATATAAAGTTATCCTCTTCATACCCACAACATAGTTTTATTTCTCGTTTCTAGTTGGAAGCAAACGTTCGGTATACGTAGAGTCATATCAGTGGCAGATAGGGCTTGAGAGAATATTGATCTTACCTTTAGCTCTTTGTGGGTTCGACACTCCATACTTATCGCTTCCACCTTTGGAAATTGCTACGATGATTCCCTGCACTTGGGGATTATCAAGCTCTTTTCTGGCGCCGTTGCCGGGGAGCAATAGCATGGGGTTGATATTCTCGTGTGTGCTTGTTTTCTTTCTTCACTAAGTAGATTTTGTTTTTCCTTTTTGTTTCTGTTTAGTTGTGGGTGAAACATACAAAAAAAATAAAAAATGAAAATACAAAAAAAATTACTTGCCTGTCATGCCTAAAAGGTTTTTTAAAAAGAGAAGTGACTGGAAAGTTATGCATTGAAGAAGTGAGGGTCGACCTTGAGCACTTGTGTTCATGCTCACGGAAACACTGTAGAATTTTTCATGGAAGTTTCTCTGTAAATAATTATCCCCTTGTATATATTCATTGTATTATAAAAATAATGTGCCAAGCTTTGGTTTTAGGATGATTAGATTGCTTGTTTAGTATGTGCAGAACAAAAACAGAAACTTTGGCTGTAGTGCGTGAATTTACATTTTTTACTGGAAAGCCAAATGGGTATGAAACTTTTTGCACATTAATTATGTACAAATTCTTCAAATTTTCAAATTTAGTTCATAATTTTAGGAGTTACATAAGTTTACCAAACTTCCAGATTACTACAGGCTGTTCTGTTTTAACAGATTCTGTTTTGCGTGTGTTGTTTGCTTATTTCGATGAATCTATGGCTAGTATCGGGGGGTATGAACCATAGAGAAGTTGGAATACAGTAGGTTTAACACCAATATAAATAAAGAATGAGTTCATTACAGTACCTAAAGGTAGTGATTTGCTTTATTACACTAACGGATCTCACAAGTTTTTGTTAAAGTTTTGTGTGGATGAAGTGTCCGAAGGTCGAGGAGCTATCAATATGAGAAGAATAAGGAGTGGAAAGAGTTAAAGCTTGGGGATGCCCATGGCACCCCAAGTAAATATTTCAAAGGATACTCAAGCATCTAAGCTTGGGGATGCCCCGGTTGGCATCCCATCTTTCTTCTTCAACAAATATCGGTATACCTCGGTTTTTGCTTTGTTCACATGATTTGTGTCCTTTGTGTTTTTGTTTTTCCTTCAAGAACCATGCTAGTATGAGATGTCCCTTCATCAATTTATAGAATACTTCATGTGCTTCACTTAAATCTTTAAGTATGGTCTTATAGAATTGCTCTTTGTGCTTCACTTAAATATTTTGAGTATGGTTTTATAGAATGCTTCATGTGCTTCACTTATACATTTTGAGCTTGGATATTGGTTAGTTGTAGAATGCTCCATGAACTTCACTTATATCCTTTGGAGTATGAGTAATACTATCATTTAAAAGTGGGTTTGGATGAGTGTCAACTTTAGGAATTAGTGATCCCACTATTTTGGACACTACAAAAAAAGACACATCCGTGACATTTTGGGCCAAACGAAAAAAAATTCTGTCATACATATGACACTTCTATGACGATAATTGTGACAAAACCCGGTATCATCATAGATGTGGCCGTATTTTCTTTCTTGCACCCTGTCCATCAGACGTGCGTGTACATGCTACGTATGCGTTTCTACTACGACTTAACGCATGCGTTTCTACAACGACCAAGATGTACGTACATGTTCGCGACCAGAATGACAACGCTACGTACGCTTCGACCAGGTGGGTCCCGACTGTCAGGCACTTCCTTGCGTGCGAAGATGTAGCTGATGGGTCCCAGCAGTCAGGGGGCGAATCGTTTTTTTGCCCGGACGCACTTCCTTGCGTGCGAAGATGTAGCTGGTGGGTCCCAGCAGTCAGGGGGGTGAATCGTTTGTTTTTTTTTCCGTACGCACTTCCTTCGAAGGTGTAGCTGGTGGGTCCTAGCAGTCAGGGGGAAACGTTTTTTCGCAAAATACGGTGGCTCGTCCGGTCGGTCCCCGCTGTCAGGTGGAGGAATAATTATTTTGCGTGTAATAAGGAGGCACTTCCTTGCTGCGGCCGTGGACCCAGCTGTCAGCGTCTCCACGCAAAGTACTCTTCCGATGGAAGTCGGTCGTTGACCACATTGACCACGCCGCGTCGAGAGCACCACGGCGGCGGACGACAGCGAGGCCTAGGAAGGGGACGACACGAAGGCAGGGAAGACTCGGCAGTTGTTTCCCACGCGGAGGGGAGTACGACTGTACGAGGGTTTACTGGTTCGTCTGCCGTCGCAGGAGAATAACAGCAGGTGTGGGTGAGTAGAGGGATGACTAGGCCAGCGATGGGAGTACGATGGGGCGGTGAGGCCTGCGCGGCAGAACAGCCGGCCGCGGGGAGGAGGGAGCAGGTTGTCCCGCCGGCACTTGTTTGAGCGGCTGGAGAAGGAAGAGCAGAGATTGAAGAAGCACGACGGCGGTTGGATGGACATCCAACGATCCAACGCTGTCGTCAACCTTTTTAGGAAAGCCTCAAATCTGTGGAAACAAAGATACAACCCATCTGCCATTATTTCTAATAATTTACAACCCATTTGCTAATTCTTAAGGTTTTTTGGAGCCCATATTCTTTTGTTAGCATTACAGCCCATATTGTGGCCACGGTTAAAAATTATATGAAATTTTGCATATTTCGGTCTTGGTCCGAACTGTTTTAATCCCGAAATTTCGACTCACATTCAAACTGATTTTAAAAATAAATGTATATCAATATAAAATCCAACAAATTCTCCACGCATAAAAATTAATGTAATTTAAAATCTTGAAATGAGAAAAAAGATATTTGAAACTAATTGTCGGTTTGATGTGTTTTAAAAATGTACAGCCAATTTCTCATTACTGATGGGCCATTTTCTCGGCCAGCCGAATGAAAGCTCTCCTCGTCTTGAAAGATTTGCAGCCCAACAGGCCTGACAAAGCGACTTACTTGGCAAATCACAAAAAAACTGGGCAGGCCGTGGACCCACTGTCACCTCTCCACGTCTGACTTTTCCGATGGAAGTCATGCCTTGACCACGTTGACCACGCCGCATGGAGAGCACCACGGCGGTGGGACGACGGCGAGGCCTAGGAAGGGGACGACGTGGAGCCGGGAAGACGCGGCAAAGGAAGCCCGCGGAGAGAGGAGTACGAGGTTCACCGTTCGGCTGCGGTGTGAGGTTGCCGTCGCCCGCAGGCCTGCCAGTGGGAATAGTAGGGGTGGTGAGGCCTCTGCGGCAGAGCCGCCACGGGAGGCGTGGAGCATGCGTCACGAACGGCGCTACTTTGGGCGGCTGGAGCAAGAAGACCAGAGGTTGAAGAAGCACTACGGCCGTTGGATGGACATCGTACGGTCACTGGAGCTAGAATCGTTCATATTGAATAAGTTGACAAAGCCCTTCGCCCCGTCAACTTAGTAGGCCCACAAGTCATCCTCCCACCAAGGTGGGTCCCAGCTAGCCGGGGGAGTATTCATTTTTTTTGTGCAATAAGGAGGCACTTTCGGTGGGTCCGAGCTGACAGCAGGGGGAACGTTTTTTTCGTGAAATACGGTGGCCCGTCCGGTGGGTCCCAGGAGTCAGGGGGAAACGATTTTTTCCACAAAATACTGGTGGCCCGTCCGGTGGGTCTCCGCTGTCAGGTGGAGGAATAATTATTTTCCGTGTAATAAGGAGGCACTTCCTTGCGGCTGCCGTGGACCCGGTATCGGCCTCTCCACGTCTGATACTCTTCCGTTGGAAGTCGGTCGTTGACCACATTGACCACGCCGCGCCGAGAGCACCACGGCTGTGGACGACGGCGATGACTAAGAAGGGGATGACGCGGAGCCGGGGAAGACGCGACAGTGGATGCCCATGCGGAGGAGAATCTGGCGTTCATCGGTTACTGCGGTGTGAGGCTGCCGCCACCGCAGAATAACAGGGGTGTGGGTGAGTGGAGGGATGGCCTGGCCAAGGTGGGAGTAGTATGGGGCGGTGAGGCCTCCGCGGTAGCACAGCCGCCACGGGAGGAAGGAGCAAAGGCGACGACCGACGCCGCTTTGGGCGGCCGGAGCAAGAAGACCAGAGGTTGAAGAAGCACTATGGCTGTTGGATGGACATCATACAGTCCTTTGGAGTATTGACTAAGTTGACAAAGCCCTCCGGCCCGTCAACTTAGTAGGCCCTAAGTCGGCGCAGCAATATGGTGGGTCCCAAAGCGAGGGATATTCATTTTTGGGCGTAATAAGGAGGTACTTCCTTGCGTGCGAAGATATAGCTGGTGGGTCCGACCTGTCAGCGGGGGGAACATTTTTTTCGCGAAATACAGAGGCCCTTCCTGTGGGTCCTAGCTGTCAGGTGGAGGAATCATTATGTTGTGCCTAATAAGGAGGCATTTCCTTGCGTGCGGCCATGGACCCGGTATCGGCCTCTCCACGTCTGATCCACTTCCGATGGATGTCGATTCGTTGACCACGTTAACCGAGCCGCACCGAGAGCACCAGGCGATGGATGATGGCGAGGCCTTGGAAGGAAACGACACGAGCTGTGGAATACTCGCGCTTGTTTCCCACGTGGAGGAGTACGAGGGTTTACTGGTTCGTCTGCCATCGCCGGAGAATAACAGCATGTGTGGGTGAGTAGAGGGATGGCTAGGCCAGCGATGGGAGTACGGGGGGGCCGTGAGGCCTGCGCGGCAGCATAGCCGGCCGCAGGAGGAGGGAGCAGGCAGTCCCACCGGCGCTTGTTTGAGCGGCTGGAGCGTGACAGCCGTTGGATGGACATCCAATAGTCACTGCTCTCATGTGTTCACAAAGTTGACAGGGCGTTGCGTGTGCGTCAACCTTTTTTTTATGAAAGCATACACGTCAACCTGTAGTAGGCGCACAAGTCAGCTTCAAATCTGTGGAAAACAACATACAGCCCATCTGCCATTATTTCTAATAATGTACAGCCCATTTGCTAATTCTTAAGAATTTTTTTGGAGCCCATCTTCTTTTTGTTAGCATTACACCCCATATTGTGGCCACGGTTAAAAAGTATACGAAATTTTGCATATTTCGGTGCGGTCAACTGTTTTTAATCCAGAAATATTGATTCACATTCAAACTATTTTGAAAAATAATTTATATAAATATAAAATCCAAATAGTTGTCCACGCATAAGATCAATGGAATTTAAGATCTGGTAATGAAAAAAAATTGAAACTAATTCCCGGTTTGATGTGTTTTAAAATTGTACAGCTCATTTCTGGGCAAACCGAATGAAACTCTCCCCGTCTTGAAAGATTTGCAGCCCAGAGGCCGATAAAGCAAGTAGGCCTTGTTTGGGTATTTCTTTTAAAAATAGAACTGGGCTAGCCATTTTCAGCAAGAAAAAACACAACTGGGCTCATGATGTGGTAAACATAAATAAAACCCGGGCTAGATGGGCCTGACCCCTTCAAGACAGCCCCATTGTTACCCTGATCCGTCGCTAAAACTAGTATAAATAACAACTGCTTGTTCCTCAAAAAAAAACCGCGCGACTTGCTGGGTCCCTGGTGTCAGCCGTTCGTAGTGTAGTTCTCTCGTTTATTGACTACGTTCACAATGGCGTGAGCCCCAGATGTCCAACCATTAGGAGGAACCATATTTTTGGGCTTGTACTATAGAGGCACTTGCTTGCGTACTGCCATGACGCTGGTGGGTCCCTACTGTCATCCTCTCCATGTATAGTCATCTCCTTGTTCCTCTCGGTTGTTGACGACGTTGACAACGCAAGAGGGCGGCGCACCGCGCACGGCGAGCGAACCAAGGCCGCAAGGCGGAGGACAATGGCGAGGCCTCGGACGGAACGAACAGAGTTGCTGAACATGCGCCGTCCGGGCCAGCAGTGGAGGGGAGTGCGAGGGTTGACTGGTTCGGGCGCGGGTTGGGGCTGACGTCGCCGGAGAATAATAGGACGTGTGGGGGAATAGAGGGAGGGACTGGCCAACATTGGAGGGTATGTATGGTAGGGCGGTGGAGGCGCAACCAGCCATGGGAGGCGGGAGCAGGCGGAGCCAACGGGGTGGTTTGGTTTGGGCGGTTGGAGGAAGAAGAAGACAAGAGATAGAAGATACACGACAGATGTTGGATGTCAATCCAACAGCTGGTAGGCGTAATCATTTGTTGATGGCTAGTAAGTCGACACCACCTTGGATATGCTATTTCCTCGCAGGTCCCAAACCGAGAATCCAAATCTGTCACGGTCATGCAGCCTTTCCTATGAAAATTTACAGCCCATTTGATGTGCTAGTTCGAAATAAGTTTGTGGGTGCTGGTGGGGCTAATCACTTGGCTTCAGAATGCACAAAGTGAGCTCAAGCAGCCGGCGAGTGTGATGTTATTTCCCTTGGTTGGGATTTGTTACAACATTTCACTATAAATTAAACGAATGGCAAGCCATTTGCCTTGTTTCAAAGAAAATATGACAGTCACAGCCGAGTTGAAAAGGGCAGGAACATCTAACTCCAGCTTACAAACTGTACAAAAGCACGAGGGTTAATTGTTCATCAGGTTTACAAAAAAACCCAGATTGAAAAGGGCAACAACATCTAACTCCAAAGACTGTTTTGGCGATCCACAGTCAAATGGATCAGTCAGTCCATAGAATGAACATCCTGGTCGTAAAATTTACGGATTATGACCACAATATGTTGTAATTAGAAGCCCGGCACATTCAGAAGCTCTTTTGCCCACCTGAAACTCCTTTTTTGCTCTTCGACATACCCATCCGTCAAAACCAAGCTGCTGATAAACTTAAGCCTGATGGACAATAGTAACCTCGCATTCAGTAGGAAGAATGTTACAAATCTTGTGTTTGCACAGTTGGCTACATATCGTTCTAGCGTTATTGTCTTCAATCGAATCTCATGAGAAGTGAGAAAATCCCGATGCTTACGAATCCACCGATTGGTTATAACTTTCTTACCCGTCCTGTTGCCTAAATATACATGAAGATTGAAAACAGTTAAGGTCTAAAAGAAGAGTGTCGAAGAGCAACAAATTGAACGGTTAATTCTAGTACACTATATGCGGGCTTCCAATGTGCGTGAAATTATCACCTTTATATACAACTTCTCCAGACATGGAAAGCATTGCAGCAAGCCAATAATCTTGTTCAGATCAAAATTATTCATTTGGATATATAAGATCTTGACAGAATCCAGCACCATTGATAGGCCATCCATGGAGAAACTCTTCATTGAGCATAGAACATAATATTAGTACAAAATGTGTACTCCAAGATGATATATAAATTATGCGCAGAAATTTAAAAAGCAGCTTATGGTTACAAGTGTAGATGATAATATAAAGTACCTGAAGAACTGTGGAGCCAAACACCATATTTAAATGAGCATAGAGATCATGTATTACACCCAAGGTCTCCAGTTTAGGCGTAGAGAGGACGGTTATTTGCAACAATGAATAACTAGAATCAAGGATCAACCTTTGAAGTGAAGGGGCATCTTGGATGATGAGCTGCCTTCCGTCAAAAGAAATTCCAATTCTTACAAGGTTAGGCGACTCTATTTGGAGACAACCGATTCTAACTGTGAAAACAAGCACCAAGCACTCCGGTAGCAGGCAATCGGAGTGGATGATGCCGTGCAATGAGGCCTCCGATATACGAACCCGCACAAGTGAAAGTTTCTTGAGAAATGGGAGTCGAAGGTTTAATACCAGATTGTCCGTAGGTAGCACGGTGCAAAGGTGGCGGTGTGGAGAGAGGAGGAAAACCATGAGATGGACATCGGAGCCGAGGGCACAAGTTCATGGCGTTCGGTATGTGGTATGTGATTTCGAGGGAATAGTAGAACTCAAGCAGCTGTAGTTCTGTGAATTGTGGGATTTCAGCTAGCGCCCACCATGCAGGCATGGTAGGCTTTCTCGTGTAGCATGACGGGATGCAGAGGCTTTGAACGAAGCCACTGGTGGGAGGAGATGATGGCTCTGGGATTTCAAAATCATTGAAGAGAGATAGGTAGCGGACGATCGAGATTAAAGAGCACGGCGCGCCATAGAGGGCGCCACCGAATTGAGAGTACTTGGGTGCGGCAGCAATCCTTGGTGGGGAGAAGCGAGATGATCTCCCCAGGGCGACGTCCGGAGATCGCTGATGCGGTCCACCCGAGATTCTCTGAGTTCCTGGGATCCGGTGGGGGCGGGTCGCCGCTTATCCCAGCTGCCGGGTGCGGGATCTACAACAAAGGCCACCGTGCGGGAGCCTCATCTTCTTGGTGCTGGGGTCAGCCGACTCCATTTTCCTCGAGGGCGTCGCGTCGCGCTCACGGATTTGAGCAGAGTAACGAATGACGAGCCTAGTTGTAGTGCGAGCGAAGAAGTGAAAGTGCTAGTTATGGACTAGAGGGGGGTGAATAGGCGATTTTTATGAAAGTCTTCAAAACATGAAAGTTTCAAAGGCAAACATGAAAACTAGACCTATACACATGCAGCGGAAGATGAACTACACTAGACAAGCCATAGTCAAACAAGTGTGAAGCTAAAGCATGATGACTGATAGTAGCTAGGTAGTAGGATCAGGATAGAAGATAGTATGAAGCCAATCAGAACAAGTAGTCACACAGTGAAGTCAAACAGGTAGAGCAATCAGGCAATGACTTCACAAAGACAAACTGTAAGTAAGGAGTGTAAGAGATAGAACCAGTGTGTTGTGAAGACAAGGATTTGTTCGACCAGTTCCAGTTGCTGTGACAACTGTACGTCTGGTTAGGGAGGCTGAGATTAAACTCAGAAGACCATGTCTTCACCTTATTCCCCTTGATCTAAGGACACACAGTCCCCGCCCAATCACTCTGGTAAGTCTTCAAGGTAGACTTCTAAACCTTCACAGACTTCGTTCACCGGCGATCCACAATTACTCTTGGATGCTCAGAACGCGATGCCTAACCAGCTGGAGGATTCACAGTCCTCAAGTGTAACAAGTCTTCAGATCACGCGACGGAAAAGACTTGATGATGCCAAACACTCTTTGGGCTCTGGGTGTTTTGGGCTTTGCCCTCACAAGGATTTCCCTCTCAAACTCTTCGTAGGTGGGTTGCTCTCAACGACAAAAGCCGTGCACTAACTCTGAGCAGCCACCAATTTATGGTGTAGGGGGTGGGCTATTTATAGCCACTAGGCAACCCGACCTGATTTGTCCGTAATGACCCTGGGTCACTAAGGAACTGACATGTGTCACAATGGTCATATTTCAAACACACGCGACATCTTGACTTGGGCTACAAGTAAAGCTGACTTATCCGACTCTGGATAAGATTTTCTCTCATTGTCTTCGCTCGAAGACATAGGATTTGGTTTGAGCATCACTTCAGTCACTCCGAGTTTGTTCACTTGGACCCCACTTAAAAGTGCGGTGGTTCCTATGACTCAACAAAGAAGAAAAGAAACAACGAAACTGCTAAGTCTTCGTGCTCCATAGTCTTCACTCAATGTCTTCTTCTGTCATAGTCTTCAATGTGAATATCTTCACGTACCACCATTGTCTTCAATGTCTTCATACATTTTTAGGGGTCATCTCCGGTAGGTAAACCGAATCAAGGAGGGACTACTACCTTGTTATCCTGCAATTCTCACAAACACATTAGTCCCTCAACCACGTTTGTCGTCAATACTCCAAAACCAAACTAGGGGTGGCACTAGATGCACTTACAAACTCCCCCTTTTTGGTGATTGATGACAAACTGGTTGAAGTTTTCAACGGGGATATGAATATGTGAAATTGTAAAGGATGAGGTATTGTCTTCATAAGTAGTAAAAGGCTCACCCTGAAGATGTGCATATAAGTTATTTTCTTTTGGAATGCAAATGCACATGGCAGGTTCTACTTGTGGAGATCCTCTCCAACTTATGAAGACAATTCATGATGGATGATTCGATGTAAATAAGATAATGACATGCATAATGAAAAATGGACGTGTGCAAAATGATTTAAGTGCAGAAGTTATCATCGCACATGCGGAATTTATCATCGCATCACAAAATAGCAAGTAAGTAGCAGACGACCATCGAGTTTAAGTGTTACAACTCAGAGAACCAAACGTATCAAGAGCAAGAGTTGTAAACACTAGGCAAAATATAAAGTAACCGCCCATATGAACCCGCTTGAAGACTATCAACTCATAGCTTCTCCCCCTTTTGTCGAAGAAGGACCAAAAAGGGTTGAAGACATTGAGCCTCTACTCGTTCCCAGAAGGAGTAGGAGAAGATGCAGGGTTGGTGTCGAGGTTTGGCGGTGCAGATGAACTTGGAGTAGTGTCGATACGTGTTGGAGGTGGCGAAGTAGCATCATCTTGATTATCGATCACACGAGCATTCACGGTTGCAGTAAAAGATGAGTACTCTGAGTCTTCAAGAGATGGAGTGCACCTTAGAACAGCCTTTTTGGGCGGAGTGGAATCAAACTTGAATCTTTCTAAGAAGCCATCGTCCTGAAGATCTTCCTCAACACACATAAGCGTCAGCCCTTTCCATGTGCGTCGACAGGTTTCATGCGCGACAAAGGCATTCTTCGTTGCAAGGTTGCGAATGCGATTGACGTCAGTCATGAGGCTCTGCATCTGGCGCTTGAGCCAATCATGATGCCTATCCTGTTTCTGATGCAGGCCAACTAGAAGATCTCGGTCATTGAGAACACGAGATCGCTTTCGAGGCCGTTGAGCAATTGTGCTCTCAGTGGCTTCGGTTTAGGCACGGTGAGGTGCACGTGTAGTACCGGCCAACGGATAGACTCGAGTGGCAGCCAGCACACCTTCAATGGGCTGAGTGAAGCTCTGACGATCAACATTATGAAGATAAAGTGGCTCCTTGTCAGGCTCTGGATAGATGGCTTCAACAGACATATCGACATCTGGCAAGAAGACAATGTGGTTTGCGTCAGATGGTCGATAGTTGAAAGCGGTGTGAAGCTTGATCGACGCATGATCCATGGAGCATAGAACTTCAAGCCAAAAATGTCGATCCTCGATGCGACAAGTTGGCGGATGAAGAAATCTTGTGCATTGAAGCATTTGCCATGAAGAATATGGAAGACCAATGTCTTCATTGCACCTTCCAGCTTAGCCTGTGGAGAATGTCCTTTGATGGGTCAGAGAGTTCGCCTAATGATGTGATAGATTGTGCATGGCAGATACTCAAGGTCTTCAACAAAGAACTCCTTAGGATATTCTGCATCTTGAGGCAATGGCTTCATCATGCTTAGCATCCGCTCATGTCGTGTTCTCGACTTGTGAAAGATGCTTTCCAAAGCTGCAGTGTGAAGCTGACAACCAGGCTCATAGAGATCACCTGGAGTGGGAAGGCCAGTAATCTCAATGACATCAAATGCTTTGGCTTCATGATGGAAATTTCCTGTGAACCACTCAAGGACCCAAGTCTTTGGATCCCCGTTGTAGCCTCTGATATGAAGAGTGCCGTAGAATTGAAGCACCAACTCTTCATTCCAAAGGTTCTTATCGCTGACAAAATGCAGTAAGCCAGCCTCTCTGAAGCAATCAAGAGCTTCTTCTAAGCAGGGCAGGCCAGCTATGGCTTCAGTATCAAGGCGCATATGCGGAAATATGCGGCCTTGGTTGTACAGAATGTATGAATAATAGCTGCGCTGCTGATAACTCCATAACCGATTAGATGAAATCTTGGGCTTGGTGTAGGGGTTCTTTTTGCTATCGAAGAAGGTGTTGTGTGCAATGAAGCCGTTGACATTGAAGGATCCTGGCGAAGTGGTAGTACTTGGAAATCTGGGCAGTCTTGGCTTTGACTTCTGAACCTGAGGCCTGTGCTCGACATGGTAATCAAATTGAGGACCAAAGCAGGTGGAGGAATCGAATAGGCCATTTGATGACAAAGGACAAGCTGGCCATAGTTGTATGCTTGCTCGATAGTATGTGACCTTGAAGGCGGAACAGGAGCAGTGGCATTGACTTCAGGCTGCAGATTTGTGTCAGGTGCGGCATTGACTTCATCTGCTTCATGGGCTTCATTGGCTTCATTGGCCACTGGTGCATTGGCCACTGTAGGCTCCACATTGGCTTCGGCCATGACAACGTCATTGGCTTCAGGAATGTCATTTGTGGCAGCCTCAGGATTCTCACCCTCCACTTGAGTAGCTGGAGGTTCTGGCATAGATTGGTTTTCTTCATGAACTTCTTCTTGAGTTGTAGGGGGAGTAGCGACATGCTCTTCTTCTTGTGTTGCTCCGGTGATGCAGTGGAGGGTCTTCAAGATTGGCTTCAGACACAGGGACCGTCACAGAAGGATTGTCTTCAGGGAACACTTGATGTGCCACTGAACTTGACAAGTTGGAGCCCTCTTCTGTGATGGTGGTCATGGAGACAGATGGCCTCTGGCCTCTGCGAAGCCGTTGGAATACGGGCGACGCCTTTGGTGACGGTGAGGTCTCCATGTAGTTGTCATCATTGGACATGGGGCTGATGACGGGCGCAGGTGACGGTTGGGGTGTACTTGGTGAGTCTTGATATGGGGTTGCTTGCTGGGGCGATCAGCCCACGATGCATCTTGTGAGATTGGCGTCAAAGGACGACCAATATTGATAAGCTCACCGTTTGTTTGAACAGGCGATGATACCGTTGGGCGCTCGATCTGAGGAAGAACTACATCATCTTGACCAATGTCTTCAGTCGCGATGGGGTCGACGACTGGGACTTCTTGAGCTTCAGGAGCCTCTGTGGAAGCAGTCTCATGAACAATCATCTGACGCTCTTGGTTTGCAGACGGAGGGGGAATAAAAGCAAGGGGTTCAACAACAAGGGGCTCTATGGGAGCAACCCGATCTCTCTTCTTGGGGGGTGGTGCTTCATTAGTGGTGCGCTTGGTTTTCCACTTCCTGGCTTCGGCTTCAGCTGCATTGGTTTTCTTCTGTTCAGAAGCCACTGAAGGAGCCTTGGGCTTCGAGCCGTGCATGCTGGCAGGGAAGACAATGTGGGGTTCTTCCTTCCGTGGTGCTTTAGTTTTGGCTTCAGTTGACTTCTTCTTTTTCTTGGCAGCCATTGAGGGGTCAATGCCAGGGCGGCCAAGTGCCTTGCGCTTTTCAGCTTCATTGTAGGCTTGAACGCATTTGTCTGCGAGTGCTTTCATGCGCTCTCTTGAGCCTTTGGCTTCCTCGCGTTTCTTCCGAAACGACTCCTTGAGGTCATTAAGCATCACCTTGAACTTTTGCACATCAGCCACATTCAGCTTGGCTACATGCTTCTTGAATTGTTCCTTCTCGAAGTCTATCTTCTGCTTCAGTTCAACTATGCGTTGAGCCAGAGCAAGCTCAGGAGCAATGGTGCCTTGGAAAGCAACGCTGACGCCAATGGGAAGCTGAAGGTCATCAAAGCTGAGATCTTGATTGTCGAACCACTCATCAATGAAGTTCTTCAGAATGTTTACATCAAAGAGGGGCAGATTGTTGAAGATCTCCGCCTCTTGCTTGCTCTTGATCAGCTGCTCGAGCATCTTCACCAAATTCTTCATCTGAAGACAAGTCAATGGTTTCAGATTCATTCCTCAGAATGGCAGCAGGTGTCAGTGCATGACTCAGTTGCTGAACAGGTGTCTTCTGTGGCTTCTCACGCCTCATGGAGATGCGAGAGAGATCTTCAGAGTTATTACTGGGAGTTGAAGGGGCAATTGCCAATGGCTTCACTCTCGAAGCTTTTGGAGCAGCAGATGACTTTGAAGCTTTAGTCTTCTTTTGCTTCTGCGGCTTTGGGTTAGGAGCTGGAGCTTCATCGGTGTCAGCATCATCATCAGAATGATCCACTTTGGCACCTTGAAGAGTAATGTGAGTGATGAGGCCAGCAAGGTTGTAGAAGGGGCCGATCCTGTTCTCATTGGCTTCACGGGTGCCATTGTCCCGAGGCGAGGAAGGACCAGGGTTGAAGTCAAGCCCTAGATCCTTCTTGTTCTTTGCAGCTGAGTCTTTGGCGAACTGGTAGTTGCACTTGAACAGATTGTCTTCATGACACCAGAGCAGTGAAGAAGGGTCAGCATTCTCAGGCTATGGTCCGTGCACCATGCAAGGATAGAAGCCTTGCTCAATAACTTCAGCCTGAGTCCTGGGTGGAAGATTTTTGTACAAAATATCACCCTAGGGTGCCTTGATGGCATTCTTCTCTGCAAATTCTTCAGTGATGAAGCGATATTTAAACCATTCTTCTACCCAATATCTTCGAATCCATTGGATTCGATTCTTGCGTTCAGTATAGGTTTCTTCTGGGTCAGTTTTGTACATCTCGTGCAAATCTGGAGGTAAGTCCTTGGAAGTGTTACCACGACGCTGTCTGCCTCCCTTTCTTGCTGACTTTTTAGTTGCCATGAAGTGTAAACTGAAGGGCTTCAGTACGTGCAATGGCTTCAAACGGCTGGTCTGACAAGAACTCGCTTCAGGTGAGTTGATGTGACTCTGCAAGAATTCTGCAAACGAATGCAGACTATGAGAACCAAGAGATTCTCCCACAAACATGTACCTGTGATAGCATTAAAGGTGCGAGGGAAGGGGAAGAGGTCATATGCATTCTCAGAAGATTTTGAAGATAAATCAGTTTGAAGACATTGACCTCATAACGCGAAGACATTCACTTATATGATGAGAGTTGGTTCCAGAGTTGTACAAATCCAAGAATAAGTACAAGTGAGGAATCTAACTTGTGAAGAAGCATAAGTGAATATACTAGGCAGAATATGAGATGCGGAAAGAGATAGATTCATGTTTGAAGCTCTAGAAACCACTTTTGGTAGGAAAGGATGAATCTATCAGATCAAAAAGACGGTAAAACATAAACTTTTATTACCACATGAAGAACTGCTAGACGGAGCGAAGATGGATGCCGAGCAGTTCAATCTCCCGTGCCCTAACTTGGCGACGGAAGACACCTACGGCGACAGCGGAGAAGACGAGGTCCGCGGCCGGCGTGAGGACGGCGTCGAGGAAGTCGCGGCAGCTAAGCGCTTCGTCATCGGCGTCGTTGAGAGCTAGCAGAGGCGCTAGGGTTTGCGAGAGATGGCGAAGGAGGAAGAAGGATTTTTGACCGAGACGAGACAGGTATTTATAAGGACAGAGACAAGACAAATAAGTAATTACGCAGTGCCCTGGCGGTTCACATCTGATGGACATGTGGCGAACATGCAACACATTGAGAGTTGTTCCACGTTCCCACGTGCGCCTGGATTGTCGGGGTGGTCGTTCCGAATTCTCCGGGTTTCAGGCAAAAGGATATGTCATTAACACTAGATATAAATGTTTGTCTCTGTACCTTCTGCTGACAAGGACGCAGAGAAGACATTCGACAGTTTCAATAGAATGCATATGATTTGGATAGATGGAGCTTGAGGTAGAGAGCATAGAGAGGTTAGGGTCCGATCACATTCACTTAGTTCAAAAGATTCAAACAAGAAGACATAGCCATAAGTGAATGCTGTAGAGGACAGAATATAGTGTGTGTGTGTGTGTGTGTGTGTGTGTGTGTGTGTGTGTGTATATATCAGAGTAAAGCCAAATAAATAATCACGAAGTCAAATTAAATTTGAAGTTAAATCAATTGCGAAGACTTTGCAAATATGGCGCCATGAGGAAACACTTCATAAGAATTTGGTGGTGGCGTTACCCATCGTATAGGAAGTATTAGACCCAGACACGGCGCACAATTATCGTGGCGCTCTGAAGTCAATTTCCACATTAATGTATTCACACTTAGAGTGTATGTCTTCATTGATTGAAGATATACATTACTTAAATGTGTTGCACATCTAAGTCATCAAAATGCATAAGTGTTAGGATGTGTGCCTAATCACATGACATTCGAGGATTCCAAGATATTTAGCTCACACCGTAACTTGCAAAACCTTTTCTCATCCAAGGGCTTAGTGAAGATATCAACCAACTGCTCTTCTGTCTTGACGTGAATGATATCAATATCTTCTTTCATAACATGATCTCTGAGGAAGTGATGACGAATTTCAATGTGCTTTGTCTTCGAGTGCTGAACTAGGTTGTTAGCAATCTTGATAGCACTTTCATTATCGCAGTAGAGTGGCACATGCTTCAGATGGATGCCATAGTCCTTGAGAGTTTTCTTCATCCATAGAAGCTTAGCGCAAAGAAGATCCAAAGAAGAATGTATTCAGATTCAGCGGTTGAGAGTGATACGGTTCTACTTCTTTGAAGACCAATGCACAAGAGATCGACCCGTAAAGTGACATGTGCACGATGTAGACTTGCGATCCACCTTGTCACCAAAGATAATCAGCATCCGAAAATCCAACCAGATCAAACTCTGAGCCCTTTGGATACCATAATCCTAGTGTTGGGGTGTAAGCCAAATATTGAAGAATTCACTTCACAGCTAAGTGATGCGACTCCTTTGGTGCCGCTTGGAATCGGGCACACATGCAAACACTAAGCATGATATCTGGCCTAGATGCACATAAATAAAGTAAAGAGCCAATCATGGAGCAGTATACCTTTCGATCGAAATCTTTACCATTGGCATCGGGGCTTAGATGACTTTTGGTTGGCATTGGTGTCGTGTATCCTTTGCAGTCTTGCATTCCAAACTTCTTCAGGCAATCTTTGAGATATTTTTGTTGAGATATGAAGATGTCATTGCGTTGCTGACGGATTTGAAGACCGAGAAAGAACTTTAGCTCTCCCATCATGGACATTTGATATTGTTCTTGCATCATGTGACCAAATTCATCACTGTATTTCTTGTTGGTGCAACCGAAGATAATGTCATCCACATAGATTTGGCACACGAAAAGTTCACCATCATATGTCTTCGTGAAGAGAGTGGGATCTAGAGACCCAGGTTTGAAGCCTTTGCTCTTCAGGAAGTCTTTGAGTGTGTCATACCAAGCACGAGGGGCTTGTTTGAGGCCATACAGTGCCTTGTTGAGCTTGTACACCATGTCAGGATGTTTTGGATCTTCAAAGCCAGGCGGTTGTGCTACATACACTTCTTCTTCAATCTTTCCATTGAGAAAGGCACTCTTCACATCCATTTGATACAAAAGGATGTTATGATGATTTGTGTAAGCTAGCAGTATGCGAATGGCTTCAAGCCCAGCCACTGGAGCAAATGTTTCATCGAAGTCAATTCCTTCAACTTGCGTGTATCCTTGAGCAACGAGCTGTGCTTTGTTTCTGACAACTTGACCATGCTCATCTTGTTTGTTGCTATATATCCATTTTGTGCCTATTATGTTGTGCTTGCGAGGATCAGGACGCTTGACGAGTTCCCATACATTGTTCAACTTGAACTGTTGAAGCTCTTCTTGCATGGCTTGAATCCATTCAGGTTCCAAGAAGGCTTCATCGACTTTCTTAGGTTACGAGATTGAAACAAATGCAAAATGTCCACGAAATTAGTTAGTTGTGTTGCTCTTTGAGTAGCTCTTGAACGAGTGAGTGGACCAGTGCATTGATGCTATCAATTATCTTCTCAATCTGAACTTCATTAGCAACCCGAGGATGAGTCGGACGAAGACTTTGCTCTTGCTGATCATTGTCTTCATATTGAGGATTAGCTTCAGGCTGAGCAATGTCTTCAGGTTGATCAGGTGCTGAAATGATAAGTTCCTCTTCAGGCTGGGCCTCTGATGGTACGATCTCTCCTGTTCCCATTAGCTTGATTGATTCACTGGCAGGTACTCCATCTAGCACATTTGGCAGGTGCTCTCTTTGCGAGCCGTTAGTTTCATCGAATCAAGACATCCACAGTTTCAACCACTTTATAGTGAAAAGAGGTTGAAGACTCTGTAGGAGTGCGAGTCCTTTCCATAACCAAGCATAAAACCCTCATGTGCTTTCGGTGCAAATTTTGAAGTGTGATGTGGATCTTTGATCCAGCACTTAGCACCAAATACTCTGAAGTAGCTTACGTTTGGCTTCATACCAGTTAGAAGCTCATAGGATGTTTTCTTCAGAAGCTTGTGAAGATAAACACGGTTGATGACATGGCATGCAGTATCAATGGCTTCAGGCCATAATTTTCTTGGAGTCTTGTATTCGTCAAGCATCGTCCGAGCCATCTCAATAAGGGTTCTGTTCTTGCGCTCCACGATGCCATTCTGCTGAGGTGTGTAAGGAGCAGAAAAATCATGAGTGATGCCTAAGGTGTCAAGATAAAGGTCGAGTCCTGTGTTCTTGAATTTTGTGCTGTTGTCACTCCTAATGTGCTTGATCTTGACGCCATAATTGTTCATGGTGCCGTTGGCGAAGCGTCTGAAGACATCCTGCACTTCAGTCTTGAAGAGAATTATGTGCACCCAAGTGTATCTTGAATAATCATCAACAATAACGAAACCATAGAAACAAGCAGTTGCAGTGAGAGTAGAGTAGTGAGTGGGACCGAACAAGTCCATGTGGAGCAACTCAAAAGGTTGAGATGTAGTCATGATTGTCTTCGAGGGATGTTTGGCCCTTGTCATCTTCCCAGCTTCACAAGCACCACATAGATGATCTTTCTTGAACTTGACGCCTTCGATGCCTATGACGTGCTTCTTCTTGGCGAGAGTGTGTAGGTTCATCATGCCAGCATGCCCTAGCCTCCGATGTCAGAGCCAGCACTCTGAAGCCTTTGCTAGAAGACATACGGCCATCTGTGGTCCTGCTGAGAAGTCTACCATGTACATATCATCTTTCATGTACCCTTCGAAGACTAGAGACTTGTCAGATTCCATTAGTACAAGGCAACGATATTTTCCAAATAGCACAATCATGTTTATGTCACAAAGCATTGAGACAAACATTAAGTTGAAACCAAGGGATTCAACAAGCATCACTTTGTACATGTGTTGATCCCTTGAGATTGCAACTCTACCTAGGCCCAATACCCTGCTTTTACCAGTGTCAGCGAATGTGATGTGACTTTTATCACATGGACGTAAGGTTGGGTCCATGAGAAGACTTTGATCACCAGTCATGTGGTTAGTGCATCCGCTGTCCATAATCCGTTCTGAAGCACGAGGTGTCGTACCCTATAGTGCATTTAGGAGGATAGGCTTCACAAAGAGTATTGTGAGGCATAAACATTTGACGCACAAGAGGATTATCAAAGCTCAGATCAAGGTTAGGACTGATAGTATGACTGGCAAGCGATTCAGAAACGAAATACATAGTAAGACCATTTGGGCATTTTATCTTGCGTCCCATAATGTGTTTTAGGTCCCCAGCAATAGCATCAGACGCCTTTGATTTCCGGCTGGGAGACCTTTCCCTGCACAAGAGAGTTAAGAGTTCTTAACCACCCACATTTTCAGGGGTGGCTTCGAAGCAATGAGTCTAAGTGTAGCATCTGAGAACTTCGGCTTTGAAGCCCTAGCAAATAGCCTCGCAGGAGGTGAATAATACTCATATGAATAGGCAGAAAAATTCTTAGTTTTGTGAACATAGCGGTTTGAAGATACACGCTCATATTCATTCATCTGAGTATGTTTTTCCTGCAAAACATTGGCGTTAGGGCGACTCTCATGAGTCCTGTATCTGTATGAAGCCTTTGGGCCATATGAAGCCATAGGTCTGGGGTTTGTCTTCTTCCCTGGTGGTGTCATGATGACATTCACAGGAAGATTCTCAATACACTGTTTAGGCACCCAGATCTTCTTCATAGGTGGTCCATTCCTGCAGTTAGTCCCAATAGACCTGGCAAACACTTCACCATTCTGATTCTTAAACAGTTTATAGTTTGCATCAAAAGATTCATCAATAACAATTGGGTTAGCACAGGTAAATCCAGATAAGGTGGATGGATCCATTGAAGGATCCTTTGCAGCAACCCATGTGGTTTTGTGGTACTGCTCAGGCTTCCAGTAAGAACCATCAACATTCATTTTCCTCTCGAACCCAACACCCTCTTTCCTAGGGTTTTGGTTCAAGATCTGCTTTTTGAGGACATCACATAGTGTCTGATGCCCCTTGACGCTTTTGTACATTCCTATTTCAAGCAATGTCTTCAATCTAGCATTTTCATCAGCAACAGCAGTGGCATCCTCCACAGAGGGGTTAGTTACCACATCGATGGTTGAAGATATTGAAACAGTAGCAGGAGTAGAACACTCAAAGAATGTAATTAGTGTTATCACGCTCAAGACATTTTAAACATGGTGGTTCAAATCCTTCCTGAGCAGGACTGATCTGTTGAGCGCGAAGTGACTCATTTTCCTTCTGAAGATCTTCATGAGTCGCTCTCAACTTCTCAAGTTCTTACTTCCTTTGAACATAATCATAGGAAAGCTTTTCATGGGTTGTTGAGAGTGATTCATGACGACCTTCAAGCTCTTGGTACTTAACATGAAGATTTTTTATATCTTCAATTAAGGACTGAGATCGGGTCATTTCAGCGTCCAACAGATCATTGCTTTTGTCTAACAGTTTTTGAATATGTTCCATATCTTTCTCTTGTTTAGTTGCAATTTTAGCAAGTGTTTTGTAGCTGGGTTTGGATTCACAATCAGAGTCATCTTCACTCGATGTTTGAAAGTAAGCATCGCGTGAGTTTACCTTGGCACCGCGTGCCATGAAGCAGTAAGTGGGAGCGGAGTCGTCCTTGTCACTGGCATCAGTGTTGGTGATGGATACATTGTCTTCTGTGTTGAAGATGGACTTGGCAACGTAGGCTGAGGCTAAAGCCAGACTTGCAACGCCAGAGTCAGACTCCTCCTCAGACTCCACCACTTCTGCCTCCTCGTATGCAGACTCCTCCTCCTAATCCATTTCCTTGCCAACAAAAGCACGAGCCTTGCTGCATTTAACTTTTCTTGTGTGATGAAGACTTGGAAGTTGACTTGGAAGAAGATTTTGAGTATTTCTTCTTCTTCTTGTCATCAGAATCATATTCCTTTCTCTTCTTCTTTTTCTTCTCATTGTCCCACTGTGGACACTCAGAGATGTAGTGACCAGGTTTCTTGCACTTGTGACAGGTTCTCTTCTTGTGGTCATGGGAAGAAGCTTTATCATTTCTTGAGCTGGATCGTGAAGACTTTCTGAAGCCTTTCTTCTTAGTGAACTTCTAGAACTTCTTCACAAGCATAGTGAGCTCCTTTCCAAGGTCTTCAGCTTCACCGGAAATGCAGTCAGATTCTTCTTCAGATGAGGAAACATCCTTTGCCTTCAAAGCGCGAGTTCGGCCAAAGTTGGGACCATAGATATCTCTTTTCTCGGATCATTTGGAACTCATGTGTGTTGAGCCTCTCAAGTATGTCGATGGATCGAGTGTCTTGAAGTCGTATGCGTTCTTGAATCATAAGAGCTAGAGTGTTAAATGAGCTGTCAAGAGATCTCGGGCGTCTTGACAATTTCATGCTTGGTGATCTCAGTGGCGCCGAGAGCCTGAAGCTCGTTTGTGATGTCAGTGAGACGATCAAACGTGAGCTGGACATTTTCATTGTCATTTCTCTTGAAGCGGTTGAAGAGGTTGCGTAGGACACTAATTCTTTGATCTCTCTGAGTTGAAACGCCTTCATTGACCTTGGAGAGCCAGTCCAAGACTAGCTTTGACGTTTCCAGAGCACTCACATGGCCATACTGCCCTTTGGTCAGATGACCACAGATGATGTTCTTCGCAGTAGAGTCGAGTTGAATGAACTTCTTGACATCAGCAACGGTGACACCTTCACCAGTCTTGGGAACGTCGTTCTTAACGACATACCACAGATCGACATCAATGGCTTCAAGATGCATACACATGTTATTCTTCCAGTAGGGATATTTAGTGCCATCGAAGAAAGGGCACGCATGGGAGACTTTGATTATCCCTGCAGTCGACATAGCTAAAACTCCAGGTGGTTAAACCGAATCACACAGAACAAGGGAGTACCTTGCTCTAATACCAATTGGAAGTGCTAGTTATCGACTAGAGGGGGGTGAATAGGCGATTTTTATGAAAGTCTTCAAAACATGAAGGTTTCGAAGACAAACATGAAAACTAGACCTATACACATGCAGCGGAAGATGAACTACACTAGACAAGCCATAGTCAAACAAGTATGAAGCTAAAGCATGATGACTGATAGTAGCTAGGTAGTAGGATCAGGATAGAAGGTAGTATGAAGCCAATCAGAACAAGTAGTCACACAGTGAAGTCAAACAGGTAGAGCAATCAGGCAATGACTTCACAAAGACAAACTATAAGTAAGGAGTGTAAGAGAGAGAACCAGTGTGTTGTGTAGACAAGGATTTGTTCGACCAGTTCCAGTTGTTGTGACAACTGTACGTCTGGTTAGGAAGGCTGAGATTAAACTCAGAAGACCGTGTCTTCACCTTATTCCCCTTGAGCTAAGGACACACAGTCCCCGCCCAATCAATCTGGTAAGTCTTCAAGGTAGACTTCCAAACCTTCACAGACTTCGTTCACCGGCGATCCACAATTACTCTTGGATGCTCAGAACGCGACGCCTAACCGGCTGGAGGATTCACAGTCCTCAAGTGTAACAAGCCTTCAGATCACACGGACAGAAAGACTTCAGTGATGCCAAACACTCTTTGGGCGCTGGGTGTTTTGGGCTTTTGTCCTCACAAGGATTTCTCTCTCAAACTCTTCGGAGGTGGGTTGCTCTCAACGACAAAAGCCGTGCACTAACTCTGAGCAGCCACCAATTTATGGTGTAGGGGGTGGGCTATTTATAGCCACTAGGCAACCCGACCTGATTTTTTCGAAATGACCCTGGGTCACTAAGTAACTGACACGTGTCACAACGGTCAGATTTCAAACACACGCGACAGCTTGACTTGGGCTACAAGTAAAGCTGACTTATCCGACTCTGGATAAGATTTGCTCTCATTGTCTTCGCTCGAAGACATAGGATTTGGTTTGAGCATCACTTCAGTCACTCTGATTTTGTTCACTTGGACCCCACTTAACAGTGTGGTGGTTCCTATGACTCAACAAAGAAGAAAATAAACAACGAAACTGCTAAGTCTTCGTGCTCCATAGTCTTCACTCAATGTCTTCTTCTGTCATGGTCTTCAATGTGAATATCTTCACGTACCACCATTGTCTTCAATGTCTTCATACATTTTTAGGGGTCATCTCCGGTAGGTAAACTGAATCAAGGAGGGACTACTACCTGTGTTATCCTGCAATTCTCACAAACACATTAGTCCCTCAACCACGTTTGTCGTCAATACTCCAAAACCAAAGTAGGGGTGGCACTAGATGCACTTACAAGAAGAAGGGGAGCTGGGGGTTTTCTGTAGGAGTGAGGAAGAAGGGGAGCTGGGGTTTTCTGTGGGAGTGAGGTGAGGAATTTGGGGGTACGAGTGGAGCGAGCTGACGTGAGGTGGGTGGGAGCGAGGAGGAAGAATAGCACCCAGGTTTTTTTTTGGGGGGTGTCTTTGGGCGTGGGTAGCGCCTCTCATTTAGTAAATATATGGGCTTTTGAATTGATTTTACTATTTACTAGTGTGGATGGGCTGTTTTGTCTTGGGCCCGGAGAAACAATTACTACTAGTATAGTGGAGACACTCTATAGCTACCCAAAAAACAATTACTACTAGTACAGTGGAGACACTCTACCGCTTCTGGATCCTCCTAGGTCATTGAAACGTCTCCCTCTAATGAATGTCGTTATAGTTTTGTTCACCGACATGCGGGCCATGCAGCGCGCGGGCCCAAATGCCATCCACCAAATTAGAAGGCAAGATGCAAAGTGAGAGTCACCCCGGTCAGAAGGCCCAGAATGAGCCGTCGTATCACAAAACCCCACCTCCCCGCAGTCTAAGTTTGACGGACGAAGCAACCATCATTTCACTCTTCTCTGAATCCCCTTCTCCCTACCGTCTTCAAGAAAGGCAACACTCGCATCTGCCACTATTCTTCTCTCCGAACGAAGGGAAGGTAAGTGGATCCATGATGTTGGTCTATTTTCGTTCAGAGAGAAAAAAAGAACTTTTGCAAAGCAGTAACCGATCCTCACTCTCTTTTTTGTTTCATTGTCATTGCGATTGTGTTTTCCTTTCAGTGGTCTCCTAGTATTCGTCAGTTTCATGATGGACCAAGGAGAACCAGCAAAGATCTGCCGATATTGGAGCAGACACGGGAGGCTGATCCCCATGAGACAGAGAGCTCCAAGAAGATGGAGGCAACCACCGAGCTGACCCCAGATACGCTCACGACCACTAATGAGATAGTCAATGCCTCGTTTGAGGTTACAGCCCCCATGGCACTGCAGGAGCAGTTTTTCCCCTTCGAGGATGTGTCCCCCCCCCCCCCCCCCGCTGAGCTGCCCAAGGTTCTCGATTGTGGTTTTTCATCTAAGTATGTGGTGATTCTTTTTAGAAAAGGAAGTATGTGGTGATTAATAATGCAAAATTTTATTAGCTTTGATGCCATGCTATACATAGTGGTTTAAATAACTTGTGTTTCTTATAGTGAAAAGTAATTCAGAATTTTTTTCTGTTTCAATTAGAGCCCTGATGCAGACAAGGATTGTGTGGTTGTACATGTCACTCGCTACGAGGCGGATGACCTGAATATACGCACTGGGAAAACAGAGTTCTTAGGCTGTTGGATCCTGGAAGCCATTTGCGGTTATACCAATGAAGAGTTGTATTCCAGCCTCACCGTTGTCGAGCGTGTTGTCCAGGTGTCTTGAAGCACAAGAAGTTCAAAGCTACTCCTTCGCTTGTGAGGCATACTGTTCTTGTCAAGCTTTACGCAGGAAGATGACGTGGCATGCCTCCACAAACAAGTTTATCAATGGCAAGGCCACAAGGTTGTCTTCATGAAGGTTCACAGGATTGAGCTGTTGCGGGACGTCCTCGATGATGTTCATGGCAAGGTTCGTCTTGTGTCCAGCCCAAATTAGATCGAGGCATGAAATAGCTGCCCCAGCTAGTGTTTAGTAGTAGTTTGGATTGTGTCTAATTATAGGAACCTTGCCTGTTATCGACCCCTCTGGGGCTAGTACTATGTTTGAATCCATCTATGGGAACTGCTGCTACTTTTGTGTGCCCGTGAATCATGTGAGAACCATCGTAATTGTTGCCGAAACAGATGCGTCCTCACTAGTTCTTTCATGAATATGGCATGGTAAGACATAAGTTGTCACGGTTTATCATACGAGCAGTGTTTGTTTTGATGAAATAGAGCACTCGTTCGAGAACCGTGCACCGACGTATACATAAGTACTTGTAAACATCACATGGCGCTACCCCACTTGTAAGCAGTTGTGCAAAACATGGCACATTGGCTCAGCTCGCTTCAACACTAGGCTATCGACCAGCTAACAATCAACAATCATGTCGACATATAATAAACTATGTATCTTGTTACAAAGGGTTCATGCGATTAATTGAGGCCACAATGTAATAAATTCCAAATGTTCACACGCTAGTCCAAATACTCATGTGGAACACTCACATTAAACTCGTCTTCATAAAAAACTTGAAAAGCATAAGTTAAGCAATTTTATACATCTCAATGATTCATAGAACATAACAAACATATACTAGTTCACGGCAAAAGACAAAGTTGTGAGAAGGTTTACAAATCAGGAAAAAACAAGCAAAAGGCTTCTCTCGAGCAAAGGGCCTCCCGGCGAGTTTAAATTTCCGGAGTTCACTCTGGTTTTTCTTGTTGCCACCATTCGTGGTTAGGTTCTCTCATTCCGTAATAACCAGCTTATAATTGTGGTCTCACCGGAATGCTGAACTAAACCATGTAGTGTCTTGACCAGGTGAAATTCTTGTGCATTCTACTAAATTTAAGGACCGCTATTTGCCGAAATAAGCAGTCCACAATGCCTCTTGTCCGAGCACCTGTCCAAAAAACTGCCGTGCAGCCGTGCCAGCTAGTCCTCGGTCCATGGATGAACTGGTAGAAAGTGAATTCCGGACTAGGATGCAGTTGTTTTCGCTCGTCCCTACACTGTAATCAGGAAGTAAAACGTACGAATCAGCTTCTTTTAGATTGCGTTGGTCATTGTACCTTAGTTACTACCAATGTAGGGATACCTTGAAGACGGGAGGTGAGACGACGGCAAAGAGGGATAGCCATCTCATTTTGCACAGTTGTACTAAAACTGAGGTGTGTGCTTTTGATTGCGCGGATAGAAACGATACGGAGAAAGACATCCCAAACGATATGGAGACGTACATCCCTGTTTTGCAAATACGAAATACGGTTATTTAAACAAAGGATGATATTACTACTTTCCCCGTTTCCTCTTAGAACCAAGTCCTAGATTCATGCTACAGCTTTCCCACTTTCTTCCCTGTTTGAACCAACGCTTTGAGTCGATTGTATGAACTAGCTTTACTTCTAATAATAGTAGAAGTCTAGGTGGCTTTGGAACAATGGACGGAAGTAGAAAAGGATCCACATGAAGGGAGCTGGGGCGAAGGAGCAAGGCAGGTTTCAAGGAATATATACGAGGGTCGTCGGCATGTGGCAAAGACGGCGCCGGGAGGCCGCATCTTGGCCACAATACCGCAGGGAGGAAGAAGGGTCGGAGGCCCTCCCGAGCCGGGCGCCTTCTCGGAGAGAACGACACGGCCGCCCGATCGGGACGCCAGCTGGCAGCCGTTGGTCTCCTCCTCGCCGGCCGACGACAGCGTGAACGATGCACCTACACCTTTGCCCGGTCGAGGTTGTCCGGCCCGATTTGTGACCAGCCGTGAGCTGAGAGAGAGTGTGGCCACCTATGTCTTGCTTAGATCTGGAGAGCATGAGAGAGTGAACGAGAGGAACCCTAGTAAAGCAAGCGCTAAGGCTCCTGCTTTTATATATAGTGGAGTGATTTTGTTGTACCAGCTTCAAAAAATGCGCTCCCTACGTGTACCCATGAGTGGGTGTGGGAGAACTAGTGCGTCGTGCACCGCTTCTCTTCGTGAGAGTACAATATACTATGCCCAAAGAACGTTCGCCGCAAGAGTAATAGTATAAGTGTGTGACGTGTGAGCTAAACTAAAATGTGCGTGCCGTCTTTTGTTTTTTAGAAGTTCTGAGGGTAGGGTGTGAAGAGCACATATGTGCGTGATGTCTACCTGCAGATAGACGGTGGGTGCAACGTGCGAGTCTGCGAGAGGACTCGGGAGAGTCGTAACTCGTGAGGGTGCGTGTGCGTGAGAGAGAGGGGGGCACGTATCAATGCAATGCAATGCATGTGTCCGTAAATCATTATCCGACAAACGTTCGCCACAAGCCTTTTCCTGACGAACGCCGTAAGAACCGTTAGATCGGCATCTGACAGTGTCAGTTTTGCCATGTCATTTAACAGAACAACCACTCCTCCTACACACAAATCTTCCACGTGAGTGTTAGCAACTGTCGTATGCTCCCTCCGTTCTGAAATGCAGTGCATATAGGATATAGCTTTATTGAAAATTTGAACCTCGCAAACTTTTACCTAGTTTTCGTATACCAAATTGCACATGTAGAATACCCTGTATATATCATTTCATTCATCTTCATGAGGTAACTATAAAGATGGGTGAGGAGTCTACAAAGAAAGACCATCGTATCACCCGCAGCAATTTCAAGCATCCTTTAGTGTCGAGGAATATCATAGGAAATCTATATGATATGATTTTTTCCTTTAGAGCCAATTGGTTCATAGGAATAGATTCATATACTACACATTTCAAAGGAAATAAACATGATATCATTTCTATAGCTTTAGAGCCACTTGGTTCATATGAATGGATTCCTATACTCCCTTAATTTCAAATCCCTCCTCATAGGAATTGAGATACATGTCATCTCTAGATTCAATAGACAACTTCCTATGATGTGAACCAAATGACATCTCTTTTCCAATCCCTACTCATAGGAATTGAGATGCTCCATGTCATCTCTTTCCCTACAACTTCCATGTATACATCTTCTATTCCCAAATAGATAGTACAACCCACTAGTAGTTTTTTTTCAAAACATGCAACTATGGCACAATAACTATATAGTGTGCCAATAACTTTGAAAGATGGTCGCTGGATGAAGCTAACCCGACAGTGCAGAGATAGGAAAATCCGAGCACTAAGGCCGTTGGATATCATCAACATTCCACCAGATCTACCACATGTACAATTTAGAAGACTCCATGGTTGAACTTAAGCATAATGCACAAACCTCAAAACACCAGACTTCTCCTTTGTTCTAGAATCTTACGTATCATAATTGATTATTTTTTCTAAATGAATTGCCATTATTTGTTTTTACTTTATGATTTACAATGCACAACCCCATGAATCTTAACATTTTTATAAAACTAATTGATTTTGAATGAGATGAACTATAAGAACTAAAAGAACATCTACATCATGCATATATGACTCAAAGCTTTACATGCTATAGTGTGTATTTATTCATAATTTGGTTTCGAAATCTCATGCATTCAATACATATGTACCTTACTAGTTTTGAGTAGAGTAGCAAATTTCACGCGGCCCCGAGTATATCAAAATGCAGGGCCCATGCATCATTGCCTTTCGGTTGAACCTACGTCCACAATTTTTTGTAATGCATTATATCTCCACCGTCCCCGAACCCAAAATATTGCCTCGTTCCCGTAAAACCAAGCGGCCCACACATATTTAAGGCGTCGACTCGAACCCATTTACTACGATGTGGCCCTCAAGACGCCATAGTACTCCTACAAACCCTACCGCCGCACTCATCATCGGTTTTCTTCAAGAGGACGAGGGAGAAGCCGATTTGTAGTGGAGGCGCTTTAAAAAAAAGGATCTGTAGTGGAGACCCCTACCCTAGGGTGCCCTAGGTAGCTGCTGCACGCATCATTGTTTTCTCTTTTCTTTATGCTCTTGCGCCCTAGAGTGAAATGATGGTTGCTTCGTCTGGCCCAAAGACTCCAAATTAATGCGGAAAGGTGGGGCTTTGTGATTTGACCCTCATCGCTCATTTTCTACTATCATGGCGCTACGACCGGGGTGCCTCCAATTCCAACCGCTGCTCCGAACTGTAATTTGGTGCATCGCACGTGGAACAAGACGGTGGATGAGCCACATGTCTGCCAAAGGGGTCCTGTTAAGTGTGTTGCCATTTCGTGTGCGGACTGACCCTGCTTGAGTTGCTACGCCAACACGACAGGAGCAGCCTACCACTTGGTTTTGCTCCTTGGTGAATCCCGACTATATTGATCTAAAAAGATACCTGCTGAACTACCCTCTCCGTCTCGGTTTTTTTATTTTTAGGCGTCTCGGTTTATAGGGCCTGCACGTAGTTCTATGTCACAAAAAGTATATCTTTGGATTCTTAAGCGGATGTAGTTGTATTTAAAAGTCGAGGGTGGGGCTTTTCCTGCGCGGTAGGCGGCGGGGCAGTTCCGCCTAGTCGGTTCGACAGAGACGCGAGAAGACGAGGGAGTAGGTTGCTGCAAACGTAGGGCTGTGTGATTTGACAGCGAGTTACTGCTGGACAGGTGAGGCCCCGTGATTTGACTTGCCATTATCATTTTAACTACGGCGCTACGACCGGCGTGAGTCTCCCGATTCCTGACCACCTCCATGTGCCACTCCCAGTGCTCCACCATGTAGTAGAGGCTGGCTCTTGCATGAGAGCCCACTTCTTCATTTTTTCCTTGCCTCTCTTTCCTCCACATATGCAAAAATGCCATGTAGTAAAGCGCACTATTGTACTTACCGATGCATGTACAAGTTCATGGAAATTTAGTGGTCATTCATGCATTCGTTCTAATTAATGCCTCGGTAAACATAACTTCTTGAGAAAAACGAGCGTACTAATTACTTGTGCAAACTACGAAATTAATTCGACCACTCACCGTCTACCTTGGTTGGAGAGATTTTGAAATTGAGCCATAAACTGGAAAGGAGGGAGTAGTAACTTTTGTCTCGATTACTATTTGTGGCCTTGTATAGATGCAAAATGTATTTTTTATAGTGGCCTTGTATAAGTAAATGGAGGGAGTACTAACCAAAGTATACGTAGTAGGGACGAGGAGTAAACGGAGGGAGTAGTAAAATTTTCTCCTCGTGCTGTGAGCCACCGCGCGCGTGGGCGAGGGAGCGGGCGTAAAGGCGTACAGTAGTAGTAGTAGTACTACTACTACTACTACTACTACTACTACTACTACTACTCGTAAGAAATCTTCACCTCATCCTACGATCCACCGCGCCCGTGGGCAGGGGAGACGGCGTACTAAGCAAGATTCTCCATGTTCTGCGAGTTGACGGGACACATCAAAAGTACTCCAGTGTATAGAGCCTTGCCTCTAAGGTAGGCCCCACATGGTTTGCCTCTTTTTTTAATTTAACATAACGCGTCAAGTCGCAATTTGTTTGTTCACCCGTGGTAGACGATCCTCCCTCCACCAAGTGGACAACCAAAACACGTGCCAAATTACCATGTGGGCTACCTTTTTCAGAATAAATGAGCTCCACCATGTACCCAGCTGGTGTGGTTGGGAAAGAGACGGAGTATGCGTGCGTCGTGCGTGCACCTCTTCTCTTCGCACGCCCCCACCCACGTGTGTGTGTGAGAGAGAGATACGTACAAACCTAGACATAATGTGCCGTCCATCCCCATGCCTCCGCCTCAAATCCGACCACCACCACCACAACGCCCCACTCCTCCTCACCTTATCTCTCATCTTTCTCCCTCCATAGTTATATACAAGGGGCCACTATCAAAATTACAATTTGCAGATATACAAGGCCACTAACACTAATCGATGCAGTATTAATGGTGTTTGCCTCGTAGTACTAACAAAGGAGGACATTAATTATCCCTTGCATGCATGCGGAGTTTGTAAAAAATGCATCTTGATGTTCCGTGCAATGCACGGGCATCTTGCTAGTCCATGAAAACAACACATGGCCAAACTTCATGGCGAACGAGGGATTTGAATGTGCTGGGTGGGGCTGTTTGGATCTTGCACGGGGTAGCCAACATATTGGCGACCCTTTGTCCACCGGTGCCTTTGCCACCGATGAACGAGGAATGCCTCGGTGCTCATGCTGTCATGCATCCTCCAAATACAAGATGTTGGAGACGAGCTCGCACGAGCTGTGTTTTTGTCCCATTAACGCCGCCTCGAGCCGCCTTGAGACCGACCGCGACGCAAATTACGCCATCCAACCGTAGCCGCACACATTATGACAAAGAACTCAACCAACCGGATGAAATTCACGCAAACACGTAGACAAACTGATATTTCATATAAACAACGATGGAAATCATATAAAATACCGGATTTTCATACAAACATGATAGATTTCATTACATTCAAATGAACTACGCGGTGCTAGTTCTCGACAAAGACAGTATATAATACCTGGCCTAAATGGTCGCCCGCCGATCAATTTGTGTTCCTCATGTCCGGCAGCACGATCACCAGACTGCCGGGAGCGCCGGAGGTATATGCTTCAGTGCAAAGGACGGCTCGCTTCCCCACTGCCCAACTGATATCATTGGCTGGTGCCGTAAGATGATGGTGGCCGGCACTGGTTCGAGTTCATCACCGGCCACTACTTCACCATGACCGGCACTGGCTCGAGTTCATCCTAACATTGACCTCTTCCGTGGAGCCCATGCGGGGTCGACGAAGGTCCTCGCAACAAATGCATCCGGCAAGACACCCATCGTGGTACACAGCGCCGCCTCGCGGTGGCCTTCATGGGACCCAAGCGGCGGTGGCCTCCCGTGTTCTACTTCTCCTTGATGATGGCGGCAGACGCGGAGGCGCTGGCCACCGACTCGTCGCTCTCCGCGCACCCGGCTTCTGTCGCTGCTTGCATGGCGCGGCCGCCGGCATGGGAGTCTCGGCCACAGAAACGGGAGATGCGGTACGAGGCGGCGGCGTGGACGGCAGCAACGAAGCCCGTGCGCCGCTCCTCGTCGAGATGGCCTAGAGCGACGAGTTGCTGAACCGCGCGCCGGCTTGGGGCGGCAACTGGCTCTATCGGGCGAGGGGAGGGTGGTGGATCAGCGAGCTGCATAGCTCGTATCCGGTGGGCTACCCAGCCAGCTTGGATGCGGAATAACTACTCTTCGTAAGCCATTGTAAGAGTGGACAAAATGGTGGAGGAGATAGGGGAGCGGCGGAGGTGTGCGATTCTTGGCCGGCGCTTGGCCTCGTTTAAATAGGAGATTATATAGACGGCGGCGAGAGGAGCTCGGCCGGTGTTGCGTTAACGCCGCCCGGTCATGAACGGACGACGTGTGTCGAGTGGGTTTCTTGGCTTCCACACGGGCGGGTTTCATGGAGGCGTTTGAATGCGGCACGGAGGCGTGTTCAGTCAGGCGTGCCGTGAGTGGCGCCCTCGACTCTGACCTAGGACACCGCGTCGTTCTTCCACTGACGTGTGGGCTCTTTGGGTGCATGGCCTGCATGTCAGTGACCCAACACAGGCAGCGCACAGCAGAGGAACCTTTGGTGGGCCAGGGCGGTCAGAAGCGGCCATTTCATAAACCGATGATTGTTCATTGAGTGTGACATCATCTTTTTCATGTAGATAATCCTACTATGTTGATAGCCCGTTCGATATGTTGTGATTCATAAAGACCGCTGCAAACATCAATGTTCTGCTTATCACAGATAAGATTGATTAATACCCGTAACAATCCATGTCCTTAACAAAGGGTGCATGCACGTATAGGTTGAGCGTGTCTTCCGTCGTGTGTTGTGTGCATGCAGGCGTGCGAGTGTTGCGTGCGTGCAAGGGTACGTTTCAGTGTTACATGCATGGGTGCGTATGTGCCTGTGTTCGTGAGTGCATGTGGACGTGTCAGTGTTGCACGCCAGCATGTGTGTGTGTGTGTACATTATGTGTACGTGTCAGTGTTGCTTGCCTACATACGTGCGTGTCTTGCGTACGTGCATGTGTACGTGCGGGGTGAGGCTACACGTCAGTCGACTGACTTTTTCATCTCTGGTCATTAGATTTTCCAGCCGTTGGATACGAAATCAAGGGCCTCCAGTTTATCATCAAACTCCCCCCCCCCCCTGAGCCGCCAGCCACCACCGGCTGAACCGCCAGCCCCCGCCGGCCCTCCCTCCCCGAAACCACTCCCCACCGTCGGTCCGCCGCCGCACCGGCTATCCCTATAGCCCCCCCCCTCCCCGCGCCGAGCTTTTTCTCCGGGGATCCCCACCCCACCGCCCAATGAACGCCCCCCCAATCACCGGTGACTGCCAACCAGAGGTCTCACGACTTCGAATACCCACCGACCACTAATTTATTACCCTTTCTGTCCTTCATATACGCTACCGACGGGTGGGCCCTATGGTAATGTGCGCTGCTGAATGTGGACCGTTTGACTGGTCAATTGATCGTGCTATCAACAAATTACGGAGTTGTATGGTGAGCCAGTGACCGTATGATCACCCTAAAATGTACTCCTATTTTATTAACACAGTACGTACTCAAACTACCATTTCTTTCTTTCATATACGGGCTGACAGGTGGGCCCCAAGGTTACGTGCCCCGATGGTGCAACACTAGTTGCGCCGCGTGGAACGTTTGACTGGTCAATTGATTGTGTCATCAACATAATACAGAGTTGTACGAGTGAGCCAGTGACCGTATAATCATGACATGTATTTGTTTAACACGGTACAGACGCAAGGGCTCATATATACGCGCAAGCACTCACCGCTATAAGTGCACACACGCGAACCCTACCCCTATGATCACCTTCAAGAGAGTGGGCCAGCATATATGATCTTGAGATTTTACAAAGTCACCATAGGTGCCTCGTAGTCGAGTGGAACGTCTCCTCCCACTGAACGTACATCACCGGAAAATATTGAAATTAACACAAGATAAATGCGAGCACCGGGACTTTAACCTTGGTAGGCTCGAGAAACCACTGTCCTCTAACCATCCAACCACATGTTGGTTAGCACAACAAAATGTATGTGGTGACCGTGATGAGCTTATTCTGAAGTCCAGTGACCATATCGTGCTTTCGCTTCAAATACAATGACCGTAAGTGTCGTCAACAAAATACGGAGCACGCATCAGATGCAAAGTCCGTCAGTTTCATCAACAAAATATGGACACGTATCGTGAGCTATATACCGTTGTACTATTGTATATGCTTATTTTCTTAGTGGCCCATTGCGTGTATGGTGTGGTGGGCACATCATTTCTAGTTGTGGTGGGTCAACATCAAGACTCATGGGTCGGTTCCATCCTGCGCCACATATAGGTTGGACCGAGACGTGTTATACGAAGACCCATGTGGAGGACTCGGCGTACAACACGAAGCCACTAGAGTCGCGGAGGACTCTATCCCCACTGGTGATAAGCCGACTATATATGATTTGTAACCCTAGGCCCTTAGTATGTTATACAAGCTTGGGGGCTAGTTCGTCGATAGTATACACACACGCACAATTCCTGGTATTCACGCAGTACTTTGTACATACCCCTATCACTAATATATGCATCAGGAGTAGGCTCTTTCTTCAACTGCAAGGGTCCGATCCGAACTAGGGTAAAACTTTGCCTCGTATTACCATCCAGCCTAACAACCAGGGATATCCTACCGAATGATGATATGATGAAATCATATCTGCCAACTACTAAGAGAGAGGTGTGTCGGGGGGGGGGATGTGTGCGAGAGAGGCCTAAAGATAATGTGCGTGGGAGACACGTGAGGCACATATATTTATGCGTATAGAGGGCTAGTAGAGACCGTGCAAGTGTATATATGCATGTGAGAGAAATAGTGTTTTCCAACTGAGATTAGTGAAAAGAGTGGTACATAGTAGTCGAAGAGAGAGAGAGAGAAACAGAGAGAGCATGTGCGTGAGACACCCCGACACCCTGAGAGAGATTGTGAGCATGTGTGAAAGAGAATGTCGATGCATATAAAGTGTGTGCACTTATGCGTTAGATAGAGAGATATATAACGCATCTGTGAGAATGGGGCGAGGCATAGTGCATCTACGTGTAAAAGGCGGTTCTACGCATTAAATTAAAATATAAATGGCATTATTATTATTTTGGATGAGATCATGAATTTTGCAAATTGCGTATGGACGAAAATCAGTCGATCAGACACCCATACTCTATTGAATTCTAGCATGTGCATGTGTTTATTTCATATTATCGATCCATAGAGTGAGAGCGGTTTGAAATACAGGCAATGGATGCTTTTGCAATTCATATATATAAACATTAATTAGTGCACTCCATGTTGTTAGTGTGAAGCACTTTATACATTTGTCACTTGCATGGATACATTCCAAATTGCTAGCTACGAAGTAGAATACATGTCGAATTCAAAATAAAGGGGGTTTTAAAGATTCGAATTCATAGGAAGTGCATTCATCTATTTGAACCCGAGATAATGGCATTTGTAAATCAGATGTAAAAGGGGGCATCAATCTTTGTTGTGAGTTTGAACATGCTATATATATTCATACGCATATCTAACTTTTCTTTTTTTGCAACCAAGGATATTATATCTGGAACCATGCATGATCTGAGGTAAGCTGCATATTATTTAATATATACTCGTGTACAATGAATATTCAAATGTACCCCCTCCATTCCAAAATAATCGTAGCTTTAGGATTTTCAAGAGTAACGATTTGTGAAGTTTGACAAATCCTGAAAGTTCAATTCAAGAGAACCGAAAACGTTAATGCTTCTGCTCCCAAATATTGAACGGTTACCAAATAGGCCTCTGGTCACCGTAAACCGCCATGAGACTAATGTTTTGGTGGTAGGAAATTACTGTCCTGACTCTGGCCCGTGTAGCCTATCGGCCCGATGTGCAAAGGTCTAAACCAGGGTAGGTTTGTAACTTCACCAAGACGCCAGTCTCAACCGCCTCCGAGAAGCATTTATACGCCATGGGCGCCTAAACACCCATGCGCTTGGCCGAAATCTATCCCGCCCACATTTGGGACACCTGACATGACTATCCTACCCCCAACCCGCAATATGTCTGAAATTTTAGATGGGGGCAAAGTTTGTAACTTTCCCCAAATTTCAAACAAGCGCGCCTCAAACCGAACATTGTTCCCCCTTAGTTCCTCGCCTCCCTCTGTTTCCCCATTCATACTCCGTGGGTGCGAAAACGCCCTCTCCACCAGCCGCGAAACCCCAGCCTCCTCCGTTGGTCCGTCCTCCAGCCCATAGCGGCCAATCCACCGCCGCCCTCCTCCATCATGCCGGAGCCGGTACCCGACGCCGTCAGCCCAACGCAACCGCAACCGCAACACCCTCAAGGACTTAGTAGCTGAAGCCGAGGCAGAAGCTGCCTCCACGATGCCGACGCGGCATCGCATCGTGCAGTAACCACTCCGACCACGCAGTCCTGCTTCATCCGCCGCGGCTCCACCGCCGCAACCGCCCACCGCACCGAGCTGTTCCCTTCGCCGCCATTCGCCGCCTCGGATCTGCTTCCACGCCGCCGACAGACGGCCACCGCACCACACTCAACAACTTGGCCATGGGTTCGTCCAAGGCTGCACCGTCCTCCACAACTTCTGGTTTCCAGCAAACAACGAGAAGATCGTCGGAAAAACAGAAGGAGGACACAAGATCGCCAAAGAAAGAGGTACTCCTCTTCCCTTATTCGTGCAAATCTTACGCCTCCGCTCACACCGTATTCATCCCACGAAAGAAACTAGTTGAGCGCTTCTTACTGCATCTTCTTCGTGATACTAAATGCACAAGGTTTCCTCCCTTTCACTATTTCACCTTTGCTAGAGGTCAGTAGCCCGCCTGGATTTCAATTCAGGGTCAGTCGAACCGCAATTAAAAGAAGCAGCACCCGCTTAGGCGCGCGGAGCACCTAGTCCGCCTGTTCCCCAGGGAAGCGGCGCATTGCTATCTATCATCGGGGTGTGGGGCGCAGGAGCTGCTTGCGCCCGATCTTGAGGTTGGCAGGGCTTGAATGGATGGCCGGGGGGCGGTGCCAAGCACGACGGTGCGGTGAGGTCGAGGGGAGGGCGCAGGCAGGGGAGGAATACTGGACCGGTGGTCGCTGGCGTTTCGAGGAAGATCATCAACACTGACTGGCTGGAGGTAGATGAAGGCGATCCGCCCGTTCTTTGTACATCGGACGGTGCAGAAAAAATGGACTGACCTATTTACTTTCAGTCGACTGTTATTTTCATAGAATCCTGTAGTAATTTAGTGTACCATGCATGTTGTAGAGCTATCATATGTCTCCCATCATTTATTTCTCACCGGCCTGCTATCTGCTACCTTTACACTGAACTAATTGTGCACACACTTCACCCATACTCACACTATTGTTTTTTATGCATGGGTATTTCAGACTCTGACGCAGTGTTGATGAATGCAGAAAAGAAAAGATGTAAGTCGCTCGGTGTAATTCAAGACAAGCACTAAGCGTTTCAGCTCTAATGGGTGCAAGGTCGTTAGCTGGAGACAAGAACGTAGCTCTGCAGCTTGATGATCTCAATTGCCACACACAACCATCCAAGGTGCTTGCTTTAACTTGTTGTCAAATGTGGTTGCATGTTGCATATGGTGTCTAGCTTGTATTGCTTCCAATTTGGTTAAATTTCATCTGCTTACTTTACACATTATACCTTTGATAATGACATGCCTTCTTGTTTTTGATACATACTACATATGTCTATTAACCATGTTCGTACATCAAACTAATGCTCTTTTGTATCCCTCGTCAATCACTTATGATGAGACAGTCACCCGGGTGGGTTACTGTGAGACGCCCTACTCATTTAAAGAGTGCGGGTCATCCTCCCCACATGATTCTCAAGAAACAACAAGGCTAAATGAAGATAGTCAACGTAGCTCTCTAGTTGATCACCGCAATTCCCCCACACCACCATCGCAGGTGCTTGCTCTTACTTGGCAATGTGATATGTGGTTGCATGTTGCATATGGTGTCTACCTTGTAATGCTTCTAATTATGGTAAATTGCATCTGCTTAGTTAACACATTATACCTGTGAATATGACATGCCTTCCTGTTTTTGGTACATACTACGTCTTTCTATTAACCATGTTCTTACATCAAACTACTTTTCTTGTGTATCCCTCATCAATGCTTCTAATTTGTTAAATTGCATCTCCTTAGCTTACACGTTATACATGTGAATATGACACGCCTTCCTGTTTTTGATACATACTACATCTGCCTATGACACCATGTTCTTACATCAAACTACTGTTCTAGTGTATCCTGCGTCTATCTCTTATGATGAGACAGTCACGCGCGTGGGTTAATATGAGATGCAATACTCTTATAAAGAATGCAATTTCATCCTCTCCACATGATTCTCAAGAAATAGCAAGCCTAAATGAAGACATTGAACGTACCTCTGTACCTGAAGACCGCACTTCCCCTACACCACTGAGGGAGTCCTAGATTAGGGGGTGTCCGGATAGCCGAACTATCACCGTTGGCCGGACTCCTGGACTATGAAGATACAATATTGAAGACTTCGTCCCGTGTCCGGATGGGACTTTCCTTGGCGTGGAAGGCAAGCTTGGCAATCTGGATATGTAGATCTCCTACCATTGTAACTGACTTTCTGTAACCCTAACCCTATCCGGTGTCTATATAAACCGGAGGGTTTTAGTCCGTAGGACGAACAACAATCATACCATAGGCTAGCTTCTAGGGTTTAGTCTCTCTGATCTCGTGGTAGATCCACTCTTGTACTACCCATATCATCAATATTAATCAAGCAGAGTAGGGTTTTACCTCCATCGAGAGGGCCCGAACACAGGTAAAAACATCGTGTCCCTTGTCTCCTGTTACCATCCGCCTAGACGCACGATTCGGGACCCCCTACCCGAGATCCGCCGGTTTGACACCGACATTGGTGCTTTCATTGAGAGTTCCTCCGCGTGCCGTCATTGTCGAAGGATGCCTCATCCCGTCTTTAAAGACGGCACCGTTACTAAAGGAGCTTTGGCCACCAGCCAAACTCTCCGACTAGGCAGTTTTTTTATGACCGCCTGTTCGGCCGCCGCGCCGACGATGACTTCTCGGGTCATCGAAAGCAATCTTTACGTTAACTCGGAACTCGCCGAGCAGTTAGATCCGATGGAGCTCTCTTCCTTAAACAAGCTCTTGGATCGCATCGCCGCCCTGGGAGTCGCTACAGACTACGATCAGATTGGGCCTAAAACCGATCTGAGAGAGATCAACTCTCCCCAGGCTACCCACCACGTTGCTGTGGTAGAGGAACAATACGGCGACTCTTCTCCTACCATAAGGACTAGCTATGTCCGGATTCCTGACCCCTCCATGCCGGATTCCCGCGGAGGGGAGGACACCACTCAAGCCCTGAACTTAAAGTCAGGCAGCGGGCTAGATTCATTGGACAACCTCCAAGAACCCAAGCTTCCAAGTTCGGAAACTTCTTGGCCCCTGAATCTTAGATCGGACGGGGTTCGGAATTTAATTCCACCCGCCCACCCAAACATAAGCGATCTATCCCAAACCCGGCAAGAGCCCGGTGAAACAGTACATCATTACTGGGCCAGATTCCTAATGGTAATGGACAGGATAAAGTATTGCCGCGAGGATGATGCAATCTCATTCTTCTGCAATAATTGCACGGAAAAGGGAATCCTAAACTCCATAAGTCGTCGAGAAATTACACGCCACGACTTGGCGTCCATAGTACGAAAAGTATCATGCGTTGGAGAGCGCCTAGAAAAACCGAAATCAAATTTTGGGATAATCCGGCCCCGAATACGACCCTAGTCCGAAATAAAAGGGTGCATCATCACCAGGCACCTGGGTTACATACCAAAAAGCAAAAACCCCCCAAAGGGCATGGAACCGTACTGGAGGGATGGCTCAATGGACCCTGCAAAATTCATAGCACAGAGGGCGCCACTCCAACTCATAGCCTTAGAGCATGTTGGATACTACGGCAGGTGGCCAAAAGTGGCGAAGAGCTTTTAGCTCCAGAGCACCAGCCCAACAATACCAGTACGGCATTAACAGTCTTCGAGACTTTCACATCAAATAATATGCGGAAACGAACACTCTGCAGCCTTGCCGAAGTCTACCAGATAGCAACAATAAATCCATGGAGTGACACGGCTATTACCTTTAACGCCAAAGGATTTAACCTAAAATCCGAACAGCCCGAGCGCCAGCCGCATTGGACCTCAGTCCAATAGTGGACGGCTTTCGCCTTACCAATGTACTCATGGACGGCGGCAGCGGATTAAACCTCATCTACGAGGAAACCCTTCAAAAAATGGAAATAGACTAGAGCCGCATTGAGCAAAGCAGCACAACCTATAGAGGAGTAATCCCCAGTCGGGAAGCATGCTGTACAGGAAAGATCACACTAGATGTGGTGTTCGGCACGCTGGACAATTATAGGTCCGAGGAGGTCACATTCCAAGTGGCCCCGTTCAGCAGCGGATACCACGCTCTATTAGGGCGAGAGGCATTCACAAATTTTCAACCTATACCCCATTACGGGTACATGAAGCTCAAAATTCCCGGACCCAACGGAATTATCACTCTCGCTAGTGACCCGTACATAGCGCTCCTCGCCAAAAATAAAACAAATGCACTTGCCCTTGAGGCACTATCCGAAGCCCTAGCGGCAGAGGAACTCACTACGATGCGCTCCACGGTGAACAGGGACGATGTGATACTCGATAAGAGATCCAAGTCCACCTCTTTTAAACCGCGCATAAAATAGTAATATTCCAAGTCCATCCAACGGACCCTACAAAAACGGCCTCCATCGGGGCACAATTAAACCCTGATGTGGACGCCTCACTACGAGAATTCCTACGCGAAAATTGGGACATTTTTGCCTGGCACCCTTCAGACATGCCAGGAATCCCACGCCAGCTGGCCGAGCATAGCCTAAATATCCTAAAAGGATTCAAGCCAGTCAAACAAGCTCTTTGGTGTTTCTCCGAACCCAAGAGACAGGCCATGGGAGAAGAGCTAGCCAAACTATTCGAGGCCGGATTCATCAGAGACATTAAACATCCGGACTGGCTAGCAAACTTGGTAATGGTACCAAAGAAGGACAAATCCTGGCGCCTATGTGTCGATTTTAAGGACCTTAACAAGGCTTGCCCAAAGGATCCCTTCCCCCTCCCCTGCACCGATCGAATTATCGACGCTACCGCAGGACACAATTCATTGTGTTTCCTCGACGCATACTCCGGCTACCACCAAATTAAGATGGCAGAGCTAGACCAAGCCGCAACGACATTCATCACTCCATACGGCCCATTCTGCTTCAACACAATGCCCTTCGGGCTCAAAAACGCCGTTGCAACATATCAACGCATGATTCAGAGATGTCTGGCAAACCAGATCGGCAAAACAGTGGAGGCATACGCAGACGATGTGGTCGTCAAATCCAAGCATGTCGAAACCCTAGTCGACGACTTGAGGCTCACATTCGATAATCTCCGAACATATGACATCAAGCTCAACCCGGAAAAATGCGTTTTCGGCGTACTAGCCGGAAAGCTCTTGGGCTTCATTGTATCCGGTAGAGGAATTGAAGCAAACCCAACCAAGATATGAGCTCTGTCACAATTGGATATCCCCAAAGACCTCAAACAAATACAAAAATTGACTGGATGCGTGGCGGCTCTAAGCCGCTTTATCTCCCGCTTAGGAGAAAAGGCATTACTCCTTTATCGCCTCCTCCGGCGCACCGAACACTTCGAGTGGACGGATGCCGCCATGGCCGGACTCAAAGAAATCAAAGCCATATTGGCAACAAATCCGGTCCTGGCTGCGCCCAACATGGGCGAACCAATGCTATTATACATCGCAGCAACCCATCAAGTTGTAAGCGCGGTGCTCGTTGTCAAACGAGAACCGGACGGACACAAATCCCCTCTCCAAAAACTAGTTTACTACGTGTCCACTGTCCTAACTCCATGCAAGTCACGCTACCCGCATTATCAAAAGATAGCATACGCGGTGTTCATGGCGTCCCGGAAGCTGCGACACTACTTTCAAGAGTGTTCGATAACAGTAGCCTCCAAAGTACCTCTTAATGACATTATAAACAACCGCGATGCAACGGGCCGGATTGCTAAATGGGCCATTGAGCTCCTCCCGTTCGACATAACCTACAAGCCACGGCGAGCTATTAAGTCGCAAGTTTTGGCTAACTTCGTCGCCGAATGGACTGAAGCCGAACTCCCTAAAGAGTACGGCGCATATTCCAACTGGATCATGCACTTCGACAGCTCCAAAATGTTGGCCAACCTGGGGGCTGGCGTTGTTCTGACATCCCCAACTGGAGATACAGTCCAATACGTACTTCAAATAATGTACACGGACTCCAACAACGCAGCAGAATACGAGGCCCTTCTACATGGCCTCCGGATGGCAGTCTCCATGGCATTCAACGCCTAGAGGTGCGCGGGGATTCGAACCTCGTGATATCCCAAATAAATGGGGACTTTGATGCCAAGGATCCGAAAATGGCAGCTTATCGCAATGTCGTCCTAAAAATGTCAGCTCGGTTTGAGGGGCTCGAATTTCACCATATAGCCCGGATAACAACCAGACAATGGACGTGTTGGCACGCATTGGAGCAAAGCGCCGACGCCGTCCCCAACATCTTCCTAGAGAGGCTCTTCAAGCCATCCGTATTATGGGAGGGAGAGTCCGAAATAACAACCCGGACCCAACCACACCGCCCCACACCGAACATTCCGACATAGTTGGTGGTTCCGCCAACGAAATAACACCGTCAGCACGCAATAATGGCAGTCATTGCCCGTGGACAGAACCATTCCTAGCCTACCTAACTAGGCGGTGGACTTCCCGAGGACTAAAACAAGGCCCGCTGCATAGTGCGGCGGTCTAAAGCCTATGAGGTCCATGAGGGAGAGCTTTATAAGAAAAGCACAACCGAGTCCTTCAAAGGTGTATCTCCAAGAGGAAGGGCGGAATCTCCGGCTGAAATTCATGCCGACTCGGTGGGCACCATGTCAGCAGCCTCGGGCCCTTGTAGGCAAGGGATTCCGTGAGGATTTTATTGGCCGACGGCCTGGGCAGATGCTCAGGACTTAGTCCAACGATGCGTCGGTTGCCAGCTCTTTGCTAATCAAAGCCACATGCCACCCACCGCCCTCAAAACTATACCCATCACCTGGCCCTTCACGGTCTGGGGGCTTGACATGGTTGGACCCCTTAAAGGAGGAACCCACAAGCAAAAATATCTATTGGTCATGGTGGATAAATTCACCAAATGGATAGAGGCCAAGCCTGTAAAGACGGCCGAATCCGGACCGGTGATAGACTTCATATCAGGGGTAGTACACCGTTACGGCGTCCCCCACAGCATCATCACTGATAACGGCACGAACTTCACGGCCGACGAGGTCAAACTTTGGTGCAAAAACATGGGCATCAAGCTCGACTACGCTTCAGTCTATCACCCCCAAACTAACGGTCAAGTCAAGCGAGCAAACAGTCTAATCATGAGCGGCATTAAACCCAGACTAGTGCGGTCCCTCAAGGAATCTAACATGCACTGGGTTGAGGAGCTCGACTCCGTACTCTGGGGGCTGCGGACCACGCCGAATCGCACTACCGGATTCACACCATTTTTTATGGTATACGGCGCAGAGGCAGTTTTGCCCTGCGACATAATTCATGACTCACCTCGCGTGCGCATGTACGAAGAAAGAGAAGCCGAGCTCGATCGGTAGGACAGTTTGGACGCCTTGGAGGAGGAGCGCGACGTGGCAAAAGCTCGTTCCGCATTCTATCAACAGCAGGCTCGAAGATATCAAAGCAGAGAAGTACGGGCCAAAGCTTACAATGTTGGCGAACTAGTTCTACGCCCGGACAAGAAAAAGGACAAACTCAAGCCCAAATGGGAGGGCCCTTCATCATCGACTAAGTCCCCGACAGCGGAGCGCACTGGCGAAACACATCGGATAACCGACTCGAGCCGAACCCATGGAACGCCCGCCTCCAAAGATTCTACGCCTAGCGCCGGATTCTGAGTTTGTCTCCTTCCTCCGTCTATATTTTATACTTTAAGCTGTATTTTATTTCTCTCCTTCTTCCTCCTTTTTTCCGAAGCCATTAAAGGCTCGTTCGCGCATTGTTCACACACACTTGACACACTGACCGCGCCCATTATACCTGGGGGCTTCTCTAACAGAAGCTTATTTATACGGGCTTTATGCCCAACACATGTGTCATACTTCCGCATGTACCTTTTATTCACCATTATATGCATCAATATGACTTAAGTTTTGGCCAAGCTGGGTTGCCTGGCTCCTGTGCTTACCCCAACGTTCCCGATTGTTCCCTAGGGTGGTAAAGGGAGCACCTCTGCGATTGTTACCGCCGGGTCAGCCGGACGTGTACCTCAGATTGGGTGAAGCCGAAAGCTAGCGTTCTTAAGGGAATATTCGGTCGGTGAACTAAAAGACGATTTTTATTTTTTCATTTATCTGCCCCCAGATGCTTTTCTGCTTTTTTCGCAGTCCGGACATGCACTTTAGGGCATGCCTCCCAGGGAAAGGAACCCCTAACGGAACTATTCTCCCTGGAAGATGTTTCTTGCTAACCATGTAATATAACATAACTAGTTGGGCACTTGTCTGATAAAGCACTCATGACCCCTATGCCTGGTCTCCACGCATGCCCCGGTTTTTACATAACCGCGAGGGTATTCGGACACACTCCAGACGATTGGGTCCCGAGGTTGAAGCGAAAAGGTCCGCTACGACAAACGATCTACAATCCGGCTAGAAGGCATTTTACAGGTCATTTTAAATTACATAGTCAAATTGACTAATTGTATTCCTCTTCAATGCCATCTAATAGGCTGTCTAGTTTACAGTCCTGTTGGGAATACTTTGCGGCCAACTCTACTTGGCCGTACACTAAGCTCATAGGGATCTCCTTGTTGCCGGGCCCCACAGTCCGACCTCGCCATGTGGTTTGGGTCCGCCTGTACCGCTGCCTTCACCATGGCCCAGGCCTCCTGGCGCCTTGACGGCAGGCCGATATCTTCCATAGTCAAGCGCCGTGCTCCTCAAGCTTCTCTCAAGCTCTCCAAGGCCTTGAGCGGGGAGATAGATGGCCACAAGGCTTGTGCGACGCCTTTCATCACCTGCCGAACTCGCTCGCAGTTGCAATAGCTCGAAGAAGGTCACCCGTAGAACCGGGCATTTCCTCTGCAGGGCGACCCGTGAGCATACCTCTGCATTTAACTCGTTAGTTGACTTCCTCGCCAACTCTTTTTCAAAGTTCGCTCAAGCACTTACTATAAATGCCGCGACAAAGTCGCTGATTCTCCTTCACGGAGTCGCATACCGGGCACGAACATCCTTTAGTTCCTCACCCACCGGGTGTTGGCATCTGGAGATTATTTTTCTTGCCTCACCCTTGTAAGAACATTCTCGCCGCCTTCAACCGGCGCAAGAGCTGTTGCTTGTCCGGATCTAGTCTGGCGCCATCTGCAATATTATTGTCAGATTTACACACACACCGCACTTCACAAACTACTTACCTTTTGAAGCATATATTACCAGAGGGGGTCTCTGTGGCTCCCTCAGAGCGGCTAGTGTGGCCTCAAGTTGGGCCTTGCATTCTTCAAGCTCCCCGGGACAGTCGGGTATTCTTTTTGTAAGATCCTCAGATAACAAATGATCCTTAAATCAGTTATTCTAACTATTTTAAGTCTCGGGCTACCGCATATATAATCAAAATTTCCTCACCAGATGTCCTTTACATACTGCTTTCGTGGCTCGCTAGACCATCTTGAGCGGCACGGACGTGCGCATCTCCCAAATCAAGGCATTCAATGCCTCTTGGGAGAAACATGTGTCACGAAGAACTGTCCGGCGGCGCAGGATTCATGGCGCTCTCCACCTCGGAGTTGGTGGCGGACAATCTGTCGGCATCCTCTGTCGGTGGAGCGTCCGACGCACGCCTCGTGCTCGCCTCCGCTTCTGGACCCGGCTTTGGAGCCTGGCTGGCGAAGGCTCGATTAGCAACCTCTCCGGACACAGTCCAGCGAGCGCTCTTTTTCCTGAAAAGGGCACCAGCGTTAGTACGCCTTCCAGGAATCAATCCTAGGAATATGGTGACGTGCCATACCGTTGCGGCGGCGTTTCGATCCGGACCGCACTTCTTTTTAGCCTGCGAGGCCGTGCTGCCCCTTGTTGGCTAGCCGCCGCGAGCTTGGCCTCCTGCCTTGAAGGCACCCCCTGCGAAACACCATTGGTATACGGTGATCAAAAATAAGCACGGATGGGTCATTATCAGAGTATTGGGACCTCGGCTCGGCCACTGTGAGGCTGGAAGTATTCCGGGTAATCGGCCGTAATGGCAACCAAGGCATTATCGATGCTCGATTGGTGAAATACCCCATCAATCAGCTCCACCAATATGTCCGGATCCTCTTGGGAGGCCGGATCGAGGAGCCGCTTTCGGATCCTCGGGTTGTGGAGGCGGGCTGTTTATGTCTTTTACGGCCCTGGCGCAGTTCCCTGCGTCAAAATCACAAAATGAGATACCTAACCATGGGAATACGGATCGGATGTGCAAAAAGAAATGTCCGCTACCCAGCTTCGAGGATTGTTCATATAAAATCCGCTCAATGGACCGACGCGGAGAAAATCTTCCTCTTCTCCCTTGTACAGCGCGGACAAGGTCTTCACCAGATCGGTGACCGATCCCGGCCCCTTACGGCCATGACGGGTGGCATCGTCCTCCCCGTTGAAATCCCACATGGGGTGGCCCCTGTACTGGAGCGGCTGCACCCCATGCATAATACATGTGGCCATGACACCGATCATGGTCAGTCCGGAATGAGCTAACAATCTTATTTGGCTCATCGTAAAGGACGCCCCGCTGCCTTCCCTCCGAGCTCATGCTGGCGCCAACTCAGGCGCTTTCTTCAAAGGAGCATTGCTGAACTCGGAGACCGATCCAACAAAGATCCGCAGCGGGACGCCTTCTATATAAAACCATTTCAAGGCCAGTCTTCGGACGCCTTCTTCGGGTTCCGGATAGATATCCGTCCCGCGATGCGCCATAGCTCGGCTCCGCCCACTTGATATATTGACCCCTCATGAGAAGGGGGTACAAGTCAGAATAATCTCTTCCACAGCGCAAAATGAGCCTCGACGCCCAAGAACAGTTGGCAAAGGGCCACGAAGCCCGCGAGGTGCAAAATGGAGGCAGGCGTAAGGTGGTGCAACTGGAGGCCGTAGAACTCCAAGAGCCCCCGGAGAAACGGATGAATTGGAAATCCGAGTCCTCTTACTAGATAAGAGATAAAGCATACCCGCTCTCCTTTGGAGGGATCGGGGACACTCTCCGCTTGCTTTCCGCCCTTATAGGTGGCGAGTCCGGCTCGAACCGGAACCATGAAGGCCGGGTGAAGAAATCCATTGGTTTGGAGTGTCACTAGCTCGCTATATGCGGACTGAGCATCTCTCCCAATTTCCAGGCTAAGGGCCTGGGAGCGAGAGGAGGAGCCGCCACGATCGTCCATGATGGAATGGATTTTTGTCAGAGGCGCTCCGATGAAAGCTCGCGGAGGAGAGATGGTGTGACTCAGATCTAGATCCTCGTCCCTTTTATAGGCGGCTCATTTGCGCAGCTAGGGGGATAAGTGTAAAAATACCCTGGCTTTTCGCATTCATTCAAACACGTGGAAGATGGCCATTATTGGGCGTGGAAGCCAAGGAGCGCATCATTTATCAGAAGTCGAACACTATTCGACAAGTATATGGAATTTGGAGAAGAACCCGCCTCGCAATGCCGAAGACAATCTAGGCGCCGGACTCGTCGCCATTGAAGCCTGGTTCGGGGGCTAGTGAGGGAGTCCTGGATTAGGGGGTGTCCGGATAGCCGAACTATCACCGTTGGCCGGACTCCTGGACTATGAAGATACAAGACTGAATACTTCGTCCCGTGTCCGGATGGGACTTTCTTTGGCGTGGAAGGCAAGCTTGGCGATACGGATATGTAGATCTCCTACCATTGTAACCGACTCAGGTAACCCTAACCCTATCCGGTGTCTATATAAACCGGAGGGTTTTAGTCCGTAGGACGAACAACAATCATACTATAGGCTAGCTTCTAGGGTTTAGCATCTCTGATCTCGTGGTAGATCCACTCTTGTACTACCCATATCATCAATATTAATCAAGCAGGAGTAGGGTTTTACCTCCATCGAGAGGGCCCGAACCTGGGTAAAGACATCGTGTCCCTTGTCTCATGTTACCATCCGCCTAGACGCATGATTCGGGACCCCTACCCGAGATCCGCCGTTTGATTGACACCGACAACCACCATCACAGTGCTTGCTCTAACTTCGCAGCAGTGATATGTGGTTGCATGTTGCATACGGTGTCTAGCTTGTAATGCTTCTAATTAGGGTAAATTGCATCTGCTTAGTTTCACACTATACCTGTGAATATGACATGCCTTCCTATTTTTGGTACACACTACATCTATGTGTTAACCTTGTTCTTGCATGAAACTACCTCTCTTCTGTATCCTGCATCAATCACTTATGATGAGTCACCTTTATTCGTTGCATATTGCATATTATTTCTAGCCTGTTGCCATGTATTGCTTCTAATTTGGTCAAATACATTTGTTAGGGCACCCTTTTAATTTGGCGAGTGATATTGGTTTCATCTTTCATATGGTTTCTAGCTTGCATCGATTCTAACAAGTTCAAGCACCTTGTCTTAGTTTACATTTTATACATCATACATGTCAATATGTCACGCCGTCCTGTTTTTCATACATATTCCATCCTATCATGCGGCCGCCTTACATGAAAGTAGTGTTTGTTAGTATCATACATCAATGAGTTCTGAAGAGCAAATTTTATTCCTTTTTCTTGTGGGTTTGACTTGACAAGGAAAAATCAAGAAAGAGGAAGGAAAAGAGTAAGGAAGGCGATGATGGTGGTCCTTTGCAGCAACGTAAATGGAGTATTTGTACTGATTCTCCTTGTACTGATAGTGCATTACAAGGTCCAAGTCTCCGCTCCCCTACTCCACCATCCAAGGTGCTTGCTCTAACTTGGTAGTGTGATATATGGTTGCATGTTGCATATGGTGTCTAGCTCAGATTGCTCCTAATTAGTGTAAACTGCATCTGCTTAGCTTACACATGATACATGTGAATATGACACGCTTTCCTGTTTTTGGTACATACTATATCCATCTATCACACCATGTTCTTACATGAAACTACTCTTCTTGTGTATCCCGATCAGTCACTTATGATGGGACACCTTTAAGTTGGCAGTGTGATATTGGTTTGCGTCTTCAATGTGATTTCTAGCATGTATTGCTTCTAGTTTGATGAACGCCACCTATGACGAGATGCTTTAACTTGGCAGAGTGATATTGATTGCACCTTCCATATGGTGTCTTGCGTTGTTTCTAATTTGGTGAAGTGCCTTCCGCTTAGTTACCACATCATAGGTGTGAATATGTCAAGTCATTCCATTTTTCGTACATATTCCATCCTCGTATCATGACTTTGCCTTTCATCAGAGTAGTGTACGTCAGTATCATGCATGAATGAGTTCTGAAGAGCGAATGATATTACTTTTTCTTCTCGGTATGACCTCACAATGAAAAATCAATAAAGCTGAAGGAAATTGGCAAGGCATTGGATGATGGTGGTCCTTCCGAGCAACTGAAACGGAGGTTCTCTACAGATTCTACTCCGCCATCCTCCCAACAAGATTCGCAAGACAACGCAAGGCTAGACAAATAACGTGGTTGTGTAGATGATGAGCACATCTCCCTACTCCACCATCACAGGTGCTTGCTCTAACTTGCACTATTATATGTGGTTGCATGTTGCGTATGATGTCTAGCTTGTATTGCTTCTAACTTTGTTGAATTGCATCTCGCCATTTTACACATAATGCTTGTGAAGATGACATGTGTTCCTGTTTCTACATCGACTACTATTCTTGCATATCCCGCATCACCACTTATGATAAGGCACCTTTAAGTCGCCATCGTGATATTGGTTGTGTCTTGCATATGATTTCTAGCATGTACCGCTTCTAATTTGTTGAAACGCCATACAGTTTGAACTTGGCAAGAGTGATATTGGTTGCATCTTTCATATGGTGTCTAGCTTGCGTGCTTCTAATTTGTTGAAATGCCTTCGCTTAGTTGCCACATCATAGGTGTGAATATGTCACACCATCCTGCTTTTTCATACATATTCCATCCTCGCATCATGTGTTTTCCTTTCATCCGAGTAGTGTTCACAAGATCATGCATGAATGAGTTCAAGAGCGAATTTTATTCCTTTTTCTTATCGGTTTGACTTCACAATGCAAAATCATTACAGCTGAAGGAAATTAGTCCGTGAAGGATGATGGTGGTCCTTGAAGCAACTCAAACAGGGGTCTCTACAGATTCTATTCCTCCATCTTCCCAACAAGATTCGCAAGACAACACAAGGCTGGACGGTCAACGTAGCTGTGTAGATGATGAGCACATCTCCCTACTCCACCATCACAGTGCTTGCTCTAACTTGACACTATTATATGTGGTTGCATGTTGCGTATGATGTCTAGCTTGTATTGCTTCTAACTTGAATTGCATCTGCCATTACTTTACACATAATGCCTGTGAATATGACACGTGTTCCTCTTTCAAGAACAAACGAGTACATGATCACCACATCTCCCCTACTCCACCATCACAGGTGCTTGCTCTTACTTGGAACTGTTATACGTGGTTGTGTTTTCCGTATGATGTCTAGTTTGTATTGCTTCTGATTATGTTGAATTGCATCTGCGTAGCTTACAACTTATACCTGCAACGATCACTTACCCATAAGACACATTTAACTTGGGACTGTGATGTAGGTTGCATCTTGCATTGTCTTCTAGCTTGTACCGCTTCTAATTTCTTGAAATGGCACTTACGACGAGACACTTTTTACCTGATAGAGTGATATTGGTTGCATTTTCATATGGTGCCTAGCTTTCATTTCTTCTAATTTTGTTGAAATGCCTTCTGCTTACTGTTTTTTCATACATATTCCATCCTCCTATCGTACGTGTGAATATGAAACGATGTCTTTTTTTGTATATATTCCATCCTCCTATCCTGTGCTTTCCTTACATCAAACTAGTGTTCGTCTGTATCATGCATCAACCAGTTATGCAGAGCTAATTTTATTCATCTTCTTGTGGTTTGACTTCATAAGGAAATATCAGAAAATAGGAAGGAAAAGATTAAGTTAGGGGATGTTGGTGGTCCTCCGCACCGAAGCAAACAGAGACTCTCTAGATTTGCCCCTGCTACTACTAATGAAGTTGAAGTCCCAAGTCTACATGATGAGTTCATCTCCCGTACTCCACCATCGCAGGTGCTTGCTCTAAGTTGACAGTGTGATAATTGGTTTCATGTTGCATATGTTGTCTGCCTCTATTTCTTCTATTTTGATTAAATTGCACCTGCTGAGTTTATACGTTATACATGTGCATATGACATGGCTTTCTGTCTAGAATACACCGCATCTATCTATCATACCATGTTCTTACATCAAAGTATCATTGTTGTGTATCCCGCATCAATCACTCATGATTGGACGCTTTTAACATGGCAGTTTGATAGTGGTTGCATCTTGCATTGATTTCTACGTTGTACTGCTTCTAATTTTTTGAATTGCCACTTATGACAAGACACTTTTAACTTGGCGTAGTAATATTGGTTGCATCTTTCATATGGTGTCTAGCTTGCATTACTTCTATTTTCTTGAAAATCCTTCTGCTTAGTCTGCACATCGTAGCTGTGAATATGTCATGTCGTCCTATTTTTCTTACATATTCCATCCTCATACGGTTGTCTTACATCAAAGTATAGCTTGTCTGTATCATGCATCAATGAGTTCTCAAGAGTGATTTTATTCTTTTGTGTTGTGGGTACAGCTTGACATGGCAAAGTCAAAAAAGAGCAAGCAAAATAATATAGTAGGGAGTGTTGTTACTCATCGGGTGAAATGGAAAAGGTTCTGCCGTCGAGATTCTGCTGGTACTTATAGTGCAGTAGAAGGTCCAAGTCCACCGGCTAAATCTACAAACACAAGATCACCTGCTTCCACCACCGCAGCATCCGCTTCAACTGCATCAAAGATCTCAACCAGTTACTTGTTCGTTTGCTCCGGAACTGGCTAGTTCCCAAGCTGCCTTCACACCTAACACTACTTCCAAAGCATTGCTGACACAACAGGACTTGGCAAGATCAGATGAACCTCATGAGCATCAACAACAAGACGGTACCTGACCGAGTCAAGTTGTAGTTGCATGCTCCTTTATATGTACTCTCACAGTTTGATGTACACTAACACTTTCCATTTTCGTTGTTGAACTAGAACCTATGGCGCAAGCGGAAACAGACATCAGGGATAATGCTTGATAGATTAACAAAATCTAAAGGAGGAAGAATGGAGATCCATTTTGAGGTAGGTTTAAAATGGCCACGTGATGCTACAGAGTCAACCAAGTTAGTATCAGAGGCAGCCGTTGTCGTTAGGTGTCATGCACGTATCCTCCCAACGTGGATCCAGTACAGGAATGAGAAAGAGAATACCCAGTTTAACACCTTCCTTGACCATTTATCCGTAAGTAATGTTATTCATCGCAATTAGTAATATTGTCTTGCTCAGTCCCATAGTTTCTAGCTTCCTCCTAATAAGACTCACATTCTTTTTTCAACAGATGAGGTTCAAGTTGGATCCTAAAGATGGTGCAACTAAACAAGCATGCACTCATGTTTTTCAGTCTGCTCTGCGACAGCATCGGTACCACCTTAGAATATCTCACTTTGAAGGCAAGGCTAACAATGAAATCGCCAAAACATCTCCAGTGGAATATATTACAGATGAAGACTGGACAGCCCTCGTTAAACACTGGTCTGATCCAAAGTATCAGGTAGGCTATATGTATTTGATCAGACCACATATTGAACTTGTATTTATGTATGTGCCTTACAAGTGTACCTTCTTCTAGGCTAACTGTTTAAAGAACAAAACCAACCGTTCTAAAGTGAAATTCCAACAGACAACAGGATCTCGTAGCTATATTACACACTGCGAGGCTTTTGTAAATAGCTGGTACTTCCTTCTCTTTTTGTGCCATATTATCGTATCTATATTGACTTGTTCCAAATACAGAGGAAAGACCGTGCGGACCAAAAAGAACATGAACCGAATGCAGTGCAAATCTTCAAGGATTGCCACACCAGCAAGATGAAGGGCATGAGCACACCGTTCAAGCCGCTGTTGTAAGTCCTTACTCCTCCCGCCTTGAACTGATTGGTACTGTGATGTGTTCATTTAACTACTTGGTTTGCAGCCAATGTCGATTACTGTTCACTTTTATACACAGTTGCCTTTAATGTATCATTTCACCTTACATGGTTTAAAAGAGATGAAGGATATTCTTTTGGTCTTGATCTGTAATCTAGTTGTTATGTTCACGCATGCACACAATGATAAAATAGGTTGTTTGTTTTATATCTGTTTGCCCATGATATGAATGATGTCATACTATGTTCATCCTACTTTAAACCATGTCTATTTATCCTTAGATGTCAACGAATGTGAGGAAATAGACAATACAAGAGGGCATGCTACATGGACATATGTTTCAAAGTGATTTTATTATGTAGTTGGCACTACAATACATGCTAATGTATTACAAGAGTTCACCAAAATAAGTTATGTATAAACGTTTAACCTACTTTGTTTGTTTTTGTCTCATTAGTAACTTATCCCGTACACTAATCTACAAGTTCAAACTTTCAGGAAGCTATGGAACAAATGATTGAACAGCCACAACCACCTGAAGGTGACGAGGCTACTACAGGCACAATGTCACCTCTTGCTGCAGTGTGTCAGTATCTCTCCACTAACAGTGCAAAAAGCACCTTCCTACGTAATTCTAGGTTGGTTGTCAAGGTAACCTCGTACAAATCGCCTACTAAACAAAATGTTCCTGCTAGACAGAGTGATATATCTGTGCTCCATACACAAGTCCAATCCCTAATGGACGTTGTTTCGGAAACAAGAATAGTGGTTGAGAAATGTCGTCAAGATATGAATGGTTATGAAACCAGACTATCAGACATTCGCCGTTGTTCAAGAGCAATGGCGGAAAAAGGTGGAGATCATGCTGCTCCATCAGATTCTACACCTCAAACATTAGCACTCGTGTCAAATGATCTGTGCTTCTATACATCCGATGGTGCTTTTATCCGGAAGGATCAGAAACTTTATGCCAACAGGCCTTTTGTTCTATGGTTGGAATTTATTTTGTTGTGATACAACATTTATGATGCCGCCTGTGCCGCAGTAATTACAACGCTATTTTTGTATAGTGTAGGTTTATCTTAGTAATGTATTCGCCGAAAGCTTGGCAGAGCCCAACATGCCAACATTCTGCCGGGCCCATTCCAATTGGGCTAAAAAGCGATTACGGGCCAAAATTGACATGTAGCCCACTAAAAATATCCGCCTAAATCAGCATAAGCTTTCATATTTTTCTCGTAGGCTGTGCCCATAGTGGGCCTTTAATGTGCCTAAACATATTTTGGGCCCTCAGTAAAAATAGGCCGTTTACAGGTGTAAATATCTTGAGCCCATAAAAAATATGGGCCTTTAATAGACCGCAAGTGAGATTGGGCCCTGATTGTGCCAAATAACCCACTCGACTTAGCAGGTCGAAATGGTAGCCCATTTACGACGCGGATCTTTGACAGGCCGAAATTCGGACGGGCCGTAAATGCGCCGACCTAATACACGGGCCTTTAACAGGCCGGAACTTCGGTCGGGCTAGATTATCGTCATTCTTATATGGGCTGTTAATGGGCCCGATATGACGTTGGGCCACATATGGCCCATGGTTTACGTCCGGTGTTAACAGGCCGAAAATGACAACAGGAAGAAAGTGGCCCAAATCTATAGTGGGCCTCAACAGGCCGAAAGTTTTGATGGCCTGTAAATGGGCCCAAATGAAACTGGACCTTTAACAGGCCGGAAATACACCGGGCCGTGATTTGGCCCAATTATTTAGCAGGCTGTTAACGGGCCAGAAGTGACCATGGGCCGCGTTGATGGCAAGTTTAGGACAGGCCATTGACGGGCCGATTTGACAGAGAATGTTGGGCCTTTAGCTGGGCCGGCCCATTATGGTCTGCAGAATCTTGTGGGCCTTTAGCTGGGCCGACCCATTGTGGTCTGCAAAATCTTGTGGGCCTTTAGCTGGGCCGGCCCATTGTGGTCCGCTAAATTTTGTGGGCCTTTAGCTGGGCCGGCCCATTATGGTTCGCTAAATCTTATGGGCCTTTGGTTGGGCCAGCCCATTTAAACTTTGTGGGCCTCTGTTGGGCTGGTCCACGTGTTAACATATCATAGGCCCATCTCGACCGTTGGATGAGTGACACCGTTAACGCTGAGTCGACGCGTGGATCCGCTACCAATGAGAATTTTACACATGGAAAATCGGCATTGGTCGTGGCTGTTAACGGGTTATCGGATCCAAAATCCGACCCGATAGCTTAACGGCGTTCTGTTACGGTGGATGCCACGTGTCGGTCACCCTTGACGAAAGCACTTCTGTGACGCGTGATTTATCGTCATGGAAGTGGACACTTCCGTGATGATAATTTTGGTAATGTCATGGAACACTTCTATGATAGCACAGGTATGACTATCTTGATTCTGTCATAAATTTGTCATGGATGTACATGCATGACAAAAAACGCGACCTACTATGACAAACACGTATCATCGCGGAAGTGTATTTTTTTTGTAGTGGGAGGGTGTTGAATCTTAGTGTGATATTTATGAAAGTGGATTTGGAAGAGTGTCAACTTTAGCTAGTAATGATTCCACTATTTCGTAAGAGGTTCCAATTGAGTATGAGAACAAAGTTGCTATCCATGATGCTTCTGAAAATTATTATGAGGGAGGAATACATGCTTGTAGGAGTTGCATTAATATCAAGTTTCCTCCCTATGTGCTTAAAGTTTTGAAGTTATACTTGTTTTGCCTTCCTATGCTAGTTGATTCTTGTTCCCATGAGTTGTGTGCTCACAAAATCCCTAGGCATAGGAAGTTGGTTAGAATCAATTGTGCTTGTCATATTCTTCATGACGCTCTCTTTATGTTTCAATTCTTACCTTTTATGTGAGCATCATTGAAATCATCATGCCTAGCTAAAAGGCATTAAAGAAAAGCGCTTGTTGGGAGACAATCCAATATTTACCCTTAGTATTTTTGTGTGCTTACATGATTAAGCTACTGTAGTAATCATGTTTTATAGCTCTTGTTTCAATAAAGTGCCAAGTAAGACCTTTGGGAAGACTTGGGTGAAAGTTAATGTGATCTTGCTATAAAAAACAGAGACTTTGCACTCACGAGAATAGATGTCGTTTTTTACAGAAGAGTGATTTTGAGTTGATTATTTTTGCAGAAGATTAATAGACAAATTCCTCAGCTCCACCAATTTATTTCATAATTTTTGGAGTAGCAGAAGTATGGTTATTGTTCAGATCATTACAGACTGTTCTGTTTCTGACAGATTCTGTTTTCATTGCATAGTTTGCTTGTTTTCTAATTTCTATGGCTTATATTCCTCAATATAAATTGTAGAAATGATATGGTACAGTAGACATTGTGTGAGAACAATTATGAACCTTGTCTTTGACATTACCAAAGTGAATGGTTTGCTCTTTATCATACTAACCTATCTCACGAAGTTTGGTTAAGTTTTGTGTGATTGAAGTTTTCAGTTTTGGGTGAGATATCGATATGAGGAGAATAAGGAGTGGAAAGACCTAAGCTTGGGGATGCCCAAGGCACCCCAAGGCATTATTCAGGGAATACTCAAGTACCTAAGCTTGGGGATGCCCTGAAGGCATCCCCTCTTTCGTCTTCAAAACTATCGGTATACCTTACTCGGAGCTATATTTTTATTCGTCACATGATATGTGTTTTGCTTGGAGCGTATTTTCAATTTTACTTGATGTTTGAATAAAATCATTGGATCTGAAATATTGAATGAATAAGAATCCTCCCATGGCTAGTTAATTATTTGACTACTCAGTGTTCTTCACTCATATCTTTTGGAGTAGTTTGTCATTTGCTCATGTGCTTCATGTATATCCTATGAGTGAATGGTTGAATAAATTGAATGTCATAAATCTGAATTTATATATGTTTTGTATGCTTATAACATGGGGAGTAATGACTTCACACATAATAAGTATAGGTAGTAAACTTATTGAAAGTTACAAACGTAGAATTGGTCACTTGAACAATTCATGAAAGAATATTGAAGGAAGAGAGATTTCACATATAAATATACTATCTTGGACATCTTTTATGATTGGGAGCTGTCATTAAAATATGACATGCTAAAGTGTTGATGTTGGACAAGGAAGACAACGTAATGGGTTATTTTTTCTTATATCTGAAATAAAGTATATTGTCATGGATCATACAACATGTTGAGCTTACCTTTCCCCCTCATGCTAGCCAAATTCTTTGCACCAAGTAGAGATACTACTTATGCTTCCCAAAACCCTTAAACCAGTTTTGCCATGAGAGTCCACCATATCTACCTATTGATTGAGTAAGATCCTTCAAGTAAGTTGTCATCGGTGCAAGCAATAAAAATTGCTCTCTAAATATGTATGATTGATTGGTGTGGAGGAAATAAGCTTTATACGATCTTGTGATGTGGAAGAAATAAAAGCGACGGACTGCATAATAAAGGTTCATATCACAAGGGGCAATATAAAGTGATGTTCTTTCGCATTAAGATTTTGTGCATCCAACCCTGAAAGCGCATGGAAACCTCTGCTTCCCTCTGCGTTGGGCCTATCTTTTATTATTATCTTCTACCTTATGCAAGAGTCATGGTGATCTTCACCTTTTCTTTTTACATTTTATCCTTTGGCAAGCACAGGGTGTTGGAAAGATCCTGATATATATATCTAATTGGACGTAAGTTAGCATGAGCTATTATTGTTGACATTACCCTTGAGGTAAAAGGTTGGGAGGCGAAAACATAAGCCCCTATCTTTCTGTGTGTCCGATTAAAACTCCATAACCACAAGTATTGCGTGAGTGTTAGCAATTGTGAAAGACTAAATGATAGTTGAGTATGTGGAGTTTGCTAAATCAAAGCTCTGAAATAGACTCTTCCTGAAAATAAGATGAATTGCAATTGTTTGATGACTGAGAATATTGTTTGTTAGTTTTCAAGAAAGTTTATGATCTATACTTTAACATGTGAATGGCTTGTTACTTGATCATGAAAAGTTTTATGCGATGAGCTACTGTTATGACATATAATGATGCTAGAAAAGGTGATTTAAATTATCATTGATCAAACTTGTGCACCCGCTAGAATTCACACTTCATAAATTATTTCTTTTATCATTTACCTACTCGAGGACGAGTAGGAATTAAGCTTGGGGATGCTGATACGTCTCCAACGTATCTATAATTTATGAAGTATTCATGCTGTTATATTATCTATCTTGGATGTTTAATGGGCTTTATTATAAACTTTTATATGATTTTTTGGGACTAACCTATTAACCTAGAGCCAGTGCCAATTTATGTTTTCTCCTTGTTTTGGAGTTTTGCAGAAAAGGAATACCAAACGGAGTCCAATTGATGAGCCAATTTTTGATGATTTTTTATGGACCAAAAGAAGACCCCGAGGTAAAAGAGTTGGGCCAGGAGAGTCCCGAGGTGCCCACGAGGGTGGGGGGCGCGCCCACCCCCCCCAGGCGCGTGGGCCTGCCTCGTGGACACCTCAGGCACCTCCTTGACGTGAGACCGACGCCAAAAATTCCTATAAATACAGAAACCTCGGAAAATTAACCTAGATCGGAAGTTCCGCAGCCGCAAGCCTCTGTAGCCACGAGAAGCCAATCTAGGCCCTCTCCGACAGGCTGCCGGAGGGGGCCATCATCACCGGTGGCCATGGAGGAGTATCCTGGAGGGGCCATCATCACCATGAAGGCCAAGGACCAGAGGGTGGAGGCCATGGAGGAGGAAGCACAAGGGGGAGAACCTCTCCTCCTCTCTTCCGGTGGCGCCGGAGTGCCATCGGGAGGGGAATCATCGCCATGGTGATCGTGTTCATCAACATCACCATCATCATCACCATCCTCATCTCTTTTACGCGGTCCACTCTCCCGCACCCCGATGTAATCCCTACTTGAACATGGTACTTTATGCCACATATTATGATCCAATGATGTGTTGCCAACCTATGATGTTTTGAGTAGATATCTTTTGTCTTTGGGTTGATTGATGATCTAGATTGGTATGAGTTGTATGTTTTACTTTGGTGCTGTCCTATGGTGCCCTCTGTCGCCAAGCAAGCATGAGGGATTCCTACTGTAAGGTGTTGCAATACGTTCATGATTTGCTTATAGTGGGTTGGTGAGTGGTGAAACACAAACCCGAGTAAGAGGGATTGTTGCGTATGGGAATAAAGAGGACTTGATGCTTTAATGCTATGGTTGGGTTCTACCTTAATGATTTTAGTAGTTGCGGATGCTTGCTAGAGTTCCAATCATAAGTGCATATGATCCAAGTAGAGAAAGTATGTTAGCTTATGCCTCTCCCTCATATGAAACTGCAATAGTGATTACCGGTCTTGTTAACAATTGCCTAGGACAATTCCGCACACCGATCCATCATTATTCCACACTCGCTATTTATAATATTTAGTAATATATTCTAACTTTATGATAACAGCAACTACTTTTATATTTTAGCTCCCCGATATCATACAAAGTTATCCTCTTCATACCCACAACATAGTTTTATTTCTCGTTTCTAGTTGGAAGCAAACGTTCGGTATACGTATAGTCGTATCAGTGGCAGATAGGGCTTGAGAGAATATTGATCTTACCTTTAGCTCCTTGTGGGTTTGACACGCCATACTTATCACTTTCACCTTTGGAAATTGCTACGATGATTCCCTGCACTTGGGGATTATCAATGATCTACATCAACATTGAGCGTCCACATCTTCAACACCTACATGAAGTCATCATCGACGAAACCCAAGGTTAGTTCATCCCTCTTAGGGGGGATATCACATCTAGGGGGAGCTTTACTCAAATGAATTGAGCTAAAGCAACTCTAATGATGTGAACACAACAATGCTTTATGTAAAAGTAGTAACCCCACTTGTGCTTAAACGATGAGTATGACCTATGATCAAATGTTCTCATTTGACTCCTAAGTCAATATACTCATATATAGATGACCCAGTCATCGCCAATTGCTTGATAGATGCTAGAGTGTTTGTGCATGTTTTGTCACATATTTCATTTGCCATTTTATTGTTTGAGCATGCTGATTGCATATTTTACTCATTCGAGGACAGCCATTTGTTGCTTTGATTGTTTGGCTTTTTCTCTTTTGTCAAAGGGATGGACAAGAATGCCTAAGAACTCCCTCTAGCTATCTATGCTTTTCTCGTCTCGAACTCTATTCATGCTACATCACAAAGTTTGATCAAGTCAGATTCGAACCACTCTGTGTGAGGAGCACTCGGAGTCCCCGATTCGTCATAGGCTTAAACTTCCAAAACCTCTTTGTGCATTTCGGTATGACCGAGTCATCCACTTCGGTCACACCGAGTTCACTAAGTTGATCTAGGTTTTCCATCTCGGTGCAACCGATTTGAACTTTTCAGTCACACCGAGTTGGAGTAACCGCTTGCGATTCTGCATTTCGGTGCCACCGAGTTGTTCCACTCTGTCACACCGACAGGGTCGGGATATATATATCCATGGGTGAGATTTTGGAAATTTCTTCAAAAGCCCTTAACCCGCGCGTATCCTGCTCTGCCTCCTCGGGTCTCCGGATCGTCTCCTCGCTGCCAGCGACCTCCCGCCGCTGGTTTCCATCGCCGTCAACGGAATTCTGCTCCGCCTTTGTCGTCGTAGCGAACTCCCGCCGAACTAGGGTATGGGTTTGATACTTTGTGCTATTTCCTTACTCCGATTCCTAGCACATTGCTTTGCCATGATCATTACCACGTATGAAAACAATCTATCTAGAGAAAACATCCCTTAGATTAGGTTTGATTCGAAAATTTAGGGTTAGGTCTCCGCCAAACTCATTTCGGACCGACCTAGTTGTAGAAATCGGTCTCACCGATTTGGCTTAGGCCATTGCACATGCGCTTATCGGTCTGACCAAAATTTCAAATCGTTGTGACCGAGTTCAACTCTTTGTGAAACCCTAGCAATCTCGGAGCCACCAAACTGTGACACTAGTTTAGGTTCCCAAAGATGCTTTGGTGTCACCGAGTTTAACAAATCGGTAGCTCAGAAATGCTTTCTATGGAGAACTAAAACTAAGTTTTTGACTCATCTGTTTTGCAAAAACTCTGCACTTTGTGATGCTCATCTATTCTACCTCATCTATATCTATTCGCAGGGTTTGCTGTCAGTTTGCTTTCCAAGATGTCTGACCAGAGTGACAGCCAGAACAGAACTGAAGAGCAAGTGCAAATGAGTGAGGGCACTAGTCCCTCAAGCAGCTATGATGAGGGCAGCAGGAGCACACCAAGTAACTTGCCCAAAGCAGCCACCAGATCAAGGAAGAAGAGAACCTCAGATTATGAGGACGAGGATTATGTGGTTGTTGAAGAACAAGTGAGCTCAAGAAGAAAGTCTTGAAGAAGGAGTATGCCACAGCTGTTGCAACCAAGCCAGGGTTGAACAAGAAGGCACCAGCAAAAAGAGTTCATATGTCTAAGGTCAGAGCCTCCACTCAGGAACCCTCCAAATCAACTGGAGGAGAGTCTGCTCGTGAGGAGAAGAAGAAGAAGGAAAGAAAGAGAGGAAGATGGTGCAAGAAGGTGGACCCCATGAAAAATTTGAGAGGCATTCTTTTGATGAAGAAGATGAAGAGGAAGAGGATGTTGCACCAGCACCCAAGTCCCAGAAACATATGGGAGATGCAATCAAGTCAGGGGCTGCTCCATCAAAGCCCAAAACTGCTCCCAAAGCAATAGATCAAGCTCAAAAGCCTTCTAAGACAAAGAGAAGCACCAGAAACATTCCTGCAGAAGAGAAGAACAAGGCCCCAGTGTCTGAACTTGAAGAAGATGATGAAGCCCAAGTGTTGAGAAAACTGAAACCAAAGATTGCAGACCATAATGACACTCATCCAGTGGCTGAGGACATGCACATCAGGAAGGATGCGGGTCTGAGATTGTGGAGACGGTCTGATCCCTATGCTGTGAGGAGGAGGACTTCAGTGGACTACAGGTTCCACACCAAAGAACAAAAAGATTTCTATGAGAGTATTCTGCTTGACAAGAAGCCAATTGTCTGTGATATGAAGTGGGTTGATTGGGAATTCATTGATGATAATGAAGATCACTTACCAGGTGTACATGAAAGCTTTAAAGCTTGTGGAGTTGACAAGTTTGTTGGACAGAAGCTCACAAAATAGAATGATGATCTCATTATGCAGTTTTACTCCACTGCTCATTTCTATCCAGATGGAAGGATAGTGTGGATGTCTGAAGGTACAAGGTACCAATCAACTGTTGAACAATGGGCTAAGTTGATCAATGCCCCAGAAGAGCATGAGGATGATTTGGATGTGTATGCGAACAAGAAGAAAGACCACAACTCTATGACTAATATGTACAAAGAGATCCCAGATAAAGCTTTGGACACACACAAGTTTGGATCTGTGCATTATTTGTTGTCTGGTCTAGCTACTATCAACACCATCTTAAGGCATACTCTGTTACCCAAATCTGGAGATCACAATATGATTAGAGGACATTCCATCAACTTGTTGCAGATCTTTGATGTACCACAAAAATTCAAGGTCATGAGTCTGATTGTGGAGACAATCAAGAGGACAACTACAGATCAGAAAAGATCTTGTGGGTATGCTCCACACATTCAGGTGCTCATCAACTCAAAGATGGGCACAGGTACTTACTTGTTGGACAAAGAGCATTTACCCGTGCACCCAGATTTTTAAGATAACACAGCGGTGATGAATGAAGATGAACCTTCATCAGTGCAAGCACAAGAAAAGAGAGCTAAGGCAAAGGCAGAGAAAGCTGCAAAGATGCCAAGTATTGAGGAGGCATCTGAAGTGTTCCTGAAGAGCAAACAAGATCAACTAGCCTATCTGATTCAAGCTACAATGAGGATTGAGAAGGGCTTGGCCACCCTCACCCAGAATCAGGAGAGCTTGGAGAGGATCATAGAGACCAAGTTTTATGATGTTGATCTGAAGGTCACTGAGATTCAGACAGCAGTTGAGCAGCTCCAGGAGCAAACAGAGGAGAAGAGAGGACAAGGTACTAAAGATGCTTTTCAGCGAGTGCCAAGAGGTCAGAGGTCAGCTGCAGTGCCAGTACCAGATACAAGAGCTACTTCATTTGCACCAGCAGCAATAGCTTCAGTTCCACCTCCAGCTGCCACTCCACCAGCTCCAGCTACATCAACTGATGCCTTCATCCTTGGAGTTCTCTCTACACCACCTCTCGAAGACCAAGCCTGAGAGATGCATAGCACTATGCATTTTCGAACTTTTTGGTAACTTGTTGCCAAATGGGGAGAAATGTATAGATCATACGCTTCGAGAGAGAGTGTTTGCTTCTTTGTCTCTCTTGCTATTTGGTTGAACTTTATTGTGTGCTTGTTTGATACTCTACGTCTTTGTGTGAGATACTTGTATGATCATGTGTTTGATCATATGGTACTTTAATGCTTGCTTGGATGATATTATCTCTTATATTCCATATATGATCATTCAGTTTGCTTGGTGATGAGTGCATGCTTTTAATTTCTATCACTTTGAGCGCTCCACCAAGATGTATGTGACATGGAAGAGTAACCCATGTTCCTAATCGATTGTGCATTTGCATTCAAAAGCAAATTTTAAATAATGCACAAATTTAGGGGGAGTTCTTGCTTATCATATACTTCTCAAAGTGACGATGTATTTTAATCTTATTATCATTTGTCGAAGCTTTGATCTATATGTTGTCATCAATTACCAAAAAGGGGGAGATTGAAAGTGCAACTATCCCTGGGTGGTTTTGGTAATTATTAACAACATGTAGCTGATTGAGCTAATGCTATTTTAAGATAAATATTTCAGGAAAGTTCAGTGACTGGCATGGCATGGATTAGAATTGTGGACCCCTCAAAATGCTAAGGACACATATTGGCTCAAGCTCAAGACTCTACATTTTACTTTTAGTGATTCAAGATCACATTGAGTCCATAGGAAAAGCCAATACTATTAAAAGGGGATAAGGTGTTGCTTAATGGCTTGCTTGCTCAAAATCCTTAGTGATATGCTCCAAAAACCCTCAACCACTTTCTCATATCCACATATGTTCCAAACCAAAAGTCAAACTCGGCCCCACCGAAATATTCTATCCGGCGCCGCCGAGTTCACTTGACATAGCCACTGCCATAAACCCTAGTCACTTCGGTGTCACCGATAGGGATCTCGGTCTCACCGAGATGGGATTGCAAACTCTCTGTTTCCCTTCGTAACATTTTGGTCCAACCGAGATGAGCGATCGGTCCCACCGAAATGCAAACTCTCTATTTCCCCTTCGTAACGTTTCGGTCTCACCGAGGTGAGCGAATCGGTCCCACCGAGTTTGCCTGGCCAACTCTCTGGTTAGCTTATTATCAACGTCGGTCTCACCGAGTTTGTGTAATCAGTCTCACCGAGATTACGTTATACCCTAACCCTAATGAAATTGGTCCCACTGAGTTGACATGTCGGTCCCACCGAAAATCCTAATGTTCACATTTTGAACTAAATCGGTATGACCGAGTTTTCTGATTCGGTCCCACCGAGTTGGTGAATTGTGTGTAACGGTTAGATTTTGTGTGGAGGCTATATATACCCCTCCACCCTTCCTTCATTCGTGAGGAGAGCCATCAGAACTGTAAGTCTATCTAGTGCCCCTTAGTGATTTTGGTGTATTGGAGACTTATACGTTAAGGAACTAATGTGTTTGTGAGTGTACACAGGTCTATAAGTCTATGAGGAGTTTGATATTTATAGACAAAGTCGACCCCTAAAAATGAATGTCTTCGAGTGAAGACTTTGAATTTCTGAAGACTTTGAAAGTGAAGAAATTGGTGTGACCATGAAGACTTGGTATTCATACGAGGAACATGAAGCGTGAAGACTTTTTTGTAGTTTCATTTTCTCTTTCTTGAGTCATAGGAAACACTGTACTGTTAAAGGAGTCGAGGAAAAACTAAGGAAAAATTTCCAAGTGATGCTCATCTCAAAATCCTACACCTAGCAATCCCTTCGAGTGAAGCCATTGGAAATCTCATGCAGATCAGTCAATTTCTTCAGTGACAGAGACGAAGTTCTTCTGGTCTCTGAGGAATTTTTTCTGACCGAGGAGTTAGGAATTCGCCAGAGCGGATTGCCTACAAGTGAGGAACATGATAGCCCTGAGGAATTTGATAGTCAAATTTCCATCGTTGTCGCCCCACGCGCCAGCTGTCCCAAAATATCTTCCCACCTAACGGTCATATCATTGAAGGGCATTTATGTCTTATCATGTCGGGCTGCTTCCTAGGCTATAAATAGCCGCCCCCTACAACCACTAGATGGTTGGCTGCTCCGAGAGAAACTGACACTTGTCATTTGAGAGCATCCCATCCTCCGAGGACTTTGAGCGAAAATCATCAAATGAGGAAAACCCAAACCCAAACACCTACAAACCCAAAGTGATTGAGCATCGCTGAAGAGTTTGATCCTGTGTGGATCCGATACTTGTTACCTTTGAAGATCGTGGCATCTTCCAGACGGTTAGGCGTCATGGTCTAGAGCATCCAAGAGGAAATTGTGGATCGCCGAGTGACCGAGTTTGTGAAGGTTTGGAAGTCACCTGAAGACTTACCACGAGTGATTGGGCGAGGTCTATGTGACCTTACTCAAGGAGAATACGGTGAGGATTGTGTGTCCTCAGGTTTAAATATCTAGCCACTCCAACCAGACATACAACTGTCACAGTAGTTGGAACTAGTCTACCAAATCATTGTCTTCACCGAGCCTACTGGTTCTATTTCCTCAACTCTTTCATTTCCTCATCACTGTGTTGTGTGCTTGTTCATATCTGTTCGAAAACTTTGACTGAAGACTTTCTCAATTTCCTCAGTTCATTTTCTTCAGTCTGTTTGTCTTCATCTTGTTTATCCTGTGTTTACGCTTTCTGTACTCTGTGTGTGTTTTCATTTCATCATGATGACCATGCTTATGTTCTGTTATGTTTGCATCTGAGTACTTATTCCACTTCAAGTAGTTCTTCTCTTAGGAATTTCCTCACCCTGAAATTCCTCGGTGAAGAATTCGTAAACATCGCCTATTGACCCCCTCTAGTCGACTTAATGCACTTTCAATTGGTATCAGAGCGAAGTACTCCCTTTTCCTGTGTGATTTTGGTTTAACCGCCTGGAGTTTTAGTTATGTCGACCGCAGGTATGACCAAGGTCTCTGCTGGGTGTCCTACCTTTGATGGGACGGACTACCCCTACTGGAAGAATAAGATGCGAATGCATCTTGAGGCAATTGATAACGATCTCTGGTATGTTGTGGAAAATGGTGTTCCCTCTGTCACTCCTACCATCAACGCTGCTGACATGAAGAGATTCAAGCAACTCGACTCTCAAGCGAATAACATCATACGTGGCCATCTGAGCAAAGGGCAGTATGGCAGAGTGAGTGCTTTCGAGACAGCTAAGCTTATCTGGGATAGGTTGTCCAAAGTCAATGAAGGAGTCTCAACACAGTGTGACTCTCGAGTTGACGTTATTCGCAATCTCTTCAACCGCTTCAAAAGACTCAACACTGAAAATGTTCAGCAAACCTTCGATCGCCTCACTGACATCTCAAATGAGCTTCAAGCACTTGGTGCCACTGACATCACCGACCATGAGGTGGTGAAGAAATTGCTGAGATCGCTTTCGTCATTTGATACAAGAACGTGGAGACTACAAGTCACTTGATCCTGCTGATATCCTCGAAAGGCTAAACACTCATGAGTTCCAGCTTGCTGAGAAGAGAGATCTCTATGGTCCGAGCTATGGCAGATCACACGCCCCGAAGGCCAAGGAAGTGTCTGAATCTAAAGGTGAAGATTCTGGTAGCAGCATTGGTGATCCTGAAGAACAGGAGCTAGCAATGCTCGTGAAGAAATTCCAGAAGTTCTCAAGGCGTGGTCGCTTTGGAAAATCCTCAAGAAGTGATGATTCCTCATCCCGTGACTACAAGAAGAGGCTATGCCACAAATGCAAGAAACCTGGTCACTACATTCAAGATTGTCCTCGATTGGGAAAAGGAATCAAAGAAGAAGAAATACAAGGATTACAGTTCTGATGACTCAAAGAAGAAGAAGAAATCTTCAAAGTCTTCATCATCAAAATCCTCGAAGTCTTCATCTAACAAGAAGAGCAGTTCTCAGAAGGCTCGGGCATTCATTGGCAATGCAATGGACTCTGAAGCTGTATCTGAGGAACATGAGGAAGAGGAGGCATCTAAGGAGTTAGAATATGGTGTGGCAAGCCTAGCCCTTGCTACTGCATTCGTCAGCAAGTCGATCTTCAACTCGGAAGAAAATGGCTTCACCAACAATGCTGATGAAGGCAATGATGACTATGCTCACACCTATTGCTTCATGGCAAAGGGTGCCAAGGTACTCAAATATCCCTCCTCTGAATCAAGTGAGGATGAATCCGATGAAAACCTCAAGCCTAGCTACTCTAAACTTGCTAAGATTGCTGTGAAACAACAAAAGGCTTTTGAAAATGTTCAAAACATGCTAGACAAAAGTGATGATATGTTGGGTTTTGAAATGGATCGCACTAAAACCTTGACTGAAAATCTTCAGAGACTTCAGTCTAAGTTTGACAACCTTCAAAGTCATCATAACACTCTCTTATCTGATCATGAGAAGCTTTCTTATGAATTTCTTCAAAGAAAGCAAGATCTTGAAAAGTTAAGGGAGAGTTATGAAGATCTTCAGAAGGAGCGCGATTCATTACTTGCTCAACAAATTAGCGCTGCTCAGGAAGAATTCATTCCTCCATGTTTGAAGTGCATTGAATGTGAATCTGCTAATTCTTCACTTGAATGTTCAAATGCTTCTACTGCTACAAATTCTTCACCTGTCTCTGCTATCATTAATTCCTCATCTGAGGATATTGCTAGTATCACTGATGATGCAGGGCTGAAGGAATTGTATATGATAGGCATGTACAAAAGCCTCAAAGGGCATCAGGCTCTTTGTGATGTGCTTAAAAAGCAGATCCTCAACAGGAATCCTAGGAAATAGGGTATTGCCTTTGAGAGGAAACTCAATGCTGATGGAACATACTGGAAGCCTGAGCAGTACCCCAAAACCTCATGGGTTGCTGCAAAGGGACCCCTAGTAGATCCATCTACTTTATCTGGCTTTACATGTGAATCTCCTCATTCTTCTGATGAGTCATTTGACTCCAACTATAAACTGTTCAAAAATCAGAATGGTGAAGTATTTGCTAGATATGTTGGCACTAACTGCAGGAACGGTTCTCCTATGAAGAAAATCTGGGTTCCCAAAAGGTGCCTTGAAAGTCTTCAGGTGAATGTCATCACGAAACCACCTGTGAAGAATAGGAACCCCAGATCAAATTCTTCATATGGACCAAATTCTTCATATGGATCCAAGTCCTCATATGGACCGAATTCCTCACGTGGATCAAATTCCTCAAAAGGATCAAAGTCCTCATATGAACATCGTCGTGCTAACGCCTCTGTTTCGCAGGGAAAAAGTAAGGGATATGAATATGTGCATTATTCTTCTAACCATTATGTTCATAAGTCCTCGAAGAATTTCTCTTCTTATTCATATGCTTACCTTAACTCCTCTTATGTGAAACAAAGTGGACTAGCTTCGATGACACCTTTCTCTTATGGAGCTCGCAGAATGATGAACTCTTTGCCACCCCTTCAGATGTGGGTGGTGAAGAAAAGGAACTAATCTCTTATGCAGGGTCAGGTCTCCAGACGAACTTAAACGTCTGAATAATTTGCTAGAGACCTGAATATGCTTGAAAGGGCGCAAGCTAATCATGAAGAAATGAATTTTCATTTCTCATGTCCTCATTCTGTTTTATCTGTTTCATTGCTTGATGAAATTTGATCTAATGAATTTGATGTCATATTCTTCACTGATGAAGTATATGAGTTTGTAAGCTGCACTAATTCATCTGCAGGATGATTAACCCAAAGACACTGAGTGGGTCCTTGATAGTGGATGTACAAATCACATGACTGGTGACAAGAATCTATTGGTGGACGCTCCCTTATCACCATCACATCTGAAGCATATCACCTACGTTGACAAAGGAAAAAAACAATGTATTGGGTCTTGGTAAGGTTGCGATCTCAAAGGATCGACACATGGACAAAGTCATGCTTGTCGAGTCCTTAGGATTCAACCTCATGTCAGTCTCAATGCTTTGTGATCTTGATATGGTTGTTATGTTTGGCAAGTATCATTGTGTTGTGATCATGGAAGCTGACCATTCCAAAGTCTTCGAAAGCTTTAGGAGAGGAGATCTATATATTGTTGATTTTTTCATAGGACCACAACCAGCTATATGTCTACTTGCAAAAGCTTCAGAAGGATGGCTATGGCATCAACAACTTGGTCATGCAGGCATGAGGAACTTGCACACGCTCGCTAAGAAGAAGCATGTCATTGGCATTGAGAATGTCAAATTCCTCAAGGATCACTTGTGCGGAGCCTGTGAAGCTGGAAAGATGACCAAGACCAAGCATCCCGCGAACACTATCATGACTACCACTCGACCATTTGAATTGCTTCACATGGATCTCTTTGGTCCTAACCATTATTCTGCATTCACTAATGAAGCATCTCTATATGGATTTGTTATTGTTGATGATTACTCTCGTTACACATGGGTGCATATTGTCACTTACAAACGTGAAGTGCAGGAAGTCTTCAAACGATTTTCCTCAAGGGCTTCAACCAACTTTGGTGTGAAGATAAAGCACATCAGAAGTGACAATGGAACTAAGTTCAAGAATACTGGTCTTGATTACTATCTTGATGAACTCGGTATTACTCATGAGTTATCCGCTCCTTATATTCCTCGGCAGAATGGCGTCGTGGAGCGCAAGAACAGGACTCTTGTTGAGATGGCTTGCACTATGCTTGATGAATACAAGACGCCTCGTCATTTCTGGATTGAGGCAATTGATACTGCATGCCATATCATCAATAGGGTATATCTTCACAAATTCTTCAAGAAGACTGCATATGAACTCCTCCCTGACAAGAAACCCAATGTGAGTTATTTCAAAGTCTTCGGTGCTAAATGTTGGATTAGAGATCCTCATCACAATTCTAAATTTGCATCGAAAGCACATGAAGGTTTTATGCTTTGTTACGGAAAGGACTCTCACACCTACAGAGTCTTCAACAACGTTCATCACAAAGTTGTTGAAAATGTAGATGTGCGGTTCGATGAGACTAATGGCTCGCAAAGAGAGCTCCTACCTCCTGTGCTAGATGAAAAGTCACCTGAGGAAACCATCAAGTTTAAAGCTACTGAGGATGTCATTCCTACCGAAGAATCTGCTGAAGAAGTCATTCCAGAAAGTGAAGAACATCATGCTGATGCACCTGAGGAAAATGGTGCTAAAGAAAATGCTGATCCAATTCCTCGATGACAACCCGCTCATCCTCGCGTTGCAAATGAAGTGCAGATTGAGAAAATCATCAGCGACATCAACGCACCAGGTCCTCTCACACGCTCAAAAGCTTCCCATTTGATTAACTTTTGTGGGCACTTTGCTTTTGTCTCTATCACAGAGCCCACTAAGGTAGATGAAGCATTTCTGGAGCCTGAGTGGATTCAAGCTATGCAAGAGGAATTACATCAATTCGAGCTCAACAACGTTCTGGAACCGGTCAAACATCCAGATCCTCGCAAGCACAATATCATTGGCACAAAGTGGATCTACCGCAACAAGCAAGATGAACACGGCCTTGTGGTGAGGAATAAGGCACGGCTTGTAGCTCAAGGCTACACAGGTTGAAGGAATTGATTTCGATGAAACTTTTGCACCTGTTGCTAGATTTGAGGCTATTCGCATATTACTTGCTTATGCTAACCATCATAATATCATCTTATATCAAATGGATATGAGAAGTGCATTCCTCAATGGTAAGCTTGAGGAAGAAGTATATGTTGCTCAACCCCCAGGTTTTGAAGATCCAAAGTATCCTGACAAAGTCTTCGGACTCAATAAGGCCCTCTATGGCCTCAAGCAGGCCCCTCACGCGTGGTATGATACTTTGAAGGAATTCCTCATGAAGAAAGGCTTCAAACCCGGTTCACTTGACCCAAAACTTTCACCAAAACCTATGATGATGAATTATTCGTGTGCCCAATATATGTTGATGATATTATCTTTGGCTGTACTGACCAACGTTACTGTGATGAGTTTGCCTATATGATGAGTGAAGAATATCAAATGTCTATGATGGGAGAATTGAAATTCTTCTTAGGTCTTCAAATTCGTCAACAGCGCAATGGCATATTCACATATCAGGAGAAATACCTCAAGGATGTATTGAGGAAATTCAGCATGCAAGATTGCAAAGGCGTCAAAATCCCTATGCCCACAAATGGCCATCTATGCACTGATGAAAATGGTACTGACTTCGATCAAAAGGTATACCGCTCCATGATTGGCTCTTTATTGTATTTATGTGCATCTAGGCCAGATATTATGCTTAGTGTTTGCTTGTGTGCCCTATTTCAAGCTACACCGAAGGAATCACACCATAAGGCTATGAAGCATATTCTTCGATATCTAGCTCACACACCAACACTTGGATTATGGTATCCCAAGGGCTCGGCTTTTGATCTCATTGGATATTCAGACTCTGACTACGCTGGTGATCATGTGGACCGCAAGTCAACATCAGGCACATGCCATTTCCTCAAACGATCCTTGGTCTATTGGTCCTCGAAGAAATGTAACTGGTATCACTGCTTCATCATCAAGCCGGGTACATTGCTGCTGGTTCTTGTTGTGCTCAATTGCTATGGATGAAGCAAACCCTCAAGGACTACGGCGTCAACATGAAGAATGTGCCACTCTATTGTGACAATGAGAGTGCCATCAAGATTGCTCATAACCCAATTCAGCACTCGAAGACAAAGCACATTTAGATTCGTCATCATTTTCTTCGTGATCATGTGTTGAAGGGCGACATATCTATTGAACATGTGAAGACTAAAGAATAGCTAGCCGATATCTTCACAAAGCCCTTGGATGAGAAGAGATTTAGCAAGTTGCCGTGTGAGCTAAATATCCTAGAATCTTCGAATGTCCTTTGAAAAGGACACACATCCTAACACTTATGCAAAATTGATGACATAGATGTGCAACACACGAAGAAACGTTTTTCTTCAATCAATGAAGACTAACACTCTAAGTGTGAAGAAATTAACGAAGAATTTGATTCTCAGAACCCCTCGACAATTGTAATGCTGTGTCTGAAATCATCATTCTTATACGGTAGGTCACGCCACCAACAAAAGTTGAAAATCTTTGATTTGAGTTTTTTCTTCCTTTTGAAATTCCTCAGCTGTTCAATTTCTTCAACTTTGCATTATCTTCACTAATTTTGTTGTTTTTCTTCATTGGCTATATATATATATATATATATATATATATATATATATATATATATATATGAGTTTATGTCCTCTCTGACATTCACTTATTGCTAATTCTTCATGTTGCCTTTTCTGCTAAGTGAATGTGATCGAACCCTTCCCCCTCTATGCTAAACTCAACCCAGTCTATTCACAAATTCCTCATATGCGTTCTATTTGAAACTTGTTCAAAATCTTCACTGTGTCTGTTTCAGCTGAAGAATTTGTGAATGAAACATTAAGATTGTCTTATCTGAATTTTTGCCGTTTGCCGCTCAAACCGTTCCACATTCCATGATGGATTTATCTATTCACCCATGATCTCGCACGATCGCCACCTCTCAGTACATGGGTGACACATGTCACGCGAATGAGAAGGGTCAGGGGCATGTTCATCCAATTTCCTCGAGCGAGCAGTTTTTCACCTCGGCTATAAATACCCCTCCCTTCCTCACTTTGTTTTTACTCCGCTCGACCTCACTCCCTCGCTCGAGCTCTCAAAACCTAGCGCTGCCGCTACTTCCATCGTCGCCCGTGAGGAAGAGCTTCACTGCCTCGACCTCGTCACCGTCGTACTCGCGCCGGCCACGGATTTCTTCACTCCGCCGCCGCCGTAGCTGTCTTCCTCTGCCAAGTTAGGGCGTGGAAGATCTGAACTGACAAACTTCTAAATCGACACTTCACAGTTCGCCGTGTTCTTTGTCAAGGGTAATTAAAAGTTACTTTTTCTGCCCATGTTGATTCTGATGTTTTCTACAAAATCTTCAAAAGGTGTTTATTCTTCAAATCTTCACACACTAAACACCTCACATAACATCTGTTATTGATCTGTTTCCCTAAGCAACATTTTTCTTCAAGATTCCTCAATTGTGTGGATTTTCAATCTGTACAACTCTGGAACCTAAGTCAAAGAATGCTTAGTGAAATTCCTCAAGACTCATCTGGTCAAATTCCTCAAACTTGTTCTTTTTGCAAAAACTTCTGAGAACGCATATGACCTCTCCAAAATTCTTTGCAACTATATTTTGTTCACAGGTACACATGTCCTCTGCTGAATTTCTAGGTTCTCATCAACTTAACTCATTTGCAGCGTTCCTCGAAGAAAAGTTGCACACCTCATGTGAGAACTCAATAGTTCAAAATCCTCAGCTGAAGAAAATGGCTGACGGCAAGAAACCTCAGAAGGGAGGAAAGAAACATGAAGTCACACTGTGTTTGAGATCCCTGATGACATCTATGCAGGGTACTGCATGCCCCTTGAGGAAACAAAGAACGAGCGCAAAGTGCGCATTCAGAAGATTGAGAGGAGATGGGCCAGAGAATGGAGGGATTACAGATATGTAACTCCTAAGTACATGAAGAAATTTGCTGTACACCCTCCATGCCCAAGACCTCCACTGGCACCTGGTCAAGAAGCTGAGCCCTCTAGCATCAGAAGAGGTGAAGAATTTCCAAAGTAATGGGCTAAGCATCAAGCCAAGCTGGCCAAAATGGCAAAAGAAGCAGTGAAGAAATTCAATGAAGACTCTGCTGCTGCTGCCACTGTTGAGGCCTCTGCAAGCAAGCCTAAGAAGGCCATGCCCAAGAAGCCCGCATACAAGCCCAAGGCTTCTGCACCAATGTCCTCACAACCAAGCTCATCTGCAATGCCCTCACAGCCCAGCTCCGCAAAGCCCTCATGGCAAATTCCTCAAGCTGCACCAGCTCCTCCAAAGTCCTCAGCTCCTCCTTCCAAATCCTCAGCACCTGTGCATCTCGCCTCGTGCCACAGGACAACAGGCATCTCTATTGCCTCTGGAGCCTCTGCAAGTTCTTCGGCTCCTCCGCATTCCTCAACTGCCCCCACTCTGCTGAAGACCAAGGCCACTGCTGGACGAGGTTCTTGACCAAGTCCACACAATAAGCAGGCCACCTTCCAAGTGATGTCTGATGAAGACGAAGCTGATGATGATGAACTCGCTGAAATCATCACAGACAGGTAGCACAAGGCCACTAGAGCCAAAGGCTCAAATGTACCTCTGGTTTTGGATCCAGAGCTGATCCTTGAGTACATTGATCTCTGGCACAAGGACCCCAACACTCCTATGCCTGACTTCAATCTTACTCCTGGTCAAAGTCACGTGCTTTCCGCCTTCATGGGCGAAGAAAAATGAAAATTCGAGAAGGCCAGGCAGTTGAAGAAAGCGCAGTACAAGAAGGAGCGCCTTCTGAAGAAGAACATTGTGAAAATGACCACTGATGAACTTATTGCTGCTCAAACTGAGATCAAAAACCTCAGTTATGAATTTGACACCTACTATGCTGACTGGCTTGGAGCCAAAGTCAGATTTGTCAAATTGGCGAAAGGATTTTCTTCAAATGTTGCTCCAACAGACATTGAAATTCCTCAGGCTGAAGCATCTGCCCAGCCTACTGAAGAACATGCCAGCACCACTGATGAAAGTCAGGCTGCTAATGAAACTACAAGTACCAGGGCTGATGACTGCATTCCAGTCGCTGATGAAACTGCCAGGGCAACCTCTAGTGTTGCGCCTGAAGAAATGGTCAGGCCAGCTGAAGCTTTAACCGTTGTGCCTGAAGAAACTGACCATGCCAGGGCAATTGCATCGGGCCAGCTCAAGAAAATGAACCAATTTCCTCTGCTCCTCCCGCACCTACACCAAGTCCAGCTTCTTCCTTCAGATCGTAAACTAAGAAGACCAAGGCTGCGGAGCATGCAGCAGTGAAGAAAAGGAAAGCATCAACTTCATCAGAATCTTCAGCTCCGAAGAAGATGAAGAAATTGACAAGCTCTTTTGAGAATCTAATTGATGTTGTTCCAGTCTCATGCATTTCATCAAAGGAACCCGTTCCCTTTGGTGAAGACTATGCGATCCCAAGCGGATCAGATGAAGATGTTCCTTCTGCTGCTTCTTCAGAGTAGTTGGACGAAGAAATTGAAGTGGATACAATCCCTTCAACCCCAGTTGTCTCATCGCCCGTGCCTCAGTTCACAGCTGAAGAGGCAGGCGTTGAAGAATTAAGTGAAGAAGATGAGGATGTGGACATTGGGAGCACAACACCAGTGATGAATGATGACTTTTGGGAAAGTCAGCACCCCAACTCTCCCATGTTCACTCCTTCCGCAACAAATTCCTCACCCTCAAAGTGCATACTGAAGTTCAAATGGGCTCTGAAGAACCTCACACCACTCCGTCCATTCATGAAGAAATTCCACCCACTAGTGCTGATGAACAAGCTGCTGAAGAATTAAAGAACCAGGCTGCAACTGAAGAAGAAACAAAAATTCCCCAGCCTGTGGTTCCTGAGATTGTGATTCCTGAGGTTGTGATGCAATTGACTGACACTCCTCAGCCCAAGCCAAAGGATCCTTTATCCAAGAAGCAAAACTTCAAGGCTGATGAATTCTTTCACGAGCATGTGTTTTTCACGGATTTCAACCCATATGACTCTGCTCGTCTTAGAAGGAAGCGTTTATGGACTGCCAGCCAAGCCAATTTCTATTCTTCACTGCTTTTCAACAAAGAAAAATTCTTCGACCATGAGCATATTCCTCACATGGACATGGAATCACTGCCTTGCTTCGCGCCAGTCCTTAGTGTTCTTCATGACGATGGACTGCTCAACTTCCGCACTGATATTGTTGATTGGAATGAAGAGCTAATTCTTCAGTTCTATGCAACGCTGCACATCACAGGAAATGCTGAAGATGTGAACTCTTGGGTATTGGACTGGATGACATAAAATACTCATTTCAAAGCACCAGCCTCTAAATTGCTTCATGCCCTGCCTGTCAGTCCTCCCCTTGAAGGCGCTCGTTGTATATACCATGAACCTGAGCTTACAGATCACTACATGGAAGCGTTGATGAAGCCACTGAAGGCCGGTCAAGCCCCAAGGACCAAACTCCTCGTGAAGGAATTGTTGTATGTGCCTCAGACTGTCTATCACATTATGACAAAGACTTTGACTCCAATCAAAGGCCACGACTCGAATGATGAAGAGGTCGTTGGCATCATGAAGAATCTACCCTTCAACATCATTCATGCTGTTCCTGTCAACTACCATGATTTCTTCATGAGGACTCTGGCCAATGTTGCATTATGTCCATTTGAGTTGAAGCCTTATACTCCCTGGATTATGAGATTCCTCAGAACAAGGTCTTCACTCAACTACAAGGCCGACTTTCAAAATCGTCTCAGCTACTTGCCCCCCATTAAAGTCCTCAAAAGGACATTTTCCTCAGCTGATGAAAAGGGCAAGGCCACTTTTGTTATTGATGAAGGCATTCGTCCATTGGATGGTCAGTTCCGCAAAGCTACATCTTACTCCACCAATGATGACTCTGCCACTCATGACTCTGCTGTGAATGCTTCAAAGCAAAATCCTCAAGGCACAGCTCCAAGGGTGATGACTGATCGTGAGCTTCTCCTCGGTCTTCACCAAAAGGTCGATCGTAACCACAAATGGGTTAAGCGTCAGTTTGGTTCTATTCTTCACAACATGACTGCTACACACAATGCAGTGAAGAAAAACCATTACTACCTCCATGAAGTCTTCGGTCGCACCTGGGCTGTTCTGTCACATCTTTATGGTGAAGAAGATCTGAAGCAAATGGGTCTCAAGCAGGACTTTGACTGGTCTCAACCACCTGCGAAGAAATTCAAGAAGGTCAAAGTTCCCTCCTTGGTAGCCAGCTCATATTCTTCATCACGCGACATGGATGAGCATGAAGATTTGGACGACATTGCGGCAGGCCCTACTTCAACAAACGACCCCAACAACGCTGGCCCTCCTCCATCATCATGATATTCTTCAGGGGCATTTGTCCTCACTTTTCGATCCTTTTGGTCATTCGATGACAAAGGGGGAGAAATTTGAGTTAGTCTTCAAGCGGGTCTCTATATATGGGCGTTTTTTTGCTAAGTTACAACTCTCGTTCTTTTGAAGACTTTGCTGGATCGAGTTGTAAACTTAAACCTGATGGTGGTCCGATACTTTTGATGTGTTATTCTGCATGGTATTTCCACATATACGTTAATGCACGCATGCTGAATTATATCAGTCACCATATTTCATCATGCATTTCAAATTCTTCATATTATATGTTAAATGCGTGTATGAATTACAAGGTATAGGGGGAGAACTCCATGATTCTACTCTTCAAGTGTGCATTGCTTCGAAAGCAATTCCTCACTATGCACATCTTCCGGGGGAGTTCTTCTATATCTTGCAATCAAATTCCTCAACATCTGTATTTACACTTCATATGTTTTATCCCCGTTGAAAACTTAACCTATATTGTCATCAATCACCAAAAAGGGGGAGATTATAAGTGCATCTAGTGCCCCATAGTGATTTTGGTGTATTGAAGACTTATAGGTTAAGGAACTAATGTGTTTGTGAGTCTACACAGGTCTATAAGTCTATGAGGAGTTTGATATTTACAAATAAAGTCGACCCCTAAAATTGAATGTCTTCGACTGAAGACTTCGGATTTCTGAAGACTTTCTGAAGACTGAGAGTGAAGAAATTGGTGTGACCATGAAGACTTGGTATTCATACGAGGAACATGAAGCATGAAGACTTTTGTTTTCATAGTTTCATTTTCTCTTTCTTGAATCATAGGAAACACAGTACTTTTAAAGGGCATCAAGGAAAAATTAAGGAAAAATTTCCAAGTGATGCTCATCTCAAAATCCTACACCTACTAATCCCTTCGAGTGAAGCCATTGGAAATCTCATGCACCTCAGTCAATTTCTTCAGTGACAGAGACGAAGTTCTTCTGGTCTCTGAGGAATTTGTTCTAACTGAGGGGTTAGGAATTCACCAGCGCAGATTGCCTACAAGTGAGGAACATGATAGCCCTGAGGAATTTGATAGTAAAATTTCCGACCGTTGGTGTGCTACGCACCAGCTGTCCCAAAATATCCTCCCACCTAACGGTCATATCATTGAAGGGCATTTATGTCTTATCATGTCGGGCTGCTCCCTAGGCTATAAATAGTCATCCCCTACAACCACTAGCTGGTTGGCTGCTCCGAGAGAAACTGACACTTGTCATTTGAGAGCATCCCATCCTCTGAGGACTTTGAGAGAAAATCATCAAGCGAGGAAAACCCAAACTGAAACACCTACAAACCCAAAGTGATTGAGCATCACTGAAGAGATTGATCCTGCATGGATCCGACGCTTGTTACCTTTGAAGGCTGTGCATCTTCCAGACGATTAGGCGTCATGGTCTAGAGCATCCAAAAGGAAATTGTGGATCGCCAAGTGACCAAGTTTGTGAAGGTTTGGAAGTCACATGAAGACTTACCATGAGTGATTGGGCGAGGTCTGTGTGACCTTAGATCAAGGAGAATACAGTGAGGACTGTGTGTCCAGGACTGTGTGTCCTCAGGTTTAAATACATGGCCACTCCAACCAGACGTACAACTGTCACAGCAGGTGGAACTAGTGTACCAAATCATTGTCTTCACCAAGCCTACTGGTTCTATTTCCTCAACTCTTTCATTTCCTCATTACTGTGTTGTGTGCTTGTTCATATCTGTTCGAAGGCTTTGACTGAAGACTTTCTCAATTTCCTCAATTCATTTTCTTCATTTTGTTTGTCTTCATCCTGTTTATCCCGTGTTTATGCTTTCTGTACTCTGTGTGTGTTTTCATTTCATCACGATGACCATGCTTATGTTCTATTATGTTTGCATCTGAGTACTTATTCCACTGCAAGTAGTTCTTCTCTTAGGAAATTCGTCACCCTGAAATTCCTAAGTGAAGAATTCATAAAAATCGCCTATTCACCCCCCCCTCTAGTCGACTTAACGCACTTTCAAGAACATGCCTACACTTCCAGCATACATTTTCTGAGAGAGAACCACCTACTCATGTGTTGAGGTCAAGATATTCCATTCCAACCACATGAATCTTGATCTCTAGCCTTCTCCAAGTTGCTTTCGACTCAAATCATCTTTCCACCAAATCCAAATCTGTGTGAGAGAGTTGAGTGTTGGGGAGACTATCATTTGAAGCACAAGAGCAAGTAGTTCATCATCAGCACACCATCGGTTACCTTTTGGAGAGTGGTGTCTCCTAGATTGGTTATGTGTCACTTGGGAGCCTCCGTCAAGATTGTGGAGTTGAACCAAGGAGTTTGTACGGGCAAGGAGATCGCTACTTCGTGAAGATCTACCCTAGTGAGGCAAGTCTGTCGGATCACGGGTTCCGGCAAAAACCCTTAAGGTTCAAACTTTGGGGTGCGCACAAAGTTCTTCGCCCCCTACCGATCCATGCCCTAGCTTGCAAAGATCTCGCGGACGAACTCTATGAACTCACAACACAAAAGACACAAGATTTATACTGGTTCGGGCCACCGTTGTGGTGTAATACCCTACTCCAGTGTGGTGGTGGTGGATTGCCTCTTGGGATGATGATGAATAGTACAAAGGGGAGAACAGCCTCCTGAGGTGGAGGTGTTCTTGTGCTTGGCGAACTTGTGTGTGTGGATTTGCTCAGCTCGGGCTTGCTTGTGAGCTCTCAACTCGATCCCCTCTACGGTGGTGGATAGTTATACTTATATAGGCCCTGGTCCTCTCCCCAAATATTGAGCGGGAAGGGAGCTAATAACGTCCAATTTGAAAGGGGACAACTAGTACAGCTTATCCTGACAAAAGCGGTCTTTGCCTGCAAAGGCTCTGGTGGTGACGCCGCCTTGGGCTCCATGGTGACCTTCGTCTTGCCGTCCCGCTGGTCTTGGTCTCGTTGCACCGATATGGAAACCTTTGCTTGACGCCTCGGTACTCGGCACCTGCGCTTGCTTCCTTAGCATCAAAGGGGAAACAAGGACACTGCGCGTGTTGGCGCCCGCCTGATCTCGTTCGTCACGACTCACGTCATGAGAACCTCGCGAGGTTTGCCTCGCCTTGATCTCTCTGCTCCTCGCGAGCCAACCTGGTGAGGCCGCTCCTGAGGAGGTCTTATGTCGTCCGCCTAGCAAGGCTTGGCCCCTCGCGAGGGCCTTGAATGCCTTGTTGATGAAGATGGGCCATACATGCCTGCTAGCACAGCCACGCCATGGGCCGTAGGCAGGCAAGTCTAGGGACCCCCATTCCCAGAACGCCGACAGTAGCCCCCGGGCCCATGGTGCGCTCGGGCTTGGCTTCGAGGCGAAGCCAAAGGTCAAGTGCAGTGCGCCACGGGCCCCAAAAGCCTGCGGCCTCGATCGATGCAGGGCGGTTGATTGGACGTGGGTGTCTCCGCTTCCCCACTCTGCCTTGGAGTCCGCCTGGCTATGCGGCCCCCGCTGCCTACATAGTTATTCTTCCATCGCCCACGCCTTACTTCCCCAATTCCTCTGCTCCTCCTATCCAATCTGACTTGTGCTCGGCCCGCTTCATCGCCATGGCGCCGAAACAAACAGACAAGGGGAAGAAACCTCTGTCTTCGCCAAGTGCGCCTCCAGCCGTCGAGCCCGCAGTTGGACGATCGCTGGTGCTCAACGACGAGGCCATTAACAAGGTGCATCCAATGCTCGCCACCAGCTTCAACGAGTGGGGAAAGACGGTGGCTTGGCCTACGTCTCGCGCTCACATTGACCGGGCAGCCACCGAAGTCCCAATTTTCATCGATGCCCTTTAGACCGGCCTGATTCCCCCTTTCTCCGCCTTCTTCAACGTGGTGCTGGAACACTATCAGATCCACTTGCTGCATCTTGACCCCCAATCCGTGACCCTCCTTGCCGTCTTCGCCTTTGTGTGTGAGGCCATGGTGGGCATTGCCCCTTCTATGGCCCTTCTTCACCACTTCTTCTCGCTGCACCTGATTGATCCTTGGCAAAGCTCGGGGTGCGTGAGCTTCCAGGCTGTGGCAGCGACGGCAGACGCAGGGATCGACTTCGAGCTTCCCCAATCCACGGGCGAGTTTCAGACACGGTGGGTATTTGTCGATGCCGGGGCGCTCAGCCCTTTGCTCCATTCTCCGTCAGCACCTGCCGTTCCCAACTCCGGTTGGGGCCACAAGAGGCTCGCGAGCTCCTGTCTTGTCCCCGTCTGGCTCAGGCTGAGGAGGTTGAAGGACCATGGCGTGACTGCGCCCATGGTGGTAAAGGAGTTCGTCAGGCGCCGAGTCGCTCCACTTCAGCGCCATTCTCGCCCGATGTGGGCTTTTCTCAGCAGTCAGGACCATATGAGGCTTCAGGAGTCCGGGCTCCTTCTTGAGACGCGGAAAACAGTGCTCGGGGTCCTGACGGGTGTTCCTTCGCCGGACGACATGCCTAGGAAGAGCTGTCTGCTGTACCGCTGCACGAACAAGGCTGAATAGGGAGCATGCCTTCCTTTGATGAGTGGGGGTTACGCCCGGACGGCCTGGTGGGGCCCCGCGAGAACCCCGTCAACGTGGTTCCCTTCTTCGCCGCCAGCGCCGTGCTCGTCCCGAGTGTGGGTGCAGGGGGGCAAGCTCCGACGGAGGCTGGTGAACTGAGTGTTGAGGTGCTTATGCCGCCTGGGGCTCCTGGGGCGTCGTCCTCAGAAACTCATGATCCTTCCCCTGGGGTGTCGGTCGCTGAGACGATGCAGCATGCGGCTCCCGAGGCCGAAGCTCCGGAGGTCTCGGGAGGTCGTGGTAAGATGGCGCCCGACTGCTCTTCACGGCCTGGCACCCCTGAAGCTGTCCCTCCGAGCGCTTCCCCGGCTGCGCCCCATGTCGGCCGCCACGTTCAGCGCTTCGTCCGGCTTTGCATGGACTTCGAGGAGCTTCGCAAGAGGAAAGGATCCCCGAGCAGCAGCGGTATCTTCGGGCCGTTGAAGCAGAGGAAGTACATCGCTGTTGATGAGTAAGTACCTCATCTTTGCGTCTTCCTGAGCGCTGCTTCCCTTCCTGACATCAGTTCTTCAGGGTCTCTTCCACCAAGGCCGTCGCACCTCCTGAGCAGCAGCCTTCTCTTTCCTCGACTCCCCCGCTGGCCTTGAGTGCCCCGAGCCTGCATGTTGTCCCTGGAGCAGGGTCGGTTGGAGAGGCACGCTTGTCTCCACGGTGCTTTGAATCTGCAGTCTCGCCGTCCTTCCTCCACGTCCTGGCTTGGAGCTTGGCGGGCGTGCCCAGGGCCCCTCCTCTGGTCACGGACAGCAGCTGGTTGGCTTCGGTCTTCGGCTCCTCTTCAAGCAGCGAGCCCCGACCGACTAGGGCCCCTCGCGAGGCCTGGCTGGTGCCTGGGGCAGCACCAGCCCCCAGCCCCCTGCCGAGAGGGGGTGCGCCACTTCATGTTCCGCCTGCAGCCCCCATGGCGGAGGACGAGGTGGGCCGTGCGCTTGAGTTTGAGCACGGGCGGAGCGTCGCTCGTCACGAGCTCTTCCAGGAGGCGATGGGCGCGATGAACCGAATCGGTGAAGAGCTCGCGGGTGTCGACGCGCGCCTTGAGGCCGAGGGTCTTCGGTTGGCAGAGGAGTGGCACAAGCTGAAGTTTGCTATCAACCTTGGCCGTCGTCAGCGTGATCTTGACAATGAGAAGGCCGATGCGTCCCTTAAGGTCTCTCGTGAGGCTTGCTCCACAGCTTTGGACGAAGCCGCAGAGAAGCGCGCGTGGGAGCTCTAGGCCTGGAGTGCGTCCCTGGAACAGCAGGTGGAGGCGCGCAAAGCCGCCCTTGCATCACTGACGGGGACGCCCGCCGAGGAAGAAGAGGTCCGGAGGCATGAGGAGGCGTTGGCTCTGGAAGCCGTGGAGCGCAGCCTCGAACTTGAATGGTTGGAGATAAGGGAGCGTCAGGTTGCCCAAGCAGAAGATGTCGTTGGTGCATGTGAGGCCAAAGCTCAGGAGGAGGTCGATCGCCGGGTGGCCGAGGTTCGCACGGGTCTTGAGGTTTGGCATGGTCTGAAGCTGCAGCTTGCGGAGACGGAGGCTGCAGGTAGGGCCGCTTCCCTTAGGCCCAGGCTGGCTGAGGTAGAGCAGCGCGAGGAGGCCACAGCGGCCGCCTTGGTCACGGCGCATTCGGAGTTGGCTTCCGCCCGCGCCGAGTTGCTTTCTCTTCAGAAACGGGTTGATGACGCCGAGGCCGTTGCGCGGCAAAACAGGGAAGAAGTGCTTCAGCGGCGGACATTGGAGCGCGAGCATGCCCCCATGCTCCAGGACCTCAGGGCCAGGGCCAATGTGGCGTTGGGCCATGTGTGTGCTGAGAATGCACCGCATCCCCACTCGGATGACTACGCCAGTCACCTGCGCTTCTTCGCCGACGTGGTGACGCGCCTAGAAGCCCGGTCTGATAGAGCTCGCCAGCTCGTGGAAGAGAGGAGTCGGGGCCTGCTTGGGCCCGTGTTCTCCCGTGTCTTCAGCCATCTTCGAAACACCTTCCCCGACTTTGACTTCAAAGCCGCCATTGACCCCGTACCGCAGGCCATTCAGGGTGACCTGGCGTAGTGGGTGGAGGACAACGTGGACGCACTGGTCAGGGCCTTTGCTTCCGAAGACGACATGGTGGTGGTCGCGATAGACGAAGACGACGTGGTCAATGACGGTGATGGGGCGCCGCCGAAGGCAAAGATTATGCTTGCGAAGGTGACGACGATGCGAGCGACGCGTCCGAAGACGATGCGGCGAACAACATATCCGGCTGATCCCATGTTCCCCTGCTATTTTATCCTGTGTGCAAAAACTCGGGCATGGCCCCTAAAGATTGTAAGAGCATTTTGAGAGGGGGAGCCCCTCGTGTAAAAAAAACGTAGTGTTTTATTCCTTATGTCAAGCCGAGTATGCACCTACGAGAATCCGTGGGTCCGGCGGCGAATTTGTCGTTGCGGCTTACCTTAGCCAGGTAAGCCCCCGTGCTGGACTGTGAGATCGTGAGCTCCCGAGGAACTCCTGGAGAGTCTGAGGGCTTCGCGAGAATCCGGCGCCGATCATGGCGTCGACGCACACGACGCGTATGTTGCGTCCTGCCCCGCTCATGAGGAGCCCATGAGGGGGGACAGCGGTTGTAAGGTCCAGGGTAAGGCAAGAACCAGATAGCAAAAAATCGCTCGAACGAGAAAGGCACCCCACGCGCGCATCAATGAAAATTCAACTTCAACTTAAATCCAAATCCAGAGGCAAGGCTACAGAAAAGAGATCCATTCTTCTCACCAGCGCGGAGCTAAGTGCTGCCACTAGGATGTGGGAGGGAGCCCCCGAGGCCCGATGGCGGCTCTCCGTAGACTCCAGGTCATGTACAGCCCCACTCATTATTACGTGAGAGTGTCACGGGCGGCGATCTTCATAGGCGTGAGCCTTACTTCATATTGCCAGACGAGGGCCTCGCCTTGCGCCTCCCACGGCCACCGTTGGGGGCGACCGGAAACCAGGACGCCACCAACGGGGCAAAGGGGACGCTAGCGGCGCCCTCGGCGACCACGGGTCCTCTGCCGGGGGTAGGCTTCTCAGCACCTCCCCAGCAGAGGGCCTACCTCCGGGGGGCGCTTTGCTCCGTGCGACGTGGCGAGGGATCTGGCTCCCGACCCCTCTCCTGCAGCCCCCAGCGCGATCCCCCTGGCGGAAGGGAGGTTGCCGAGCTGGGGCCGCCAGTTGTTGTGGTGACATGATCCCCCTGCGACTCATAGTTAGCGTAAGCTTGCTCCTGAGGGATTAGTGGTACCCTATATCTGTTGTCGACGGCGAGGTTGGTGGGGCTCTCTGGCGGCTCCTAGAAGGCTTCAGCTCCTAACGCCTCCTCCTCCCAGCCTGGCCCGAGGAACGAGCCAGGGTCGTCCTCCGGCGTGCACTCCTAGTCCATCATGCGGGGCACATAGGCCTCCGAGGCCGCTGCCCCGAAGACCTCGCCGAAGTGCCCAACGCTCCATGTTGCCCGGCCCATGCTATCCTGGGGATGGCAGGGCGGCGCCCCGATGGGGCCGTACGCAGCAACACTTGTGCCCGCACCCATCTGGGGTGGTGCGGGCACGGTAGGGCACCCTCCACCATGGATCATCTTGACGTCAACGAGGCCCCCGGGCGCACCCGGGGGCACACGGGCGCTGCATGGCCCACCGTGGGACCCAGCCGCCGCCTGAGGCGTGATCTAATAGCAGAAGGGCGGTGCTCCCGTGGCCGATGCGTCCAGTAGCTCGGCGACGCATTCCAGCAGCACATCCCGGCCGCTCTCCATCAGTCGGCACCGCAGCAGCTCCCGCGCCAATGTGAGTGCAGCCTGCATGTTCGCCTGCTCCCGCCGGGTGTGTGGCGCCGTTGCCGCGGTGTGGCTTGCGGCCCTTGCAGTAGCTCGCGCTTGTCGTGGAGTGAGGGTGGACGGTGCCTGGCCGCGCCGCCCGCGCCCAGCGGTGTTAGGTGGCGCCCATGCCGCCTGGAGCGCGGGGTTGAGGTCTTCCTGGACGGGCAGCGCCGCTCGGGCGGGCCAGGCCGCCCAACGGTCAGCGTCAGCCCTCGGGTTGCCTGACATCAGAACCGTGGAACGTCGGTGGATCGACTAGTGGGGAAGAGGCTCCGGCGCACCCCTACCTGGCGCGCCAAATGTCGGATCACGGGTTCCGGCAAAAACCCTTAGGTTCGAACTATGGGGTGCGTGCGAAGTTCTTTCCCCCCTACCGATCCACGCCCTAGCTTGCTAAGATCTCACGGACGAACTCTACGAACTCACAACACAAAAGACACAAGATTTATACTGGTCCAGGCCACCGTTGTGGTGTAATACCCTACTCCAGTGTGGTGGTGGTGGATTGCCTCTTGGGCTGATGATGAACAGTACAAAGGGGAGAACAGCCTCCTGAGGTGGAGGTGTTCTTGTGCTTGGCGAACTTGTGTGTGTGGATTTGCTCAGCTCGGGCTTGCTTGTGAGCTCTCAACTCGATCCCCTCTACGGTGGTGGCTAGTTCTACTTATATAGGCCCTGGTCCTCTCCACAAATATTGAGCGGGAAGGCAGCCAACAACGGCCAATTTGAAAGGGGACAACTAGTACAGCTTATCCTGACAAAAGTGGTCTTCTCCTGCAAAGGCTCTGGTGGTGACGCCGCCTTGGGCTCCATGGTGACCTTCGTCTTGACGTCCCGCTGGTCTTGGTCTCGTTGCACCGATATGGAAACCTTTGCTTGACGCCTCGGTACTCGGCGCCTACGCTTGCTTCCTTAGCACCAAAGGGGAAACAAGGACACTACGCGCGCTGGCGCCTGCCTGGAGCCCGCGTGATCTCGTTCGTCATGCTCACGTCACGAGAACCTCACGAGGTTTGCCTCGCCTTGATCTCTCCGCTCCTCGCGAGCCAACCTGGTGAGGCCGCTCCTGAGGAGGTCATGTGTCGTTCGCCTCGTGAGGCTTGGCCCCTCGCGAGGGACTTGAATGCCTTGCTGATGAAGATGGGTCGTGCAGGCCTGCTAGCACAGCCATGCCATGGGCCGCAGGCAGGCAAGTCTGGGGACCCCCGTTCCCAGAACGCCGACAGTAGCCCCCGGGCCCAAGGCGCGCTCGGGCTTGGCTTGAACTTGAGCCAATATGTGTCCTTAGCATTTTGAGGGGTCCACATCACTAGTCCATGCCATGCCAATCTTTGAACTTTCTTAAATGATCATCTTGAAAGAGTATTAGTTCAATGAGCTATATGTTGTTAAGAATTAACAAAACCACTCTGGGATTAGTTGCACTTTCACATAGTTTAGAGGATAACACGGTCATAGTCCACAAGCAAATTGAAGATGACATAGCTCTATTGCGTAGAGCAAGGCCCCTTTCCCTTCTTCTTCTTCCTCTCTTCTTCCTCTTCCTCCTCCCTTTTCTTTATGCGGTGAGTGATACATCTCCACCATATCTATAATTTATGAAGTATTCATGCTGTTTTATTATCAGTCTTGGATGTTTTACAATCATTTTATAGCAAATTTATATCATATTTTGGGACTAACCTATTGACCCAGTGCCTAGTGCCAGTTGCTGTTTTTTGCTTGTTTTTTACATCGCGGGAAATCAATATCAAACGGAGTCCAAACACCGCGAAACTTTTTGGAGATTTTTATGGACCAGAACACCTGTGATGGGCGGAGAAGCACTGGGTGCCCCAAGAGGCACAACCCACTGTATGCGCGCCTAGGGGCCCAGGCGTACCCATGTGGGTTGTGCCCACCTCCGTGGCCTCCCGCACCCCCACTTTACCCTATAAATTCCCAAAAATTCCAAAAATCCCCGGGGTTAACCTAGATCAGAAGTTCTGCCAACGCAAGCCTCTGTAGCCACCGAAAACCAATCTAGACCCCGTTTCGTCACCCTGCTAGAGGGGGGAATCATCTCCGGTGGCCATCTTCATCATCCCGGCGGCCACCATGATGAGGAGAGAGTAGTCCACCCTCGGGGGCTGAGGGTTTGTACCAGTAGCTATGTGTTTAATCTCTCTCTCTCTCTCTCTCTCTCTCTCTCTCTCTCGTGTTCTTGAGATGTCACGATCTTGATGTATCGCGGGCTTTGTTAATATAGTCGGATCATATGGTGTTTTCCCCTCTCTATCTTGTTGTGATGAATTGAGTTTTTTCTTTTGAGATTTCGTTGTTATCGGATTGAATACTTTTATGGATTTGAGAACACTTGATATATGTTTTGCAATTCAATACTCGTGGTGACAATGGGGTATCGTATTGATTCACTTGATATATGTTTTGGCACTCAACTCGCGGATTCCCGAGGTGACATTGCACTGGTGCGCGTCGGTCCTAAACAAACGGTTTTTAACCCCTTCCTGCGACGGCCTTTGGAACCGTCACCAAGTGAGTGTGTGCGATTGGGGGTTCTTCCCACAAGACCTAGAAACCGTCGGGGATATGGAACAGTGATCCAGAGGCCTTCCAAAATGTAATCGTGTGCGATGCAGCACACACTAAATTCTTTCGCATGTGTGGTATCGGTGATTAAGCGTTTCTAACGACGCAGTGAAACCATACGGTCTGTAGTAATGAACCGTTTGGGAAACAATATGTAAGGCACACGGGCCAACATATGAACTGTGTGCGATTTGTGCCCCATCGCACACGAGTTTTCTATGTAACCCGTCTGCCATGCTAGACTCCATCGCACACGTTTTCCAACAATTACCGTCTACGATAATGTTCTATAACAAACTATTCAGGAGCCCCTTCGCACACATACAAGTGATGCAAACCGTTTGTGATTTGTTAGGTATCACCGACGGTTTCTGCAAGAGTGACGTGTGCTTTTCGTTTGGGATCCCACACGTTTCCTGGAAAAAAATCTGAATTGGATTGTATTTTGCATTGGGCATGGTTTACTCCCAGTTCTCATGTGCAATAACGCGACATCACAAACGGTTCCGGAGAACCTACGCACACGTAGTAGCATTGCAAATCGTTTGCGATCTGTTGTGTATCACAAACAGTTCCGCTACGATTGACATATGCTTTCCGATGTGGATCGCACACACTCAATTGCCAGGTTAAAACAAAACTATCCCATTTTGAATCGGCACGCAAAAAGCAATTTCGCCACAATATTCAATTGAACAAATAAAAAAATCACATTTTGAATCGGCACACAAAAAGCAAATTGGCCACAATATTCAATTGAACAAATAGTGTCCACAGGAAGAACATTCATCAGATTTCGCCACAACTGCAATTGAACATATGGTAGCTAAAGTCCAATGATTTGTCCACACATATATGCATTACATAATTAATCATAGTGTACGAAATACGAAGACCTCATCAGATGGAAAACAATCGATCCATGCGTTATATGTTTAGTGGCTAACTCTTACTCAATGTTTCAGAGAACGCATGCTGAAATCTTCATTATCACCGATTAGGATTGATGTAGTGATCCAGAAGAAGTCGCCGATAAATCTCCGAACCATCGCTAATTCACCAGCCAGGAGCGGATCAGGGGTCCTCGGTTTTAAGATGAGCTGCAGTATTTTTAAGATCAGAATGTGCCATATGAGTGGAGTAGAAGATATTAATTAAGATAGATTTATTGGTACTAATTGGCGAGGATCGTCACAACTATCAGCAGATTTGCAGATGGAGATCATGTGTCTGCAAACATAGTATCCACAAAGGTTGGTCACTGCTTCTTGCTGAGGACACTGAATTTTTTTGTACAAAATTAGTCATGTATTTGTCCTGTTAGGAACAACCTAACCGGTGTTAGATGTATTATTTTTTCTTTGGACAAAATAGAAAGAGGTTTATTTAGAAGCTTGAGCATTTGACTAGCGTAAGGAAAGGTATTTGCAGACTGTTGGATAAATTTTCTGAAAATAATGGATTTCGATGTGTTACGGGAGAAATGATCTCATGCTGCAGAGGTAGTTTCCTCTTGAACAGGTTCCCTGTTTTAGTTTCCCTTAATGCGAGCACACTACAAATGATGATGAATTTTTACAACATCAATTATTGAACCAGATATGAATGCAAATTAATTTCAACATCATAGAATTCAATACCTATCCAAGAATTGCTGAAGATGCGTCAGATCCTGAGCGTTTGTTGACTCTCTGAGAGAATCGATGTAGTAAACTGTGTTCTTGTTTGGAACAATGAATACCAATATCCAGTGATTGCTACATATTAAGAAAGCTATGAACTTACGAATGATGTCGAAATCTGAAAGACAATCATTGTATGCGTGGTTTTTCACTTGACTTACCGTTCATGATATGGCGAGAGAAATGATTATGCATGGGACGTGTTTTCGAAGATACGGACGACCATGTTAACGGCCCAGCCCCGTCGGTCCTTTTCATGTAATGTTGTGCCATTTGCTAATGCAGGATCTATGAAATACACACTCTCACTTTGTCTTCTCTTCGCGTTCAATCCCCTGAGAGAAATAAAATGCAGTTAGTTATTTATCATTTACAGCCTTGTATGGAGAAGTTGATCAGAGTTTGTTAAGTACTTACAAAATCACGCATCTAACAAGAGTGGCATCGAGCACGTTGAAGTTGAAGGATGTAAGTCCTCGAAACTCACAATGATGGAACCAGCATCGTGTCGGAAATGATCTCTGTTGTAGTGGACTAGCAAATGGTGATGATCTTCTGACATTTGATCCATGTAGTCTTCATGTAACTCGCGGCAACTGGAGCTGCACTCATCAAAGTATTTTCCAACAAGAAATGGCTGGCCATGGACGTAATTGCGTGCTTCAAGTACGTCTGCTTTTCTTTTAGCAAGCAACAATTCTACTTCTTCATCATCCATGGCGTCAGAAATAATATTACTCCCCGATTCGAACAAGCTGCTGTTAATTTGGTTCTGGGCGATGAGTGCTTTAAGTAAGAGGCAATCGTTCTCTTTCCTCTTCACTTTCCCGCTGCGCTTCCTCGTGGTCGTGGGTGTAGCCTTTTTGGCCACTTCCTTCTTGGTACTTGAAGCATTTATGGCAGAACGTCTGGTTGCCTGCATGGTAGATTGCCGACAGACAGTGAAGCTTGGATGGACTTCTTAGCAGACGATTTATCTATGCCGGACCGCTGAGCTGGCGGTGCTGCTGTGATGGACTGCTGGGCTGAGCAGAGGCATCGGACTGCTGACCATGCGTTGAAGCTATGTCGGGTTTCTGCGAAGGTGGTGCCAACTTGTCGGTGTGCCGAGGAGGCCATGCCAACACGTTGGTTTGCTGAGCAGGAAGTGCTGACACATTGGTATGCTGACCAAGCGCTTGCGGACCGACGGACTGATGAGCAGTCGGTTCTAGACTCTGCATCGCTTAGCGAGCAGTTCGAAGCATCGATCGCTTAGCATGCTCCACTGTGTTGGTCTGCTGAGCATGTGCTCCAGCTGGGTCTCCCCTGCTGCTTCAGCGGCCGGCATCTGAACCGGTGGGGCGTCATCAGCAGTTGTACGCCTTGCCACTGGCTGCTTTGGGGCAGAGGATGACATGGCCTGTATGCCACAAAGTCGGTATGACTGATCACGGGTTGATGCATCAGCCCGCGAGAGCTGCTCTGGCAATGAGAGCGTCACCAGTTGAGGGGCGACGGTGGTTGCTCTTGGTGGGGCTACAGGAATCTCATCGATGAACTCTATTTCCTTTCGTGGCCACTGGATGTGATGTAACAGTGTTTCTCCTAAGGTCCTTTGCTCATCGAAGTCTCCTAGGACATATTCTTCAGAATAAATTCATTGAATCCAGGCTTTACTTCAGTCACGTAGCACTTCACACAGCCCGGCTTCAATGGCACATTGTCCAAGAAGAGGCCATCTTCCAAGAAGGGTGGGCAAACCCAGGCTGTTGCACATTTTAATGTACCTTCATAATGTGTAAGCACGCCCTTCAGTCTGTCTTTCATTCCAGATAGATCAGATATAACATCATCACGAGCAGTTGTAGTATCCTGCCACTGGGGTCAGCTGATGCACAACTACTCTTGTGCAGTGTTGTCGCGCAATAAGCAGCATCATCCATGCCCGCCTCCCCTCCCATCTGCTGGCTATCTGTCAGTGTTAAAGTCTTCTGCATCATCATTGACTCCTCAACATCCTTTCGAACAGCTAGATAAATCTCCTTCTTCAACTTTTCAAACAATGCATTCTGCTTCATTTCACTCCTCGCTTTTTTCATGCTGAGTGTGAAAGCCCTCTTGTGCAGGACATTAACACCTATACCCCTTGCACGGCTAGGGGGCTATTTTGTGTCCAGAGCAATGGACAAAATGTCACATGGCCCTGAGTTCCTGTAGAACCTTCCAGGGATCTTGGAAGCCTCTACCATCACTTCATATAGTTTGGCGTCATGTGCATTTTTAAAGTAATAAGTTCCATCATCACGCCTCTTTGCACGTGCCCGCAAGTAGTCTCTGGCGCGTTCGCCCTTGATTTCACTAAAGGCCGGATTCCCACCGGCCGCTACTGCTTCTTTGTCCTCTTGTTCCCATATCAGTTTCATGCCGTAGTATCCTGCCACACCCATACGGTGGGTGTCGTGGTTTTGTCACGGCAGATGTCCTCATGAAAGGACTTAGTCGTGGAGCCATCACTAAGGGTTAGCTTGAAGGGGTTAAGCCGGACAAGGGACACGGGAGTTTATACTAGTTCGGCCCCTTCGATGAAGGTAAAAGCCTACGTCTAGTTTGTGATGGGATTATTGGGGGTTCGATGATCAGGGAGCAAATACGCTAGCCTCGGATCTCGAGTTGTTGTTGTTCGTCTCGAACCGCCGCCGGGTCGTCCCTTTATATACACTGGGTGACGCCCGGCCGGTCTACAGAGTCCCGAAGCCGGCTCATACAAGTGTCCGGCTCGGTCTCTTCCTTTCCCTAACTTACAATACAAGTTATACAAATAGGGCGGTTCACCGCTATGGGCCCTAATCCGCCTCTGGGCTCTGGGCCTCTAGCCTTATCAGTAAAGCGCCATCTTCTTTGTCTTCCTAAGCTTCAGTATAGTTGAGCGTGAACCGGCCCCTCCTGGGCGGTTTATCCTCAGTAGTTATATCCTCAACATTAGGCCCTAGATTGATTTGAACCTGTTCATGTCAATCTTCAATACTTAGAAAAAACTCCTTGAATATCTTCTAACGATTCTCGTAAACTGCCATATTGTCTTCTCCCTGTGAATTTTGGTAAACCGCCATGACATCATCTTCTGAACGCTGCAATGAATCATCATGACGTCATCTCTGTATAAAAAGATAATAAAGATTCCCTTCGATTTAATTAATTCCTGAAGATCGAGGCGACAGCTACGCCCCCTTTTGCCGCTTTAGGCCCTTCGATTCTCGCGCCTGCCGTTTTATCCCCCTTTCTTTATAAATAAGACTGGGGCTCCTTCCATTTTTTTCCCTTGCCTCTTCGCATTGTCTTCCTCCTCACGACCTGAAGAACTCAAGCATCGCCGCCGCCGTCGACCTCGAAGCTCTGCCTCATCTCAGGCCGCTGCATCAACCTGAACGTTTCCAGATATCTGCAACTCTCCTCCGTTGCTCCTGAGAATCCGGTAAGCTTTCTTCCTATAACCCTAGATCTCCATTAGGAATTCATGTTCTTCCCTGTTCATCAACGTTCATCAGCGCTTATCCGCTTTCCCTTAGCTTCTTTACTGAATCTTGCTTATGCCTGATTGTTTCTTTTGCTGCTAGATCCGTAATTTTTAGTCCATCACCTAATAGCATCTTGCTGTTCCTAGAAAAAACTGCATCTGAACTTTGTCTGTTCCTCTTAGCGCCATTGTAGGGCTCCGAAAAATTTCCTCACTGAACCACGGTAGATCCAAAATTATATCACCATCTTGCGAAACTTGTTTCTACAATACTTAGTAGAGTTTCAGCTCTGGCCCTTTCACCTTAGGGCGATTTAACCTGTAATAGTTGATAATCCGTCATATGCCATTAGCCCTCACTTAAACCGCCGTCTTGACTTGAATAGCAATGTCCGGTTTACCTCATATGCACGCTTTGATTAAATTTCCGGTTTAACATTGATGAATACACATGAACCGTCAATCGTAGACCGGCCTTTTTGTTTCCATTATAGTTCTGCTCTTCAAGATGACCAAGCAATTTTCTGCCCGCAACTGGGTTCCATCCTAGATCACGGACACACAAATCAACGGATTCGTTGTAACGGGCGCTTTAGCTCCAAAAAGTGTCCTTCATTGGTGAGTTCCTGGCCCTGAGTGCCCTCCTGAGCCTCAAGATGGAGAAGTTATTGTGTTCATGCAACATCTATCCCAGGGTTTCACCCTCCCGGATCAAAAAAATTCCGGGATGTACTTGCCAGCTTCCAACTCCATCCTCAGGATATTGGACCAAATTCTGTGTCCAACATATGCAACTTCCAAGTGTTCTGTGAGGTTTACCTGCAAGAAGAACCAACTGCTGACCTCTTCCGGATTTCTTCCACTTAAACCGCCGAACCGAAGTTCTCTGATGGCCCCAATACTGAACTTGGTGGTGTATCAATTCAAAAAGGAAAGAGGTTGATTTTCCTCATGCCAAACTTCACAGCCACCCTAAAGATCGGAACCAAACTTGGTTTTATTGTCGTAACACTGCCCTCTTTGGAGAAAATCCTTTGCCGGGCTACCGCGCTCACCGGCTTAGCAACAGCCACCCTTTACCTCCACGAATGACGGCGAAAGAACGACAAGCTTATGCACCTCAACTCGCCAAACTCCGGGCTCTCCTCGCCAATGGTTTGACTGGTGTTGATCTTGTCCGCTGTTGGGTTTCATGGTGTGTCCTACCTTTAAGCCGCTGCCTCGGATTGATGTATGAATATACCGGCAAGACCAATGATCCTCAACAGTTTAACGAAATAGAACTGACTGATGATGAAGTCATTGAATGTGTAAAGAAGATGCTTGACGAACCGATTGTCGTATGCACCCAAACCGGTCTGCGCCCTTTTTATGCCTCCAACAAACCGCCAGCGGTAAATACTTTAACCGTGTACCTTTTTAATCCGTCTCCGCTTTAACACTAATATAATTATCCTTTGTTTTAATCTTGCAGACCAATAGCTCCTTCTAGAAAAGGAAAACTCAAGATAAACCGGCCAGGGCTCCTCGTGCCAAGAGCAAAGTCACCAAGAAAACAGCCAAGAAGAAAACTGCTGAGTCTTCTGATCCGCGAGAAGATGTTGATGAATCGGATGAAGAGGTAGAACTTGACTCCCTTGGTTCCTTTTTCGTGCACCTTATTTACAATAATTATTCCCAGGATGATGCGGAGGCCAGCCATGCATACCATATTGAGGTAATAGCTCTTTCTTCTGATTCAGATCTGGTGCCGGTTAAAAGATTTCGCCGTGCAGTTCGAAAAGTGAAATAATCTCACCCTCTTGCTTATTTGGATCCAAAACTTTCTTTGAAGACGCAGCAACCTGAAGGGCGTCGCACAACCCGACACAGTGGCCAGCAAGTCACTTCTTCCGGTATACCGGACACACCAAACCGGAAGCGTCGTCCCGAGGTTGCTTGTTCTCCCGAAAAACTTTATCCTTTGAAGGATTTCTTCCGATACCCTCTCAATCCGTCTGATTCGAATTATCAGGTGTCGTCCAATTCGTCTGGCGGTTCATCAACCACTCAGCTGCCTCCCCTTAAAACCGTCGCTGGGTAAGTGTACTTGCTTTTCGGTTTATTTCTTCATGCATGGGTATATCATACTAATCTTTACTTTGATGTTGTAGTACCAAGGCCCGATTAAGCAAGAAAGCCAAGACGAGCGATCCCTCCGACGATGTTGAACCGGAAAAGACCCCAGAAAATGCTGGTGAAAATCCTATTATTGTCATGAATGACTCTGCCCCGCAAGACCCAGCCACTGATGCTGATCCGCCGGAAGCTGATCCGGCTACACATGTTGATACATCAAGTCCACGTGCTACGCCTTTGAGTCCAGTTGTTGATCCACTGAGTTCAACTGCCAATCCGCCAAGCCCTGCTGCCACTCCGCCAAGCCCAGCCAAAAAGATAATGTCAATCAACCAAGCCCCGCCAAAGATGATGATGACGTTGTTGTTACTGGCACTGCTTATACCGCCCCGGGCAATCCAGTTGTTTTGTCAAAACATACCGCCAAGGACGAATTTGTTGCTATGGGCAAGGGGAAGGGGGGACTGACTTGTCAAACTATGCTAATCTTTCTGCTCAGGATCTTCATTCCGGATTCTTGAACCGGCTTTACACAAGCCGAGATTATGAAGTCGGTTTGGTAAATCTGATGAAGGAACGCTATGAGGTAAACACTTTCATCCTTATTCTGTACCTTTACTGCATTGTAGACCCCAAGGGCCGGTTTGTCTTGCAAAGACAAACCGGGACTTTTATTTTCCAAACTATACTTTGTTGATTTTCCTTGCGTACTTTCCTGATCAAATACACATTAGCCCCCAAGTGCCAAGATTGAAACTTGTATGAATCCTTGGGACTTCAAACAATTAATAGTAAAGAAGCAATCCGCATTAGCCCCCAAGTGCCAAGTGTATAACTGGTTGTATGCTTGGGACTTTTTGATAAAATATTTATATGCTCCTCTGATTGTGGCAGGCTGATATAAATCACCAAGGCACTCAAATTGATGATCTTCAAGAGAGTATCAAAACCCAACAAGTAGAGACTTCCAAGGCCAAGGATGAGCTAAAAGTTGCTTTGACCGCCATTGAACAACTTAAAGAAGGGTTCAAGACTGAGCGTGCCAATTGGGATACTGAAAAGATTGCATTACTGAAGCGGGCTGAAGACGCCGAGTCGGCTCTTAAACCGGTGGCGGAAGAGCTTACTGGATTGAAACGCCAAGTGAATGCCATGACCTCTGCAGTATTTGGTAAGTACTCTTGCCAAGGCTTCTTGAATGATTGTCCTTGTAATTTCCCGGTTTAACATGAAATTCTTAAACCATTGTAGGTAGCCGCATTGCTCATCTGGGCTCTGATATGCGGATGAAACTGAAGGCAGCATACTCTGATTGAACAACTGTATACCGGTGCCCAACGGGTTATCTGTGCAGCGTCATACAACAATCCGGCCCCAACATTGATCAAGGACACTCTAGCAAAGTTATCCATGACGCCAGCATAGATAGAAGAGATGAAGCGATCCGCTACCAGGGCTGGCGCTTTGCTGGCACTTACCCGAGCCAAAGCATGGATAGCCGACCTGGATCCGGTGGACATCGCCAAGGGTTTTCCTAGTGCACAAGAAAACGGGGCAGAGTTTGATGACGAAGCCCTTAAAAATGTGACAAGGGAGATGCGTCCTCTGGCGAGTCAACTGGCAGAAGAAGCTAACTTGCCTGTTCACCGGTCTTTCTATGATGCCAACAACAAACAGATTAATGGTGGTTTTCCGGAAGTGCAAAATCTTATTCCTCCAATCCGTAAGCACACTTACGCCCCTGACGTTGATCCGTCCGAACTTATAAGTGAAGAGGCTGTCTTTCAGGCTTTAACCCGGATTGACTGGACCACCGTGGACTTCCAGCCACTAGATGGGGAGGAGGAGGCTGAACCGACACCAGATGACCCATCAACTTCACGTCAACATGGTGATGAGGCTTGATCCGGCATTCTGGTTGATGCTTCATAAACTTTGTTCTGTTGGAAGAAACAACACCATATTTTGGGCCTTAAAGCGCCTTGTAATAGGCTAGTGAAAATATTTTGATCTGCTGCCATCGTGCACTAGGATATACGTTGTTTGATCCGCCATGACATTTTCAGAGCTGTCTTATATATCTTCATGATACCATGCAATCCCTGTGTCTGCATAAAAAAGATCTGCCCAGGCGGTTTACCGCCAGACGGGTCACAATGCTCCATGCAAAGCCAGGCTAATAACCAAAGCTTAAAACATGAAATAAATCATACCTGTGATATGAAATCACTTAGTTGGTTTACCAACTTATATTTGTAGTAAGGGTGAACACCCAACTTCCACCATGCAGTGCTGGTATGTATAAAGTAGAACCGGGTTGTAATGAACACCGGATGATTGTAGTGGTATTATGTAATCAAAACCAGTCCGGGTTGTAAAACACCGGTCTGATAACGAATAAGGTCTGACAACTTATAGTTGATAACCAAGCCGGGTTAACAAACACCGGACTAACATGATGTTACCAAAGAACAAAAACCTGGCAAAAAGCAAACAAAAAACCATGTAGTCGAGGCTTTTCAAGGGCTACCAGGCCCAAATTCGAGGCTTTTCATGGGCTGCCAGGCCACTGAGTTAAACCATTTTGACAAAGCCTTTTAAGATGGGCCTCCAACTAACCAATCATCGTTTTAACTTTGACAAGTTCAGGGTCTCCATGGGAGTAACTGTCAAACGTTCGACGGGTCATGCCAGGATTACATGGATAGGAGTGGCTTACTTGATGAAGGCAGGTTAACCCGGGGTTTAAGGTGAATACACCAGGCTTCCAAGCCGTGGGTCGATACCCGGTTACAAGGGTCCTTTGAAACTCTTTGGTATTTTACACAAAGAGCCCCCAAGTAACTTTGTGAGCTGTGCTCAATGGGTGCCTATGTTTGAGTTGTGCTTTGACCAATAGAACTCTCTTTGGCCCCTTGGGTGTGAAGCTCCCAAGCTATGTGGTGGCATGATAGCCGGTTTAACAGGTAGTACTTCGCTTTGTCAGCTGAAGCCCCCATGTAAACAGAGATTTGAAGAAAACGGCGGAGACCCTGCTTATAGCAAGGATGCCAGTTTATTATATTGATCATAATATATACATTGTTCAAATATGTACATAAGAAAAGCATGTGGCTTCAAGTGTAGTAAGGCCGTAGGAGAGCTATGTTCCATGGCCGCCGGGTCTCCTCCTCAGAACTGCGTGAGTCTTCTCGAACGTCAATGAGGTAGTATGAGCCGTTATGTAGATTTTTACTGACCACAAAGGGTCCTTCCCAAGGTGGGGATAACTTGTGCATATCGGTCTGATCCTAGATGAGCCGGAGCACTAAGTCGCCTTCTTGAAAGGTTCTTGACTTAACCCGGCGGCTGTATAACACTGCAGGTCTTGTTGATAAACCGCCGATCGAGCCAAAGCCATGACCTGTTTCTCATCTAATAGGTCCAGCGCCTCTTGGCGTGCTTGCTCATTACCCGCTTCAACATAATTGGAAACCCGGGGCGAATCATGACGAATATCACTGGGGATGACTGCCTCAGCCCCGTAAACCATGAAGAAAGTTGTATAACCCGTAGATCGGTTCGAGGTGGTGTTTATTCTCCATAACACAGATGGTAATTCTTCCACCCAACAACCCGGCGTCCGCTTCAAAGGAACCATAAGCCAGGGCATGATACCCTTCAGGATATCTTGATTCGCCCTCTCATCTTGACCATTGGACTGGGGGTGAGCCACGGATGCTACACCAAGCCGGATGTGCTCTCGTTGACAAAACTCCTCCATCTCACCTTTAGAAAGGTTCGTGCCATTAACTGTGATGATGCTGTGTGGAAAGCCAAAATGGAAAATAATCCTTTTGAGAAATTGAACCGCCGTGGCTGCATCACACTTGCTGACGGGCTCCGCTTCAACCCATTTAGTGAACTTGTCAACCGCCACCAACAGGTGGGTCTTCTTATCCTTGGAGCGCTTAAAAGGTCCAACCATATCTAGCCCCCAAGTGGCAAACGGCCAAATGATGGGAATCATGCGTAGCTCTTGAGCCGGAACATGAGCTCGACGTGAAAACTTCTGACAAGCGTCACACCGCTTTACCAGATCCTTCGCATCAGCATGTGCTGTCAACCAATAGAACCCATGACGAAAAGCTTTAGCCACCAAGGATTTTGAACCGGCATGGTGACCACAATCCCCTTCATGGATTTCACGTAGAATCTCTTGTCCTTCTTCAGGAGAAACACAGCGTTGGAATACGCCTGAAATACTGCAACAGTGTAACTCGCCATTGTGAACAACCATGGACTTGGACCACCAGATTATCTTCTTGGCGAGTAGCTCATCATCTAGTAACTCGCCCCGGTTCAGATACGCCAAATATGGAACCGCCCAATCCGGAGTAACGTGTAAAGCGGCTACCAATTGGGCGTCCGGATCAGGAACAGCTAAATCCTCCTCTGTAGGCAACTTAATAGACGGGTTATGCAAGATATCTAAAAAGGTATTGGGTGCTCAACCTGATAACCCTTAAAGTGACCTGCCACAATATCCACCTCGCGTCTATAAGCCGCCATCTATGGATCCTTAGAATCCCAAGTACCAGAAACTTGCTGAGCCACCAGATCAGAATCTCCAAGACAACGAACCCGGCTTAAGTTCATTTCCTTAGCCACACAGAGACCGTGGAGTAAGGCCTTGTACTCTGCTGCATTGTTAGTACAAGGAAACATTAAGCGGAGAACATAACAAATTTTATCACCTCAAGGGGAAGTAAGGACAACTCCAGCCCCCGAGCCTTCCAATTGCCTGGACCCATCAAAGTGAATAGTCCAGTATGTATTGTCCGGTTTGTCCTCTGGTGCCTGTAAATCGGTCCAATCATTGATGAAGTCGACAAGCGCCTGAGATTTGATGGTCGTTCGAGGCATATACTTCAATCCATGTGGACCAAGCTCAATTGCTCACTTCACAACCCGGCCAGTTGCTTCTCTGTTCTGGATTATGTCGCCCAAAGGAGCAGAACTAACCACTGTGATGGGATGGCCTTGAAAGTATTGCTTGAGCTTCCTACTTGCCATAAAAACTCCATACACCGGCTTCTGCCAATGCGGATACCTTTGTTTTGATTCAATCAGCACTTCGCTGATATAATAAACTGGCCGTTGAACCGGATATTCTTTCCCAGCCTCCATGCGCCCAACCACAATGGCCACACTAACCGCACGGGCATTGGCAGCCACGTACAATAACAGGGGCTCGTTATCAACCGGAGCAGCAAGGACGGGCGGTTCAGCCAGCTGCCGCTTCAAATCCTCAAATGCCGCATTGGCTGCGTCACTCGCATAAAAATCATCTGTCTTCTTCAACATCTGATATAAAGGAATCACCTTCTCTCCCAAACGGCTGATAAACCGGCCGAGGGCTGCAATTCGACCTGCCAGACGCTAAACATCATTGATGCATTTCGGTTTAGCCAAAGATGTGATCGCCTTGATCTTTTCCGTATTGGCCTCAATGCCTCTGTTGGACACAAGAAACCCCAAGAGCTTGCCTGCCGGAACACCAAAAATGCATTTGTCCGGATTGAGCATCATTTTGTAAACCGGAACATTATCAAACATCTCCTTGAGGTCATCTATCAAGGTTTCCTTCTTCCTAGATTTTACCACAATGTCATCCACATAGGCATGACCATTACGCCCAATCTGCGTGTGAAGACAATTTTGCACTTGCCTGGGCACTTTTGAGCCCAAAGGGCATAGAGACATAGCAGAAGGCTCCAAAGGGAGTGATGAAAGCTGTCTTCTCCTGGTCCTTAACTGCCATTTTAATCTGATGATAACCTGAATAAGCATCCAAGAAACTCAGGAGCTCACAACCCGCCGTCGCATCAATGATCTGATCAATACGCGGGAGAGCGAAAGGATCTGTCGGACAAGCTTTGTTCAAATCTGTGTAATCCACACACATACGCCAAGTGTCGTTTTTCTTAAGAACGAGCACCGGATTAGCCAACCACTCGGGATGAAATACTTCGACGATAAGCCCAGCAGCCAACAGCCGGGCTACCTCTTCACCAATGGCCTTGCGTCTTTCCTCGTTAAAGCGGCAAAAAATTGCTTGACCGGTTTAAACTTGGGATCAATATTGAGAGTGTGCTCAGCGAGTTCTCTCGGTACACCTGGCATGCCAGAAGGCTTCCATGCAAAAATGTCCCGGTTCTCACGGATGAACTCGATGAGCGCGCTTTCCTATTTCGGATCTAGATTGGTGCTGATGCTAAACTGTTTGGATGAATCGCCAGGAACAAAGTCAACAAGTTTAGTCTCATCAGCCGGTTTGAACATCAGGGTTGGGTCATGCTCAGTGGTGGGCTTCTTCAGAGGGTCATATCTGCCGGATCAACATTGTCTTTGTAAAACTTCAGCTCCTCAGAGCACAAACCGACTCAAAGCATAGGCCGCTTCACCTTCCTCGCAATCCAAAGCGATCTTTCGACTTCCGTGTACTGTGATAGTTCCCTTCTGACCCAGCATCTTGAGCTGTAAATAGATATAACAGGGCCTTGCCATGAATTTTGCATAAGCTAGTCGTCCAAACAGCGCGTGATATGGGCTCTGGATTTTCACCACTTCAAAGGTCAGCGTTTTAGACCTGGAATCATGCTCATCTCCAAATACGACCTCCAAAGCGATCTTGCCAACAGGATAGGCCGATTTACCTAGGACTACACCATGGAAAACAGTGTTTGACGGTTTAAGATTCTTGTTTGTCAACCCCTTGCGACGAAAAGTCTCATAGTACAGGATGTTGATACTGCTCCCTCCATCCATCAGAACTTTGGTAAACTTATAACCTCCCACCTGAGGTGCTACCACCAAAGCTAGTTGACCCGGATTGTCAACCCGGGGCAGATGATCCTCTCTGCTCCACACAATGGGCTACTCGGACCACCGTAAATAACGTGGCACTGTCGATTCAATAGAATTGACTGCCCTCTTGTGAAGCTTCTGATCACGCTTGCACAGGCTAGTGGTGAACACATGATATTGCCCACCATTCAACTACTTGGGGTGACTTTGATAACCTGACTGCTGCTGATTCCCTTGATTATTCTGTTGGTTATTACCACCTTGGTTGTTCTGGTGGCCCTGATTATTCTGAAATCCAGAGCTTGAACCGCCACTACCATGAAAACACGGACTGAACAGCCCGTGGACCCCGATCATACCGGTAGAGATCAGAGTTTTGAAATCCTTCATAATTTAACAATCTTTCCAAAGATGTGTGGAAGGGGCCTCCTTAGTCCCATGCTTGAGCGGGGCTGGTTTAACAACCGCTCAGATTCATCCCTCCACCGCACTGGGGCGGTTTACCTTTACGATGCTGCATATTGGTGTTAGCCACAAAATCTGAATTATCTGCTTTGCGCTTACCATTATTCCCATGGCCTCCTTGGTTGTGATGCTGTCCTTTTGCACCACCGTTCTTCTTTCCCTTCACCGGTTTCTCCTCATCAGACTCGGGATCCTTGGTATTATCAGAATCGGCATATTTGACCAAGGCTGCCATAAGTGTTCCCATGTCATTGCAGTGGCGCTTGAGCCGTCCCAACTTCATCTTTAGTGACTTAAACCGCAATTACGCTCCAGCGTTATGATCGCTTGGCCAACATTAATCCGGTCTGACGAATGCAAAACTTCTGAAACCCAGCGCACCCAATGAGTTGTTGACTCGTTCTCCCCTTGAACACAGGCATCCAGATCCACAATGGACATAGGCTGTTTGCAGGTGTCCTTGAAATTGGCTATAAACCGGGCCTTCAACTGATCCCATGACTCGATGGAGTTGGCTGGTAGGTTTTTCAACCAAGTATAGGCTGTCCCTTCTAACATCATTGTGAAATACTTTGCACAGGCCGCTTCATCCACATCCAGCATCTCCATTGCCATCTCATAACTCTCGACCCACGCCTCAGGTGGCTGATCAGCAGTGTAATTTGGTACCTTACGCGGACCCTTGAAATCTTTAGGCAGTCGCACATTACGGAGAGCCAGAATAAGACACGACACTCCCCAAGAGCTGAAAGCAAGCTCGGTGCCTCGATCTACCGATGCCGCTGGCTGAATCGGGGTGGTTTGATAGCGACCCGCATGCGGTGCTGCCAAAGCGGCCTCCCTTCATGCTCTACCATTATCCACCACATCCTGAGCATTTACCTCACCGCCCACCGGATTACGGCGCCGAGCACTGCTAGACACCTCTGGTTCATCCATGTGCCTGCTATAGCTTTTGCTCGGACAAGGGGTCGAATGAATTCTATCTCGGCTATAGGAATAAGCCTGCTGCTGCACCACGGTATATGTTCTTCTTCTGAAGTTCCAATTGCTTGAAACTCTTCGCAACAAACTCTGGAGTTGCCCTGACCCTTTTGAATTATGCCCAGACTGCCTTTGTAATTTGGGGGTATGCGGGGATTGGGTCCTTGCCTTCACTCAAGTACTTCTTGTACAGCACGTGCTTCCAGTTTCTCCAAGCATCCCTAGCCTTCTTCAGTGCAACGTGTTCCACCTATACTCTCCACTACTCTGGAACGTTGAAGTGATCCATGATCTCCCGGACTATCCTTCGCCGTATTTCTGTGTCAGCCTTCCGAAACCCCGGCAGATTAATGCTGAGCCTTGCCCTGCCAACAAATCCACACATACTCTTCAACCTCATGCGTGCTTTATCTGGTTTAGTTGGAGCCCAGGACTTTAAATCAATCTCGGTTACTTCATATACACATTTAGGCTGGTGTGTGGGCTTCCTTGGAGCGTTCCTTCGTGTCCTAACTGGAAGGGTAATTGCTGCAGCTCTATCCCGTTCAAGACTACTTGATCCCTCACAATCTGCTGAAGACCTAGGGTTGTCCGAATCATATGAAGATACATGGCCTGAATGAGTGTTGTCGCTCCTACTCGGCATCTATAGAGAACACATGCGAAAATCAGGAAAGGAGGATAAACATAAAACTAACAACTTGGTATCAAGCTTTCTAAACATGCCATTTAATAATTTAGAAAATGTACGGCTAATTTGTTAAGTTTGTGTGACTCGGGCACCCGCGATCTGTAAATAGGCAGTAACTTATTGGAACAAATACAGCTTATATGTAGTAAGGAAGGTAGATAATGAACATATATACGCTCTCTGTTATTTTATAGCCAATTTGGGAACATACAGAACGAAGAAATATGCCTCGCCGTGATGGAGAGCAGTAACTAACAGGCTTCTTAATGCAAACCCGACCGGGCCACAGGAGAGGCGAGGGTTACTGCATCGATATGCTCGAGGGTGGATGGCGAGCAAACGAAGACGGCGAGGCGCGGGCCGCCACGTGTTGGGAACGGTAGTGGAGGTAGGCTTGATGCCGAAGAGCGGGCACACAGCCAGGGTAAGCACGGCGGCGCCGGAGAGGGTTCTGTTGTGGATCTGGGGAGGGGGGAGCTGGCAAAGGAGATTGGGTGGACTAGTAGAGTGAAACCGGGCGGACTGTGGGGGGTGTTGGCGGCCTAGGTGAAAAGGGTGAAAAATATCCCCGATCGCCGCGCGCGCGAAAAGGCCTATGCAAACGGTTGCCTCTAAGCGCTCGTGTGCACAAACAGAATAATTTTGTTTGAAATGAAGACGTACTAATTTTGAAATGAAGACGTGAGTTCATCGTTTCGCCTCTAAATTTTTCGCACGTAAACCAATCACAATTTTACCACGGGTTTGATTTGCTGGCGCATTTCAGGTCTCGTGTGCTATATGTAAGACATTTTTTGGCATTTACCGTGCATGTTGGCATATAAATCAATTCCTAGCCGGACTGCATTTCCTGTCGAAAGGGATGAGGATTGCCGTTCGATCTGGGAGCATCCAACGGTGCAGACGTACGATCCGTGGGGTTTGGGTTCTGGCCAATCAGAACGCATGACTCAGATCGCGCACGCAGTGAGGGGGGCATCGGTCACGATTTGGTAGGCACGCGGCTTTCGTGTGTGAACCGTGTGCTATTTGAAAACATTTTTTTGGGAGGGGTTATTTGAAAACATGTAAATGTGTTGTCGAAAGGGATGAGGATCGCCGTTCGATCAACGAGAATCCAACAGTGTAGACGTACAATCCGTGGGGATTGGGTTCTGGCCAATCAGAACGTACGACTCAGATCACACACGTGGCAGAGGGGTGGGGGAGTGCATCGGCCACGGTTTAGTGGACACACGGATTTCGTGAGTGAACCGTGTGCTCTTTGAAAACATTTACATTACCTAACATCATATTTTTGTTCGAATGAAAACATGAGTTCATCGTTTCGCCTCCAATTTTTTTCCACGGTAAGAAATCATGAGTATAGTGGAGAGTGTCATATACTAGTATCATGAATATACAGTACATATGATACTGCCTTTAATTAATTACTAGCAAATATGCCCGTGCATTGCAACGGGAGACAAAAAATTATAGGTAACTAAATAAGTATGACTAAATATCCTGATATATGAGCGTACTCTATTTTAACACAATGGCTCACCATGTTGTCATTTATTTTCTTTCTCACCCTAGCCGATGATGGTCGTGATGTCCACGTGATCACAATGCATTCGACGCGGTAAATCCCAAGGCTATAAGTTTGCCAGTGCATGTCATTGAGCACGAACTACTCCCAACGCCAAGACATATAAAGACTTTTGAAAAACTAATCAAATCCTAGACATAAACCAGTGAACAATTTTTCAAATCGACAAACAATTATTTTAAAAAAATTGATTTTCTCAAAAAAATCATGAACATTAGTTTTGTTTACAATCTTTTTAATGTATGAACCAGTTTCGAATTCCTTAAATTTTTTTGTCTCAACAAACATTTTTTGAATCGATGAACTTTTTAAAAAATTGGGGAATAAATTTAAAAAACAAATATTTATTTTTATTTCTGTGAACATATTCGAAAATGTCATGGATATTTTTTTTCAAATTCCCGAATATGTTTTGAATACACGATCATTTTTTTCAAAATCATGAACATGATTTTATTTCCCGACCATTTTTTCCACATTGTGATTTTTGTTATAATTTTGCGAACAGTTTTACAAAACCACCAACATTTTTGAATCTCCCATTTTTTATGATTTTCTAAACAATTTTGTATTCATGTATTTTTAGATTTCTCAAACACTTTTTTAAACTCGCAACTTTTAGAATATTAAAATCCCCAAGTAATTTAAAGAAGAAAGAAGAAAGAAAAAAGTGAGAAAAGAAAAAAAAAGTAAAATGAAAAAAAAAACAGGGGAATGAAGCCCTGCACATGGGCCGGCCGATGATTTCAAATTCCCAAATATGTTTTGAATACACGATCATTTTTTTCAAAATCATGAACATGATTTTATTTCCCGACCATTTTTTCCACATTGTGATTTTTGTTATAATTTTGCGAACAGTTTTACAAAACCACCAACATTTTTGAATCTCCCATTTTTTATGATTTTCTAAACAATTTTGTATTCATGTATTTTTAGATTTCTCAAACACTTTTTTAAACTCGCAACTTTTAGAATATTAAAATCCCCAAGTAATTTAAAGAAGAAAGAAGAAAGAAAAAAGTGAGAAAAGAAAAAAAAGTAAAATGAAAAAAAAAACAGGGGAATGAAGCCCTGCACATGGGCCGGCCGATGAACACATACATGGGTACGACATGCGTGACTCGTGAGAAAAGAAAGCTAAAAATTGTGGACACTGGGGATCGAACCCAGGTCTCGTCGCTAGAGGAGGGATAGGCCGACCACTCTGCTGCTCTTCGTTCTGTGACTATTGTACGTCGCGTCCCTATAAAGCAACGAAAAAGGCGGTGATTTTTGTCGGAAAAGTTGAATCATTTTTCCCACTTACCTGTGACATTGGTGGGTAATTTTTACCAACTCAAATGGTAATTTTAATGACGGACGACCAGAAGTGATAGCCGCTTTATTAGTAGGTAAAGATAGCGCATAGTATAATACATAGAGTATAGTATCATATATAGATCATATTTATTGCCATGCATGACACGAATTAGCATCGCATTTAACATGATACGGTATCTACCTACTATATGTTACATTAACCCTCTTTATATATTTAATTCTTTGCCACATCAGCATACTTGCTATTTCCGAGTGCATGACATCGTCGGCTATGATACCACCACTATGGCCAGCCTTATATAGTGGGGAGTATCATATACTATATATATAGTATCATGCATATGATACTAGTGTATGATACTACGTACGTACCTTCATAGTGCATATATAGTATCATAGAGTAATACTAGCTCCCTCTGTAAACTAATATAAGAGCGTTTAGATTACTAAATAGTGACCTAAACACTCTTATATTAGTTTACGGAAGGAGTATATATCATAGATGACCGTATTTATGAATTGAGCCCTATAAGGCTGGTTGTAATGGGGAGTATTATATATATATATATATATATATATATATATATATATATATATATATATATATATATACTAGTAGTATCATGCATGCATATATATCATAAGTTAACATCTTAGGTTGCCTTACTAATTGTCATGCATCACACAAAGTAGTAGTACAACATTTAATATGACATGTATCATGATATGATACCACATCCTCTCTTGTGTGCCACATCAACCAAAAAGTCTAGTTGGCATGCATGATACCGCTTATGATAATACCATTACAACCAGCCTAAACCGGAAAGGAGGGAGTATGAGACTAGCCACAATAGAGAGTAGTACACTAGTAACATACACATATCCCTAGACTATATATGTTACTACCTTCATAGTGGGTAGTAACATAAGTGTAGTGTCATGCAGAGCTTCATTTCTTAGGTTACAGACTCATATTGCATTGGGACATGTGATGCTACAGTAACTAGCCAAGTTACTGAAACTATCTCTCTCCTCATTAACTTATTGCCACATAAGCAAGTTTGCTGAGTTGGAGTTGGTGTTACTGCTGAAGTTACTCCCACTATGGCTAGTCTGATACTAGCTAGTCGTCTATGATATACTAGCTACCTCACTAAGAGCATGGTTAATAATACAGCCAAGGGTCGGCTATAAGAAGTTGCCATGTCATATATAGCCAACCTCTTAGCGTGCATGTACAATAATAAGTTTTTGAAAGTGCAACTATCCCTAGGTGGTTTTGGTAATTCATAACAACATATAGCTCATTGAGCTAATGCTATTCCAAGACAAATATTTCAGGAAAGCTCAATGAATGGCATGGCATGGATGATGAAAGTGGATCCCTCAAAATATTAAGGACAAAGGATTGGCTCAAGCTCAAAAGCCCAAGACTCTACATTTTACATTTTAGTGATCCAAGATCACATTGAGTCTATAGGAAAAGCCAATACTATCAAGAAGGGATGAGGTGTTGCTTCATGAGCCTCTTGCTTCATGTGCTTAGTGATATGCTCAAAATCCTCAACTTCTTTCTCACATCCACATATGACCTAAACCTAAAGTCAAACTCGGCCCCACCGATTCTTTCTATCCGGCGCCACCGAGTTCAAATGTCATATCCACTGCCACAAACCCTAGGCAAATCAGTATCGCCGATAGGGATCTCGGTCTCACCGAGATGGGATTGTAATCTCTCTGTTTCCCTTCGTAACGTTTCGGTCTAACCGAAGTGAGCGATCGGTCCCACCGAGATTGCAATGTAAACTCTCTGTTTCCCTTTCGTAACTTTTCGGTCTCACCGAATGAGCAAATCGGTCCCACCGAGTTTACCTGACCAACTCTATGGTTAGCTAATTACCAAAATCGGTCTCACCGAGTTTGTGTAATCGGTCTCACCGAGATTACGTTATGCCCTAACCCTAACCATATCGGTCCTACCGAGTTGCATGTCAATCCCACCGAAAACCCTAACGGTCACTAGGTTTACTGAATCAGTCCGACCAAGTTTGTTGATTCGGTCCCACCGAGTTTGGTAAATTGTGTGTAACGGTTAGATTCTGTGTGGAGGCTATATATACCACTCCACCTCCTCTTCAATCGTTGAGAGAGCCATTAGAACAAACCTACACTTCCATCTTACCAGTTCTGAGAGAGAACTACCTACTCATGTGTTGAGGCCAAGATATTCCATTGCAACCACATGAATCTTGATCTCTTGACTTTCGTAAGTTGCTTTCCACTCAAATCTTCTTTCCACAAAATCCAAATCCTGTGAGAGAGAGTTGAATGTTGGGGAGACTATCATTTGAAGCACAAGAGCAAGGAGTTCATCATCAACACACCATTTGTTACTTCTTGGAGAGTGGTGTCTCCTAGATTGGCTAGGTGTCACTTGGGAGCCTCCAACAAGATTGTGGAGTTGAACCAAGGAGTTTGTAAGGGCGAGGAGATCGCCTACTTCGTGAAGATCTACCGCTAGTGAGGCAAGTCCTTCGTGGGCGACGGCCATGGTGGGATAGACAAGGTTGCTTCTTCGTGGACCCTTCATGGGTGGAGCCTCCGTGGACTCACGCAACCGTTACCCTTCGTGGGTTGAAGTCTCCATCAACGTGGATGTACGATAGCACCACCTATCGGAACCACGACAAAAACATCCGTGTCTCCAATTGCGTTTGAATCCTCCAAACCCTTCCCTTTACATTCTTGCAAGTTGCATGCTTTAATTTCCGCTGCCTATATACTCTTTGCATGCTTGCTTGAATTGTGTGAAGATTGCTTGACTTGTTCAAAGATAGCTAAAATCTGCCAAAGTCTAAAATTGGGAAAAGGTTAGGTTTTTAATCGGTCAACTAGTCTAATCACCCCCCCTCTAGACATACTTCAAGGTCCTACAAGTGGTATCAGAGCTTTAGTCTCCATTTGCCTTGATTTCCATAGCTTTTGGTGGTCATAGCCTTGGTTTCACAACCTAGGAGAGTATGGCGTCTAGCGAGGAAAATTATCACCGTAGAGGTCCTTACTTTGATGGCACAAATTTTGCTAGTTGGAAGCATAAGATGAAAATGCATATTCTCGCACATAACCCCGCCGTTTGGGCTATTGTGTGTATTGGCTTTCAAGGTGAATTCTTTGATGGGAGAGAACCGAACCGTGAAGCTAGCGCAGAAGAGTTGAAGATGCTGCAATACAACGCTCAAGCTTGTGATATCCACTTCAATGGCTTGTGCCCCAAAGAGTTCAACAAAATCAGCCATCTTGAGAATGCAAAGGAAATTTGGGATACTTTGATTGATATGCATGAAGGTACCGACTCCGTCAAGGAATCCAAGTTGGATGTGCTCCAAAGTCAGCTTGACAAGTTCAAAATCAAGGATGGTGAAGGTGTCGCTGAAATGTACTCTAGGCTTGCCCTTATCACAAATGAGATTGCCGGCTTAGGAAGTGAAGAGATGACCGACAGATTCATCATCAAGAATATCCTAAGAGCATTGGTTGGAAAATACGATACCGTGTGCACATTGATCCACATGATGCCAAATTACAAAGATCTCAAGCCAACAAAAGTCATTGGAAGAATTGTTGCTCATGAGATGTCACTCAAGGATAAGGAGGAACTTCAGAACAAGTCAATTGGTGCTTACAAAGCCTCATTGTCGGGTAGGCTGATCGGACCCACGAACACCTATGGGGCCGGCGGACCAGGCCCCTTGTGATTCGGAGGGGGAGCGGAGACCGCACGAAGAGCGGATCGAGGCGAAGCACACGAGCAGTTTTACCCAGCTTCGGAGCTCTCCGGAGAGATAAAACTCCTACTGCTGCTTGTCTGGTTTTGTATTGCGTTCTTACTATGGAGCGATGAGAGCTACAAAACCTAGCGTGAGAGTCTCTGGTCTCGAGTGAGTCGAATGGACCGAACCCCCTCTACCTGCGCATGGGCCTCCTTTTATATGCTCAAGGGGTCTCCGACAGGTGGCAATGTAGAGGAGGGTACAAATGGAAAAACAGTAGTTGGTACACCTACTTGAACAAAGGTATGCGATGCAGAATACCTAACTCTGACGGCAAGGGACAAAGGCATTAAATGCCTGTCCTTGTCGTCTAAACAGTGCAACAGAGCGCCACCGTTTGCCACGATGGCGGGCTTGTCAGCGCCGCTTATTGCTGCTCCCCGCTGGCTGCACAGCCTCTTGACACGCGCGCATGGAATGATCCCATGGCGACACGTTGGTAGATGAGCTGGAGCGGAGATGAAGAGAGGTTGCCTGCCGCGGCAAGTGCCTTGCCGCGGCTGAATCCTTGTCGCGTCTGGAGGCTTGTCGGCGTTCGAGCCTTCCGGCAAGCTCCTCTTGCCGGGTCTTGTCTTCTGCGTGCCTTGAGTGGCCTTCGGCAAGCTCCTCTTCTTGGGGCCTTGTCTTCTTGGTTAAATACTTTGTTCTTGAATGGCTCCAAAGGAGCCACGGAGGATCTTGGCGGTGACCAGGCGCAGACCCTTGCCGCGAAGTGCGGCAACTGCCCCGTCTGCAATCACGGGATACTAGTGTACCCCTACTCTAGTACACCAACAGAGCCCAGGGCTGGGCCGCACACGGTGATTTAGCTGTCGGCCGGGCCAGCCGTCTGCAGACGGTCACACACGGCCTTGATCGCGCCAGTAACTCACCCCGGACCCACCACGTCCCCCACTAACGGCACGCACCGAGCGTGGCGTCGTCGAAGATCGTGGGGCGTGGTCGTGGGGGTTTCTTTATTAGGAAAAGCGGGCGTCCGCCTCCCCCTCCTTATAAACAGGGGAAGCAGGGGCAGGTCGTCCACCTCACCATTGCCGTCTTGTCAAGAAAACCACCGCCGCTCCCCTTCTTCTCTAGTGCGAAGAGCAGCGCTCCGCCCCTTTCGCCACAAGCACACTCCAACGCCGTCGACCTCCTCCACCGCCTCCGCCATGGCTCAAGTCCGACAAGGGGAAGGGGTGAAATCGGCCGGCGCAGCGGCTCGCGGTCTTTGCGCGAAGCGGGCCATCTTCTCCCCCATTTCGGCCGAAGGAGCGAGGAGGGCTTCTACCTTTTCTAGTCGACGGAGACGCGTGCGCATCCGCGCACGAAGGTACTCCCCGCCATTGCTTCAGAATTAGCCCCAACTGGGTATCCTTTCTTTGCCCTTTTCTTCTATTGCGGGCTCTGCCCGCCCTTCTCTGAGTTCTTTTGCGATATTATGAACACATACGGGTTCCGCCTCCTTGATTTCACCCCCAACGCCATTCGACCATGGCAGTTTTCTCACACCAATACGAAAACTTAGTCGAGATCTATCCCAACGTAGCTCTCTTCCGCCACTTCTTCATGCCCAGCGTAGAGAGGGAGCCGCTTGGGAGGAATTGCTTGGGTCTCGGTGCGGCAAGAAAGAAGCGTGTCTGGAAGGAGAGTTCCGCAGCAAGTGGGAGGAGTGGAGAGCCAACTGGTGTTGGATCGTGAGGAGAACCATGACCCTTCACTGCCGTGCGCCAAACCCCAATAGTGTGCGGCAACGATTGGAGTAGCTTGGCGCCGGAGGATGCTAGGTTGAAGATAGATGTGACCCGGATTTTGCGCCTCAGGCTTGCCGGACTCACCGTAGGCGCAGTTGGCGCAGATTTCCTCCGCCGCCCGCGCCGCTCCCTTGCGGGAGAGGAGGAGACCGGCTTGGGAGTTCCAAAATGCGGCGGACATCATGAGGCTGCGCCCGGGTCTGAACTGGAATTTCACCGTCTTGGAGTTGGATGCGATGCTGCTAGAGCTGTTCAAGAACGACCCCGACCACCCCGAGTGGTTTAGGTTTCCGAGAGGGGTCGTCCCATTGTGCAACAACTCAGCGCTCGACCGCATCCGGGCCATGATGCCGTTGTGCGATTCTCATGGGATCGTTCCAACCTGGCAAGAGCCTTCCGACGAGATCGTGCAGCAGTTCTTCGACAACTTGGAAGAAGTGCCGATCCGCTCCGACGAGCAGAAGAGGCTCACCCGCGACACCACCGACGAGGAGATGGTGCGCGTGCCACCAGTGGAAGAGGCGGCGGCAAGCTGCCGCGGCGTCTTCGGGTACACCGTGGAGGAGGCGGGCGCGGCCGAGGCGGCAAGCCTTGCCGAGCGAAGGGAGTTCGTCGGCGAGGAAGAGCTTGCCGCACCCGAGGCTGAGTCGAGCGGACCAGCCGAGGGCGCTTCTTCTCCACCACCCAGCGACTTGCCGCCAACGGAGCCCCCGGCTCCGCCGAAGAGGCGTCTCCGCAAGGCCGGAGACGAGACGGGGCGGCAGACGGGCCCACAGCCAGAAGGCGCCACATGACGCCTCTCTACAAGGTAAGCGATGTTGCCTTGAGAGCACCCACACTGCTGCGACAAGCTGGGCAGGATCCTCCCAGGCCACCGCCGACGCCTCCGCCAAGCGGCGAAGAGAACCCACTCCTCCGCCTCGTCGCACCGGAGGCGAGCCGGAGTTTGACTTCTCCGCGCTTAGCTCCGAGGAGGAAGAAGAAGAGGAAGCTTCAATATTGTGCTTGTATTTCTTCAACTTTGTTGCTTTATCTTGAATCTGACTTGCTTCGTTCTGAACTTTTTCCTTTTCAGGACGCTAGCCCAGAGAGCGTCGAAGAGGGCCAAGACCCCGGTGGTCGTCGTTGAGGACGATTCACACTGTGGCAACAGGAGGCGATCTGAGACCCCTTGCGGACCCGGCAACCCTTCTCAGAGCAGCCCCAGCTGGCCCCGGGGTAAGTATGCGGTTTTCTCCTTACTGTTGGGTGCGCATGGGTGCTCCTTCATAAATATCTGATTGTTGGTTTGTGTAGGAGCAGAGCAGCCTCATCAGGAGGGCCCGGAAGCCGCCCCCAAAATTCTGTCTGCTTCGACTACACCGCCAAGGGAGGATTCTCCGGCAAGGGGCGTCCTCACGGCAAGGGAGGCTACTCCGGCAAGGAGGCTACTCCGGCAAGGGACAACACGGTGATCCTCCAAAGGGTCGAGACCACGGCTGCAGATCCCATTGCAGGTAATTCCCTTCTTGCGAAAATTTCCCTTGGGCTTGTCTTCTTCTGTTTTCTTTGAATATTTGCTTGACTTTCTTTCTTTATGCGCCATGAGCCGATGGAGACCGAGGTCGCCGCGAAGGGGACGCCATGCAACATTGACGAAGCCGTCGTGGAAGAAGAAGTCGGCGCCGACGAGCCTGTCGGCGAGGAGGCCACCGAGGCTGCCGCCACGTGGCGCGAGGGGTCTGTGATCGCACCGACGCCCCGAGGCCGCAGGAGCGCCAGCGCTTCACCGACCGCCGACTCCCCGCCCGGCTAACTGCGGCGTCGAGTTCAAGAGCCCCAGCCGGCGCCTACTTGAAGGCCGGCGACGGTGTCTTCATCAAGCTCCCATGGGAGTCGAGCTCCAGGGCGCCGATCGAAGGAGAGACCTTCGACGGAGAGCTGCTCGCCTCCGCTGGGCTGACGCTGGTGGACGTGCCAAGCAGCAGCAGCGGCGAGTCCGAGGAGGAGCAGCTGTTGAAGAAGCTGTTGTCGCTCTACCGCGCCCGGCAAGTCAAGTTGGAGTCCCGGGAAGCACTTGTCGCGAGGGCGGGAGCGGACATGGAGAAGCGCGCAGAAGAGCTCCGGGGCGCCAACCAAGAAACTCTCCGGAACGTAGAAGAAGCACGGGAGCAACTTGCAGAAGAGCGCACGACCTTCATCCTTGAGAAGGCCGCAGCTGAGGAGGAGCAGCGGCTGGCCGCCGAGAAGCTCTCCGCGCAGGAAAGCGAGCTGGCGCAGCGGAAGGTCAACCTGGACAGCCATGAGGAAGAGCTTGTCGCGCGCGAGGAGTCACTTGGCAGGGCGCTTAAGGAAGCGAAGGACGCTGCCGCAGCCGCTGAGGCCGCCAAGAAGGAGCTGGAGACAAAGGTGGCTCAGCTGGAGGCCAGTCTCCAGAAGAGCGACGAGGAGCTTGCCACGCTCAAGCACGAGCGCGAGAAGGACGCCTACACTCTTGGCGAGCTGCAGGGCCGTCTCGCCGAGAGGGGCAAGGAGCTCGACGCCGCCAAGAACTCCAAGGCGGACCTCCAACTGAAGCTGACCACTCTGACGCAGACGTTGGACGGTGCCAAGGAGCGGGAGGTGGGCCTGTTGGAGACGATCAAGGCCAAGGAGGAGCTGCTGGTGAATGCTGTTGACACCCAGAGCGCCTTGAGGGAGAGTGTGGAGCATTGGACCGAAGGTCTTGTGGATACTGCTGCCGACATCCACAACGAGCTAATGGAGCTGGGGATGGTGGATCTCGCATACTCCTCCGATGAGCATCTCCAACCCAGCGCCAAGCTTAGCTTATTCTTCAAGGGCGTGTTGACGGGCCTCCAGCGACTCCGGGAAGAGGTCCCAAAGCAGCTGGCCGAGGACTCGCGCCCGGATCTGCGCAGGAGCCCTCGAGAAGGTGTTGATGAAGGTGGCCTTCCGCAATCCAGGCCTCAACCTCAGCGGCGTCCTCGAGATCCTTGCCGCCCGGATCTTGGCGTGGAGGCACTCAAAGCCCTTGTCGCACCCATTGTGGACAAGGTGAACAACATCAAGCGGATTGGCGGCGACCGCGTAGACTAGGCCGCCAATTTTATCTTTCCCTTGTCATTGCCGATCATGTTTAGAACAATTTATTAGATCCGACAAGCTTATTTTGTAATATACTCTATCTTAGGCGATGATTGCAATGTTATTTCCTTTACTTGATTCCTTCCTTTGCGTTTTTACCCTACGCTTCTAGGGAACTTGTCGGTGCGAGCACCTTTGCAGCGAAAGCTGAGTCTGGAACATCAATGACCTTGGCGATGTTGCCTCCGACAAGCAACCTTGTCGCGACTAGCTGCAGCTCACTTAAGTTGTTGAGCGGACTCGAAACAAAGTAAAGCGCGACTAGCCTTGAAGTTGGTTCCTCTGCATACGGGTTTTCCATACAAAGTACTATCGTTCGAGGAAGATAACTTAAAAATTTAAGAACTGATTGCTCAAACTTTGGCAACTTAGCTTTTCTGTCGTTTGCTCCCTGATAAGGCGAAACTTCCTCGAGCAACGCTTGGTCCATAGTATTATCTTCTCCTTCCCCCTGGTTAACTTGTGTGCGAGGGAAACTTCTCTTTCTTGAGAAAGAGAAAGAAGAGAAAATAAAGTCATGGAGCCTAGTGGCTCGATGTTGCTTACCGGGTGTGGGTGCTGCACAAAGTGTTAGCCAAAACATGCAATAAAATGATGAAAGCAAGAATTTGACAAGTTGTGCGCAACATATGAGCTTTACTGATGCACGGGGTCTGCGCCCTGCTTTGTACAAAGGATTACATGCAACAACGGCAAGACTTGCACAAAAGGTGGTTGCCGGAACAGGTTCCGGCAACCGCACCCTACGGGTAAAACTTACGAAGATGCTCAATGTTCCAGGAGTTGCTCACCGGAATGCCATCTTCGGTCTCAAGGCGGACAGCGCCGAGCCTAGTGACTCGTTTCACCCGATAAGGCCTTCCCACTTGGCGTCAACTTGTTTGAATTCTTGGCGGACTGAATGCGCCGAAGAACAAGGTCGCCTTCCTCGAGGCTTCGGCACTAACTGCGGCTATGGTAGCGGCGCAAAGCCTGCTGGTAACGAGCAGCTCGTCGTGACCTGAAGACGATCCTCCTCAAGGAGCAGCGCGTCATCTTGTCGCAACTGCTCTTGCTCAAGCTCATCAAAGCGAGTACTCGAGGCGACCCGTATACGAGTTCCGTGGGGAGAACTGCCTCTGCTCCATAGACTAGAGCAAATGGTGTCTGGCCAGTGGCTCGATTTGGCGTCGTCCTGATCGACCAAAGAACCACCGGCAGCTCCTCGATCCGATTTCTTCCGCACTTGTGCAGCACTGTCGAAAGTTACGGTCTTGAGCCTGCGCAGCACTTCAAAGATTTGCCCTCTGCTTGGACTGTTGCTTCTTGGATGAGCAACATAAGCAAAGCAGACCTTTGCGCCAAGATCTTGGACGTACTGCATGAAGGTGCGACTCGTAAATTGCGTACCGTTGTCGGTGATGATCCTGTTAGGGATTCCGAAGCGGCAAACAATCGACTGAAGAACTTGGCTGGTGTCTTTGTCACCTTCCTCATCGCTTCCACTTGCGGCCACTTTGTGAACTTGTCGATTACAGCGTACAAGTACTCAAAGCCCCGACAACTTCGGGGAAAGGGCCGAGATGTCGAGCCCAGACCGAAAATGACCGGGATAAAGGGATCGTCTGGAGAGCTTGAGCTGGCTGGTGTATCTGCTTGGAATGGAACCGCACGCTTCACACTTGGTTACTTGTGCGGTTGCATCACGGAGGGCTGTCGGCGGAAGAAACCTTGCCGGAAAGCTTTCTTGCGGCAAGTGCTCTTCTTGCCAATGTGGTGACCACATATGCCTCCATGTATCTCTGCCAACAGCTTTTGTCCATCTTCCCGGCAAATACACTTCAATTTCACACCGTTGAGTCTTCTTACATGCAGATATCTTTGTCGACAAACTGGTACATACTTGACTGCCGGGCTACTCTTTCCGCTTCTTCTTGCTCTTGGGAAGTTCTCCTGTCTCAAGGAAATGGACAATCTGATGCGCCCATCTTTGGAGCTTGCGGCTCGACAACAAGGACTAAAGGCACAAGCTGCTGCTGCGGGAACATCGGCTTCCACGGTGAGAACCTGCGGCTCGGCCGAAGCTTGATGTTCCCGGCAAGCTTGCGAAGCAAAACTTGTCGGGGCGTCTGCTTCAGCGAAACAAACCACGGTGCTTGTCGGAGCAGACTGCCCTCACTCTGTTGGTGTCGATCTTGGGGACCTTTGTGGCGGCGTTTTGGGAAGCTCTGCGAGAAAGTAGTCACCAGAGATCAACTTCCTCTTCTTGCTCTGTCCGATTGATGGTGTTACGGTTGGTTGAGTTAGCTTGAGCACAAAAATCCCTGGTTCCACAGCAACTTAAGTGCAGCGCGCCTTGACGAACCATCAGCAATATCATTCTGAGCTCTCGGAACATGTTCCATTTGCAGGCCGTCAAAGTGCTCTTCTAGCTTCATCACTTCATCAACATATGCTTCCATTAATGGACTCTGATAATCTTTGTTCACTTGACGGACGACAAGCTGCGAGTCACCCCTGACAATGAGCTTCTTGATCCCAAGGTCCACTGCGATCCTAAGACCGGCAAGCAAACCTTCATACTCTGCAGTATTGTTTGTTGCTTGCTCCTTGGGAAAGTGCATCTGGACTACGTACTTGAGGTGCTCTCCGGTGGGTGCGATAAGCAGCACGCCAGCACCGGCGCCTTGCAGCGAGAAGGCACCATCAAAGTACATCAGCCACTCTTTGCTTGCCTCCTTGACGGGGATGCTCGTCAATGAAATTTCTTCATCTGGTGTTGGCGTCCATTCTGCTATGAACTCCGCCAATGCTCTGATTTGGATAGTCGAAGTGCTTTCAAACTTGAGGCCAAAGCTTGACAGTTCCAGTGCCCACTCGACAATCCTGCCTGTTGCCTCTGGATTTTGCAGTATCCTCTTCAGCGGAAAACGAGTGACAAATGTTATCTCATGTGCTTGGAAGTAATGGCGCAGCTTTCTCGAGGCCATGAGGAGGCCGAAAAGCAATTTCTGCACACCAGAGTACCATGATCTAGCCCCTGCAGAAGGGGCGACAAAATAAAGTGCGCTGCACCATCCTTTTACGCATTTGCTCTTGCGTCACAAGCAGATCCGTCCTTATCGGGACGAGCTTGCCGTGAAGCCCCCACCTTGTCGCTGGATGTGTCTGCCGTGGTTGCTAGCTCGTCATCCGCCTCCCTCTCCGCCACTAACGCAGCACTAACCACTTGATTGGTTGCCGCTATATATAGCAGTAATTTCTCTTGTGGCTTAGGTGCGACAAGTGTTGGAGTGGAGGACAGGTACCTCTTTAAGTCCTGCAGCGCAGCCTCTGCCTCGGGAGTCCATTTCACTAGACCTGCCTTTTTCAAAATCTTGAAAAATGGCGAGGCGCTTCAACAGATCTAGAGATAAACCTCGCCGAGAGCAGCTATGCAACCGCAAGCCTTCATACATCATTGGCCAGCGCTTTGGTGCTTCAATCTGCTCAATGGCCTTGATCTTGTCGGGATTGGCTTCAATCCCCCCGAGACACGAAGAACCCGAGAAGCTTGCGGAAGGGACTCCAAACACGCACTTCTCGGGGTTGAGCTTGAGGTTGATCTTGCGCAGATTTGCAAAGGTCTCATCAAGTCTTGAACCGAGTTGCTTTATCCTTGCTTTTGACCACTATGTCATCCATCTAGGCTTCTACATTTACGTGCATTTGCGGCTCAAAAGCATCATGAACTACTCTTGCAAGCGTTGAACCAGCATTCTTTAAACCGAAGGGCATCCATATGAAACAATCGTGCCACATGGAGTAATGAATGCGGTCTTCTCCTCATCTTCTTACGCCATGAAGATCTGATGATATCCTGAATATGCATCAAGAAGCGAAAGAAAATCACATCCAGCCGTGGAGTCAACAATCTGGTCGATCTTGCAGCAAGGAAATGGATCTTTGGGACAAGCTTTATTAACATCCATGAAGTCAATACAAAGTCTCCATTTTCCATTTTCCTTCTTATACGACTACGAGGTTTGGCCAACCACGTGGGATGGAGCACTCCTCGACAAGGCCTGCTGCTTCCGGTTTCTTGATCTCTTCTGCGATGAACTCTTGGCGCTCCTTTCTGTTTTACGACTTCACCTTGACGGGCGCGCATGAGGACAAAGCGGCCAGGCGGTGCTCAATCACTTTCACAGGAACACGGGGATGTCAGGCGGTTGCCATGCAAACACGCCGACATTCGCCCGCAGGAAAGCAACGAGCGCGCCTTCCTATTTGGGGTCGAGAGAGGCACTGATGGTGAAGGTACCACCAGCGCCGTCCTCCTTGGTGGACACCTTCTTGGTCTTTGGCGGAGCAGCCATCGTATTTGTCACAGCCCTAGAGCTTGCTTGTAGCTAGTGGCATTGCATCCATGCATCATGTTTAATTTTCATGAAATTTGAAATGGGGATTGCCTAAACCCTAGCATTAAAGGAATTCAAATAGGCTCAACCATAAATATTTTTCGGTGATTTCAAATGGCCTTCAAAAATGTTCACCATTTTTGGAAAAATCTTTGAAACTGATAACGAGAGATGTTGCACATTTCTCCATGACATTTGGATCTTTGAATTAAATCATAAGTATTTGAGTTTGGGCATTTAAAATTATATAAAATATTTCAAATGCCCAAATATTCCCAAACTAAAATGTTTCATGTTGGAAATATTCCAACATTGGACCAGGAGCAGTTTGGTGATTTTTGGAGCTGTTCTAGTATTTTAAATAACTCCACACAGATACAGAATAATAGAAAACAGGATTTAGATATAAATAAAAGAGAGAGAGAGCAACTCACCTGAACTTACCCCTCCAGCCCTGCTCACAGCCACCCGACCCGGCCCAAGATCGCAGCCTGGCCGGCCCAGCCCACCTACCCCACCGCTCATCGTCTTCCTCTGCGGAAAGGCGAGGCGAAGGCGTGGCGCCACGCCTGCGTGGCCTCCTCCCTGCACATCTCACGCCCTCGAGGCCCTTCAGCGCCACGGAGACAGCCACGCCCCCAGGCCTCCCACTCTCTCCCGAGCTCCTCTCCCTCCTCTGTCTCGTTCCCTCTCGCACCACCGAACGCATAACCGCCCCGCCCGACAGGCACTACCCGGCCACGGCCATCCCGAGCCGCCCGAGCCATCCTCGAGCTCCGCCACCTCATTCCCTACCTCCTCACCGAGCCACGTGACCGGAAGGGCCCCGAAGCGCCGCCCCGATGCCCTTCTCCTCCTCGGCCGCCGGAGATCCGCCTCGCCGCCCCGCACGCTCCGGTGCTCCACCGAGCTCGCCGTCCACCCCACGACGATCACCGTGAGCTTCTGCCCATCCTCCCCCTCTCCGTTCGCTCTGCCGCGCCGTGGCGATCACCGCACTCACCCAGACGCGCGCCCGCCGCACTTTCGTCGCCCGGTGATGCTCCGGTGACCATTTGGTCCCGGGCATGCACCCAACGCGCTCCCCGCGTCGCGTAGAGCCTCCGTGGCACCTCGCCACGCTCGTTCACGCATCGCAGCCCCATCCCCACTTGCACCCGAACTCCGGCCGCCGCCCGCGCTCCGCTCCGTGAGCCGAACCCCAGCTCCTCCTACACCGCCCCACCGGATCGCGAGAGCCGGGCTACGCCCGGTGCTCTCGACGCGCCCGCCCGTGGCCGTGGCGCGGACTCCGCCCAGCGTCGGTCGCCGGCGGCGGCAACCCGTCGCTGAGCCCTGCCACGTGGGCACGGCCGTCGGTGATTAGCTTAGTGCTAATCACCGCCTTTTAACCCCGACAGCGGTGGGCCCCACCGCCACTAATCTAATTAGATTAGAATTAAACCCCTGATAACTAATTGAGACAACGGCGTGTGGCCCCCACGTCGAGTTTGACCGGTCAACCACGGTTGACTTGGCTGACGTCATGCCTCTGTAATGCGACGCAATTATTTGATTTTCTGGATTTAATTTAATTCAGGAAATTTCAGAAAATACCCGAACTTCAAATATTCATAACTTTTAATCTGTAACTCCAAATTAAATAATTTATATATGAAAATGATCGAGAAAAATATGAAGAATCTGTTTACGGCACTTTCATGCATGATTAAACAAGTTAAACTCACTGAATAGGATGAATCATGATTAGGGCAATTTATGAAATAACATTTGGAGTTGGAATTTGTTCTTGTTTGAATTCCACTTCAATTAACCTGGCTAGACATTGCATTAGGTGAATTCAGTACCTTAACATGACATGTCATTCATGTGAATGTGCATTGCATTGATTGTGTTCTCTCTTGTTTGCGGTAATTGTCCCTCTCGATGAGCGATGTACCGACGATGAATTCGATGACACCGATGAAGAACTATATTATCTTCAGAAGTGCCAGGCAAGCAAAACCCCCTTGTTCATTCCGATATAATCCCACCCTCTCGCTCCTGCTCTATTTTACTGCATTAGGACAACAACGACTCATGTGTTACTTGCTGCGGTAGCTGAACCCCTTTATCCTCTGCATGACCTGTCATTCCACAGTAATTAGATGAAACCCACTAGCATGAGTAGGAGTTGCTTGAGCCATGTTGTGCCTACTCATTCATGCTTTTTTGTCATGCCTGCTACTGCTTAGGGTTGAGTCAGGTCTGATACATCGGGAATGAATCGGAGGTGTGTGAACATGTCCTACTGTGTGTGAGCTAAGTGTGTGAACACGATTTGGTAAAGGTAGCGGTGAGAGGCCATGTAGGAGTACATGGTGGGTTGTCTCATTGCAGTCGTCCTTAGGAACTGAGTTCTGTGTGTGTGATCCATGAAACAGTTACTACCATGCATTGGGATCCTTAATTGACCCTCTCGGCTTCTTAACCACCCTTGTCCTCAGTCCGGGAGTTGCAAGTAGTTTACGGTGTTTGTAGTATCTTTGGGGGCCGCATAGCGCTGACCATAGGGGTGGGTTGTGTTGCGGTAGGCACCGTGGCCCGATGTACCGATTCGCCCGTTTGGTGTCTCGGCAACCCTGCACACATCGTTCGGGGCTGTATGGGAAACCTCGGCGGACTCCTGCGGATGGAACCCGAATAGGCGATAAACACGGACTTGGGACTTGTGTGTTTAGGTAGGTCGTGGCCGACACCCACGTTGGGCTTCCGCTTGAAGGTTGCAGTACATGTCGTGTATGGCAGCGGTAAGTGGTGAGCGTGTGTGAAGAAGTACACCCTGCATGGTTAATATGATCTATTCGAATAAGCGTGTCCACGGAGAAGGACTTCTGGGTTGCCTATACCAGTTCATAGACAAGTGAAAGTGGATACTTTAAAATGCGCAAGATAAGCGTGAGTGCTATGGATGGCGTTCTCGTAGGGAGGCGGGAGGCGGATCCATAGTGGTGTATTGATATCGTGAATATGTGGACTCGTAGCGCCATCTCAAAAGAGTTACTTGCGATCGTAGTTCGGGATAGCCACCGAGTCAAAGCTGGCTTGCTGCGGTCAAACTCCACCACCCCTTTTGAAAATGATGCATAGGTAGCTAGTTCGATGTAAGTCTTCTTTGAGTGCGTTTGTACTCACGTTTGCTTATTTTATGTTTTGCGAGAGACTTCATTCTCGCTAGTAGTTCCGCTTGGACTTGACGTTTAGCTTGTTACCTCAGCCTACGATCTTGTGCCCTCGGCGGGATCTGGTAGATAGTCGGGCTTCTCGGCCTTCTTCATTTATAGTTATGCGTACTCGGACATGTTTAGCTTCCGCTTGTGCTTTGACTTGTATGCTCACGAGTGTTGGGTCATGAGACCCATGTTTGTAATATCTCGCTCCTCGGAGCCTATTGAATAAATATTTGAGTCGTAGAGTTATGTTGTGATGCCATGTTGTATCTACACATATTGATCATATTGTGTGTATGTTTGAAATGCTTGGTATGTGTGGGATCCGACAAACTAGTTGTTTATCCTTGGCAGCCTCTCATATGGGGAAATGTAGTCTCGTGCTTACGGCGATAGTAGTCCGCTTCTGACCCGGTTCACCGGAGTCCTGCTAGCCCAAAGACTACCGCTTGGACACTTGATCGCGGCATGTGTTTCACTTCGCCTTATGTCTGTCCCTTGAAATGTCACAGCGGTGTTATTCGAGTCCTTCCTAGCCTGCTACAGCCGGGATACCGAGTCCTGTTAGCCCGTGCTACAGCCCAATTTATCGTTGATGACCGACATGCTCGATGTGATTCATGTATACTGTCCCCATGGGTTAAGCGCCACTTTGGGTTCCACGACTAGCCATGTCGGCCGGGTTCTTTGTCATATGGATGCTAGCGACACTATCATATCGTGAGCCAAAAGGCATAAGCGGTCCCGGGCCATGGTAAGGTGACACCTGTGGGAATACCGTGCGTGAGGCCGCAAAGTGATATGATGTGTTACATGCTAGATCGGTGTGACTTAGGATCGGGGTCTGACAGCGTTGGTATCGAGCCTAACTGCACAGAGGATTACCAAGCCAAACTGGTCAAGTTGTGTCTAGAAATGCTTTAGTTATGTAAGGGAATTGATTGTGGAAGGGAGCGTAAGGCTCTTTTTACTCCTTATACCTCATGGCCTTGATCTGAGTCATCCTCTTCTCTTCTACGGGGTTTAAGAATTAGGCTTCTCATCTATCTATCAGGATGACGTGTTACTAATCCATTGACTTATAAGATTGTTGGATTTAAGCCCCAGTTCAGTTCCTACCATTTCTGTATGACTATTGTTGATCTCGGAATCTTGGTATTGTGATGTTGAGTGGTTATGCCACCATTTTTGCAGGATGTCTCAAATCATTGTGAGCATTTACAGCCGTTATCTTTGTCCAAAGTCATCCTGTGTCTCTAAATAGTCGATGCATTTGCAAATCCTTTCCCTCCGTTCGATGTCCTTTTGACCAGATTAATCACACAAATTAGTATGTTGAGGTACTCCGCTGCCTCAACATATATGTTGGAGTTATTATTATGACCTAGGTGTTTTAGGGAGTCACCTAGTAATCCAGCCATGCTTTGTGTCCCCGGTGTGATGATTCTGGCCATTATTCTTGAAAGCATCCCGTGATGTTATTATTTAGTAGGTATTCTATTCATGGGTTCTTGAGCCCAAGATTCACCCTACTTCATGTTGTTAGTATTTGCTAGTCCCTTTAGGATATTAGTAACCTTGCACTAGTCCTCGAGGTTCGTGACATTTCCTTCTTCCAAATACCATGAACAAGTTAAGGCAGAAGTTCTTTGAGTTAAAAGATCACAATCAGAGTACTCTTGAGTAGTTCTCCATTCATAATTGTGAATCTGCCAATTCTACCTTTCTGCATGGGTTATCCGGGAGAAATGTTGAGCTTTGCTCGATATACTAATCCATGCCTCCACAACTCAAAAAATTATATGCTCCTCGAGTTGTCCCTTTTTAGTTGTATTCCGACCCGTCTGTCAATTGATAGTCAGGAGTATGTATGCATTCGTTTATCGATACATATTGACCTTATGGTCCGTCAAGCCATTCTGTTCTGGAATGACTAGGAGAAACAAACTCCAGTACCTCATCCATATCTAGGATTGGGTCAAAGCGATTGTATTCCGCGATCAAAATGCCAATCCAGCTTTGATTCTGCTCTACCTTGAGTGTTACCATCTTTATGTCGAGAACATCATGAGAATTGCACCTTCTCTTATGAATTCTGACGAAGTGATACTTCTCGCTATCATTATTCATTCCTCGGTCCCATGTTGATGCAACCGGAATGTCGACAAGTGAATTGTGATGTGTGAAATCGATACTCCTAGCAACCTCGTTGCTTGGTAGTTAATGGACAATATTTTCATTCTTAGCGTGTTGGTTATTAAATCATCATACTAAGACCGATCGTGCTACCTAGTCCTTATTTACGGTGCACCCTTGATCAATGAGTTAGGATTATATCAATCCCTTGCTTATTTGATCATATCGCCTTGCCCTCAAAAGCAAGATTGATCTCGAGCTTAGTAACATACCGGTGGTTTGTGACTTTCCAAATATCTTCTTGGAAGTGTTACCGGGTTGTTTCCTGATTGTTATGTTGAGCTCGTGATCAAGTTGGTTTCCTGTAAACCACCCATTCTCCAAGACTCTGTGTTGGATATCCCTGAACTAGTTGGTTGAGCTAGACAACAACTTCGAGAGTTGGAAGATAAAAGCTTTCCTAACTTAGTTCGTTCCAAAGGGATATTCTTGCGTAGTGTGTGTTGAAGAAAGATGATATCTTCATTGATTGGCCCCTGTGCTCAGTTGCTGGACCTATTGTCTTATTAATCCTTTGATTTGAGTGTGGGCTATCGTCAAATCAAATCAGTACCAACGATGCTCGTAATGTTGTCTTACTCGTGGTTGACCCCCCCGGGCATACACATTACATCTTTTGGTCTGACCAATACTATTACCGTGTTCACATGATGGTGGAAGTCCAGTGATATGGAAATTCCGATGAGTTGTTGTTGAGCCCATCAGTAGCATTTTGTCTCCCCATGAGTCATGTTGAACATCAACCTAGTATTGGAAACTTGTGTAAGCATTTCTTCGTGTTTCGTTCATGAAGCATATGTTTGGATGAAAGAGTGACTTCCTCGAATTCATGTGCTTTAGGTGTAAGTTGCCGCCATGAATTTGAGAAAGGTTTGTTTTGTTTCCGTCGAAATCATTCCAAGTCAGTCATGCACGTGCGAAGTATTCCATGGTCTGATAGACTGATCATCTTCATTCCATATGAATTCCATAGCACACTAAGCCACTGATTGACTTGTTCTAGGAAAAGGAGTTAAGTGCTAATCCATGGTAATGCACAAGACTTCATCATCCTCGATGATGGTTCCCACTGAACTTCGGTAGTGTTTTATTATAAGACTACTATGTGGTCATGCTTGTCTAGGACAACGTGTTCACATGTTTGTAGCAAAACCAGCTCATGTTTTGGAGCTTGCTATCGTAGTTCATTCCGAGAATCTCGCAACATTTTTCCGTCGATTTGTGTTGCAAACTTTCATTTTCCTTTCTAGACTCGATGAGTCGGAATATCCTAACACCAACCAGATCTGAATCTCAGGCAGATATGATGGTTGGAACATTCTAATAGTTGCATTTCGTTCCCAGCTTGCACCGTCCTTATGCCATTTCACTATGGGCTGCCTTCTTAGCTATTTCTGTTCAAGATCATCCTTAAAAGTGGTCCTACCATTGGTTCCCTCCATCTCCGATGATAAGCAAAAATCATCCATGGCGTCGTCTTCAACAAGGTAGTCCACATCATCCATTCTAATCCGAGTATGTCATCCTTTCGAACTCTTTCAAACGATCATTTGCGATTGCCTTAGGCTGGTATAAAGAGTTTCGATGATCTTTGTATCAAAAGTAATTCTTTTTGCCACTTAAGGGAATAATTCTACGAGTCACCTTTCCTAAGGTCTACCGTTATGGAATCATGGCAATCATCTCCTTGTTACTTTGAAACCATGCACCATTTTACTTTAGCGTGGAATGGTTGCCTACCAATTTGAACCTTCGTCATCCATTTCTTTACCATCATTCCTAATGTGTGTTTGGTGTCTCAACCCAAGAGTTGATCTTACGTCTCTCCATGAACTGATCTTGAGTTGCTCGATCTTCAAGAAGATTAAATCCTGTAGGGTTTCCCCCTTCTTTCTGTTGTCGTGTCGAGTGAAGATCTCAAAAGCAAAGGCGTCAAGACCAAGATGATGGAGTGAATCAACATCTTCGAGAAGGGCAAATGGATCATGAAGATTGTGATAGTTTTGTGATTTTCCTCTTCCTCTTACCTCACGTCTTGAATCTCATGGCGAGATTCTTGTTTAGTGGGGGTGAGTTGTCACAGCCCTAGAGCTTGCTTGTAGCTAGTGGCATTGCATCCATGCATCATGTTTAATTTTCATGAAATTTGAAATGGGGATTGCCTAAACCCTAGCATTAAAGGAATTCAAATAGGCTCAACCATAAATATTTTTCGGTGATTTCAAATGGCCTTCAAAAATGTTCACCATTTTTGGAAAAATCTTGAAACGAGAACGAGAGATGTTGCACATTCCTCCATGACATTTGGATCTTTGAATTAAATCATAAGTATTTGAGTTTGGGCATTTAAAATTATATAAAATATTTCAAATGCCCAAATATTCCCAAACTAAAATGTTTCATGTTGGAAATATTCCAACATTGGACCGAGGAAGCGATTTGGTGATTTTTGGAGCTGTTCTAGTATTTTAAATAACTCCACAGATCTGAGAATAATAGAAAACAGGATTTAGATATAAATAAAAGAGAGAGAGCAACTCACCGAACTTACCCCTCCAGCCCACTCACAGCCACCCGACCGCCCAAAGATCGCACTGGCCGGCCCAGCCACCTACCCCACCGCTCATCGTCTTCCTCTGCCAGAAGGCAGAGGCGAGGCGTGGCGAAGGCCAAGCGACGCCAAGTGGCCTCCTCCCCGCCTGTCTCACGCCCTCGAGGCCCTTCCAGCGCCACGGAGACAGCCACGCGCCCCCAGGCCTCCCACTCTCTCCCGAGCTCCTCTCCCTCCTCTGTCTCGTTCCCTCTCGCACCACCGAGCATAACCGCCCGCCGGCAGGCACTACCCGGCCACGGCCATCCCGAGCCGCCCCGAGCCATCCTCGAGCTCCGCCACCTCATTCCCTACCTCCTCACCGAGCCACGTGACCGGAAGGGCCCCGAAGCGCCGCCCCGATGCCCTTCTCCTCCTCGGCCGCCGGAGATCCGCCTCGCCGCCCCGCACGCTCCGGTGCTCCACCGAGCTCGCCGTCCACCCCACGACGATCACCGTGAGCTTCTGCCCATCCTCCCCCTCTCCGTTCGCTCTGCCGCGCACCGTAGCGATCACACCGCACTCACCCAGACGCGCCGCCGCCCGCACTCGTCGCCGGTGATGCTCCGGTGACCATTTGGTCCCGGGCATGCACCCAACGCGCTCCCCGCGTCGCGTAGAGCCTCCGTGGCACCTCGCCACGCTCGTTCACGCATCGCAGCCCCATCCCCACTTGCACCCGAACTCCGGCCGCCGCCGCGAGCTCCGCTCCGGCCCCGGCCCCCAGCTCCTCCTACCTGCCCCCCCACGGATCTTGCGAGAGCCCGAGCTACGCCCGGTGCTCTCGAGACGCCGCCCGTGGCGTGGCGCTGACTCCGCCAAGGCGTCAGAGGTCGCCGGCGGCGAGCCCCGTCGCCTGAGCCTGCCACGTGGGCCCGGCCGTCAGGTGATTAGCTTAGTGCTAATCACCGCCTTTTAACCCCCCTGACACTGACAGTGGGCCCCCACCGCCACTAATCTAATTAGATTAGAAATAAACCCCCTGTTAACTAACTGAGACACTGACGTGTGGCCCCCACACGTCAGGTTTGACCGGTCAACCACGGTTGACTCACCGACGTCATGCCTCAGAATGTCTTGGCGCAATTATTTGATTTTCTGGATTTAATTAAATACCCCAAACTTCAAATATTCATAACTTTTAATCTGTAACTCCAAATTAAATAATTTATATATGAAAAATGATCAGAAAAATATGAAGAATCTGTTTAGGGCACTTTCATGCATGATTAAACAAGTTAACCTCACTGAATAGGATGAATCATGATTAGGGCAATTTATGAAATAACATTTGGAGTTGGAATTTGTTCTTGTTTGAATTCCACTTCAATTAACTCCGCTAGACATTGCATTAGGTGAATTCAGTACCTTAACATGACATGTCATTCATGTGAATGTGCATTGCATTGATTGTGTTCTCTCTTGTTTGCCGGTAATTGTCCCCTCTCGATGAGACGGCGTCACAAGCGATGAATTCGATGACACCGATGAAGAACTATATTATCTTCGAAGTGCCGGGCAAGCAAAACCCCTTGTTCATTCCGATATAATCCCACCCTCTCGCTCCTGCTCTATTTTTTGCATTAGGACAACAACGACTCATGTGTTACTTGCTGCGATGGCTGAACCCCTTTATCCTCTGCATGACCTGTCATTCCACAAGAATTAGATGAAACCCACTAGCATGAGTAGGAGTTGCTTGAGCCATGTTGTGCCTACTCATTCATGCTTGTTTGTCATGCACACTCTTTGCTTAGGGTTGAGTCAGGTCCGATTCATCGAGGAATGAATCGGAGGTGTGTGAACATGTCCTCACGTGTGTGAGCTAAGTGTGTGAACACGATTTGGTAAAAGGTAGCGGTGAGAGGCCATGTAGGAGTACATGGTGGGTTGTCTCATTGCAGCCGTCCTTATGAATCGAGTTACGTGTTTGTGATCCATGAAAGCAGTTACTACCATGCATTGGGATCCTTAATTGACCCTCTCGGCTTCTTAACCACCCTTGTCCTCGGTCAGGGAGTTGCAAGTAGTTTCTGGTGTTTGTAGTATCTTTGGGGCCGCATAGCGTGACCATAGGGGTGGGTTGTGTTGCGGTAGGCAAATGGCCGGTGTGCCGATTCGCCTGCTTGGTGTCTCGGGAACCCTGCACACATCGTTCGGGGCTGTATGGGAAACCTCGGCGGACTCCCTGCGGATGGAACCCGAATAGGCGATAAACCTGGACTTGGGACTTGTGTGTTTAGGTAGGTCGTGGCCGACACCCACGTTGGGCTTCCGCTTGAAGGTTGCGAGTACATGTCGTGTAAACGGCGGTAAGTGGTGAGAGCGTGTGTGAAGAAGTACACCCCTGCAGGGTTAATATGATCTATTCGAATAGCCGTGTCCACGGAGAAGGACTTCTGGGTTGCCTATACCAGTTCATAGACAAGTGAAAGTGGATACTTTAAAACGCGCAAGATAAGCGTGAGTGCTATGGATGGCGTTCTCGTAGGGAGACGGGAGCGGATCCATAGTGGTGTATTGATATCGTGAATATGTGGACTCGTGTGCGCCATCTCAAAAGAGTTACTTGCAGTCGTAGTTCAGGATAGCCACCGAGTCAAAGCTGGCTTGCTGCAGTCAAACTCCACCACCCCCTTTTGAAAATGATGCATAGGTAGCTAGTTACGATGTAAGTCTTGCCGAGTACGTTTGTACTCACGTTTTCTTATTTTATGTTTTGCGAGAGACTTCATTCTCGCTAGTAGTTCCGCTTGGACTTGACGTTTAGCTTGTTACCTCAGCTACGATCTTGTGCCCTCGGCAGATCTGGTAGATAGTCGAGCTTCTCGGCCTTCTTCATTTATAGTTATCGTACTCGGACATGTTTAGCTTCCGCTTGTGCTTTGACTTGTATGCTCTGAGTGTTGGGTCATGAGACCCATGTTTGTAATATCTCGCTCCTCGGAGCCTATTGAATAAATATTTGAGTCGTAGAGTTATGTTGTGATGCCATGTTGTATCTACACATATTGATCATATTGTGTGTATGTTTGAAATGCTTGGTATGTGTGGGATCCGACAAACTAGTTGTTTATCCTTGGCAGCCTCTCATATGGGGAAATGTAGTCTCGTGCTTACGGCGATAGTAGTCCGCTTCTGGCCGGTTCACGAGTCCTGCTAGCCCAAAGACTACCGCTTGGACACTTGATCGGCGGCATGTGTTTCACTTCGCCGTTCCTATGTCTGTCCTTCGGGAAATGTCACGCCGGTGTTATTCGGAGTCCTGCCTAGCTTGCTACAGCCGGATACCGGAGTCCTGTTAGCCCAGTGCTACAGCCCGAATTTATCGTTGATGACCGACATGCTCGATGTGATTCATGTATGCCTGTCCCCATGGGTTAAGCGCCGCTTTGGGTTCCACGACTAGCCATGTCGGCCGGGTTCTTTGTCATATGGATGCTAGCGACACTATCATATACGTGAGCCAAAAGGCGTAAGCGGTCCCGGGCCATGGTAAGGCGACACCCGTGGGAATTCGTGCGTGAGGCCGCAAAGTGATATGATGTGTTACATGCTAGATCGGTGTGACTTAGGATCGGGGTCCTGACAGTATTCTTGCACTTGCCGGTGGAGCTCGATGGTGCGTCCTCGACGGTAGCGCAGCACTCCGAAGAGGTGCGCTTGCCGGAGTGGGCATCAGAGCTCTTGCCGGACTTGGTCTTCTTCTTTCCCCCGGGAGCTTCAGCGGCAAGTGTTTTGCCTTCCGTCGCAGCTGCTACATCCCGGTAGATCTTGTCGGCACAGATAAGAGCATCCTTCTTGTCGCCATGGGCGAGATGATGCTTATCGGGCTGGCATCTTGAGTAGGTTGTAGGCATAATGAGAGGCTGCCATGAACTTGGCGAGTGCCGGATTTGCCAAGTATCCCATTGTAAGGCAATGGGAAATCAGCGACGTCGAATGTGACCCTCTCGATCCTAAAGTTCAGCTCGCTGCCAAATGTTACCGGCAGCGTGATCTTCCCCTTCGGCTTGCTCCTTCCCGGATTGACTCCTTGGAAAGTGCCAGTCTCTTCGAGCTCGCTGTCAGGGATCTGAAGCTTCTGGAGCACCACGGAGGAGATCAGATTCATGCCGGCCCCGCCGTCAACTAACATCTTGGTGACCTTGAGGTTGCGGATGGTTGGTGAGACCAACATCGGCAAGCACCCGACCGCAGTTATGCGATCAGGGTGGTCCTCAATATCAACGACGATAGGCGTGCTGGACCACTTCAGAGGCTTGCGTGACTCTACGGATGGTTCCGCTGCATTGACCTCCCGCATCCACTACTTGAGTTGGCGGTGGGAAGTATGTAGGGAAGCACCTCCGTCAACGCAGAGAACCTCCGTGGCTTTTACGAAACTCCCTGCCGTCGGCGTCATCATCATCCATGTCTTCATCGTCGTCTTCGTCTTCATCCTTGTCGCAGAGCCGCTGGGAGGTCTGTCTCCTTGCGGCTGCTTGGCCTTGCTGTGGCGCCCTCCCGGCCGGGGCGCTTCTTCTTGGCTCCTCCGGCACCTTCCTGAGCCTTCTCCTTGTCGCGCGCTCGTACTCAGCCTTCGCTGTTCAACAAGCTGCTCGACCTTCTTGTAGCTCACGGAGGTCATGGCCCTTGGTGCGGTGGATCTTGCAAGATCTTGCTTGCGGAGCCGTCACTGCTTGTCGGCCGCCACAGGCCCGGTGGTTGGCGTCGGACAACCTCCTTCTTTGGAGCCACCAGCCTTGGCGTTCTTGTCGCCACCTCCGTTCTTGGACTGCTCAACAGCTAGCACTTCTACGCCTTTCTTCTTCCTGTTGCCCCTTGCCACGGCTCTTCCTTGCCGGGCGGTCTCCTCACCGCCGGATCCTGCTTCGCATTCTCTCACAGGAGTCTCCTCCCTTCCTCAAAGACGCGTGCACACTTGTCGGCCAAGGCGTACAGCTCGGCGACGTCCTTGACTTTGCACATCGCCATCTCCTCCCTCATCCTGCGGTTCCGCACGTTACGATGAAACGCTACCGATCACCACGGCAGGGTGGACATCTGGGATGTTGTAGTGCACACGGCTGAATCTCTGAATGAACTTGCGTGAGGGACTCTCCTTCCTTCGGGCGGCAGATGAAGGTCACTTTCTTAGCCATGAGGCTTGTGGCCTGTGAAAGCGCCAACAAACTGATGGCATAGGTCTGCCCAAGAAGATATGGAGCTGTCCGGCAAGTGCATGAGCCAGACTCGACGTTGGGCTTGAGCACCGGTGGAAGTAGTTGGCGAGGATCTTGTCGTCTCGCCCCCGCAACTTGCACCGCGATGGTGTAGATGCTTGAGGAACTCCGACGGATGCGCCCCGCCATCGTACTCGCACATCCGGCTTGAAGTTCTTGTTGCTTTGGGCCTTTGGACTTGCCGCAGCTCACGGGTGAACGCAGGGCAACCTACCGCGTCGGCAAGTCGCTGGTTCCTCCGGGCGCGTGCATGTCAACAGAGGGCCTGGCGCGCTTGTCGGATTGACGTCGCGCTTCTCTTCGGCGCTCGATGCGAGTTCGAGCGTCCTCTTGTTGTCGTTCATGGAGAACTTGGCGCTGATCGTGCTGGACTCACGGATCCAACGACGCAGTGGAGTCGCTATCGAGGTGGATCCGGCGAGTTGGCGACCCTGGCCTTCGGGGCGGAGAGTGCATGGTGGTTGCACCCCCACCGGTCTTGTCGCCACCGGCTCGCGTTTGGCGTTCTCACCGCGGCAGCGACGCACTCGGTTGCCGCGGAGCGTCGCCGTTGGTGAAGCCGATGAGACTTTGTATTGTGGCCCTCCACTCGTCGACCTTGTCGGCCGTTGGAGGGTAGTCGAGGAGCAGTTGAGCTCTCGCCAGAGCTTCTGCTAGAGTAGTGGGTGGCAATGGCGAACGGCGCGAGGAGCAGGATATGCTCGGACTTCTATCTATGTTAGAAGTAGCAGCATCCCGTCCAGGCGACCGTATCTCGCTCGTGCCAGCATGTTGGCGTGCACGTTGGTCTAGAGGGTCTCGAGATCCTCCAGCTCTATCTCGGTCCAACGAGCGTATGGCATTGTGACTGCCATGACGTTGTCGGCCCCGCGCCTCCTGAGACAGGCGCGGTACGTGCACGGACGCCGAGGTCTGCGCGGCCTTGTCCTTGGCCTTGGCAGCAGCGTGAGCACCCCCGTCGCCGTCCGTCCTCCCGCCGGCGTCTACCCCACCACCTGTTTGCTCCGGTGGCGGTGGGTTTGACGCGGACGGGGCTTCTGCCGCCGAAGCCTTCTTCTTCGGTGGCATGTTGATGAAGATGTTGAAGATGTCGCTCGTGTGAACGCCGGATCAGGTTCACACAACATCGACGCCCCCTACCTGGCATGCCAAAGATGTCGGGGAGGCTGATCGGACCCACGAACACCTATGGGGCCGGCGGACCAGGCCCCTTGTGGTTCGGAGGGGGAGCGGAGACCGCACGAAGAGCGGATCGAGGCGGCTTACACGAGCAGTTTTACCCAGCTTCGGAGCTCTCCGGAGAGATAAAACTCCTACTGCTGCTTGTCTGGTTTTGTATTGTGTTCTTACTAGGGAGCGATGAGAGCTACAAAACCTAGCGTGAGAGTCTCTGGTCTCGAGTGAGTCGAATTGACCGAACCCCCTCTACCTGCGCATGGGCCTCCTTTTATATGCTCAAGGGGTCTCCGACAGGTGGCAATGTAGAGGAGGGTACAAATGGAAAAACAGTAGTTGGTACACCTACTTGAACAGTGTACAGTGCAGAATACCTAACTCTGACGGCAAGGGACAAAAGCATTAAATGCCTGTCCTTGTCGTCTAAATAGTGCAACAGAGCGCCACCGTTTGCCACGATGGCGGGCTTGTCAGCGCCGCTCATCGCTGCTCCCCGCTGGCTGCACAGCCTCTTGACACGCGCGCATGGAATGATCCCATGGCGACACGTTGGTAGATGAGCTGGAGCGGAGATGAAGAGAGGTTACTGCCGCGGCAAGTGCCTTGTCGCGGCTGAATCCTTGTCGCGTCAGGCTTGTCGCGTTCCGAGCCTTCCGGAAAGCTCCTCTTCTTGCCGGGTCTTGTCTTCTGCGTGCCTTGAGTGGCCTTCCCGGCAAGCTCCTCTTGCCGGGCCTTGTCTTCTTGGTTAAATACTTTGTTCTTGAATGGCTCCAAAGGAGCCACGGAGGATCTTAGCGGTGACCAGGCAGACCCTTGCTTGCCGTGCGGTAATCGCCCGTCTGCGAAGTTCGGGATACTAGTGTACCCCTACTCTAGTACACCGACACTCATGTGAAGCCCCCACATCATCAACTGAGAAACAAACCTTCAATGAAGAATTGAGCTTAATGGTGAAGAACTTCAACAAATTCTACAAGTGTAGAAGCAAAGAAAGAAGCTCTAAGTCAAGGTCCTACAATGACAAAAGATCTTCTAGTCGAGAGCGCAATTGCTACAATTGTGGGAGACCCGTACACTATTCCAATGAGTGTACGACACCCTACAAAAGAAGAGAAGATTCTCCCAAGATAAGAAGTAGAAGAGAAGAATCATCACCAAGAGAGAGAAGGAGTAGAGATGATCGTTATGAATGAATACCCTCACGGAGAAGCAAGGATTCGGATAGGAAGGACAAGTCATCAAAGAGCTACACAAAACAAAGACATCAAGCTCACGTTGGTGAATGGGTATCCGGTTCCGACTCCGACAATCACTCCGAGAGAAGCTATCACTCTGACTCTGAATACACTCAAGATGAAGGTGTTGCCGGTCTAGCACTTGTGTCAACCAACTCCTATGATATATTTGATTCACCAAATGAAGGAATTGGAAGATGCTTCATGGACAAAGGTCCTAAGGTAACACACCCCGAGTACGTGGATTTTAATAGTGATGAAGATGACTTGCTAGGTGATGATGATTTACTTGTTGAAAACTCTAGTGATGAATACTATGATAAAACGTCAATTAATCATGCTAATCAAGATGAAACAAATGACAATGATAAGGAGAAGATTGAGCTTCTAACTAAAGAACTAAACACTCTTAAGTTAGCTCATGAAACTATCTTCGAAGATCATCGAGAACTTTTAAGGGCTCATGAGAAGTTACGCTTTGAAAAGCTCAATCTTGAGCAAGAGCACGAGTTCCTAAAAGCAATCAATAATGATCTCCGTAAGAAAAGTTCTTCTTACATTGCCAAGCGTTTACTCTTATCTACTTACATGCCTCAAGTCAAGTCTAGTAACAAGAACAAGAAAGATTCTTCCTCTAGTAGTAACAATAACAATGCTAAATCCAATATTGATGCTTCTAGTAGCTCTCTTGATTCCACTAATGATTCTCTTAGCCAAGTTACACTTGAGCAAGAAAACAGCTTACTGAAGGGAATTATAGAGAAAGGTGTATACAAGATCCTTGCCGGGAGTAAGCAATTCGAGGAGATTGTACGCAAGCAAGGAAGGCACCGGAAGAATCAAGGTGTTGGTTTTGAACGAAAGTTCAATGCCAATGGAGTTGAGTGGGAAGAAGATCAATACCCCAAGACGAAGTATGTTCCTCAACAAGAGAAGTATGATCCTACTTCCTTCAAGGGAACACAAGCACAAGATGATCTTCCACCACAAGTCCACAAGAACAAAGGCAAGGACAAGCTTCAAGAGGAGATTGATGCATTTGAAGAAGCACCTAAGGCCTTGGTCAAGTGGGTTCCCAAGACTACGTCAAGTTCTACTTCATCAAGTACAACTACTACACCTAGGATTCCCATCAAGATGATGTGGATCCTGAAGAAGAAGAACTAGAGAGTTCTTGAGGGTGACTCCACCAACATTCTTCACTCATATCATTATGGCAAGGACAAGTGCAACCATCTTTCATATCTTGCACTAGTTCAAAGAGTCACAAACCCTCATGTTGGTAAGGCAAGGGACAAGGTAACCTAATGTTTTCATGGACATCATTTTGTGCGTGCATCACTCTATGTCTATGGATATTCTTGTTTGTTCCTTGTGGGACTAACCCATGTAGGTATTGAAAGTGCAACTCACTCCAAAGGATTGCTCCAAAAGATCTACATCAACATTGAGCATCCACATCTTCAACACCTACATGAAGTCATCATCGACAAAACCCAAGGTTAGTTCATCCCTCTAAGGGGGATCTCACATCTAGGGGAGCTTAACTCTAAGAATTGAGTCAAAGCAACTCTAAAGATGTGAACACATAAATGCTTTATGTAAAAGTGGTAACCCCACTGAAGCTTAAGCGATGAGTATGACCTATGATCAAATGTTCTCATTTGACTCCTAAGTCAATATACTCATATATAGATGACCTAGTCATCGCCAATTGTTTGATAGATGCTAGAATTGGATGTGCATGCTTTGTCACATATTTTATTTGTCATTTTATTGTGTGAGCATGTTGGTTGCATATTTTACTCATTCGAGGACATCCACTTGTTGTTTTGATTGATTGGTTTCTTCTTTTTTTTGGCCAAGTGGATGGACAAGAATGCCTAAGAACCTTCTCTAGCTATCTATGCTTTTCTCGTCTCAAACTCTATTCATGCTACATCACAAAATTTGATCAAGTCAGATTCGAACCACTTTTTGTGAGGAGCACTCGGAGTCCCCGATTCGTCATAGACTTAAACTTCCAAAACTTCTTTGTGCTTTTCGGTCTGACCGGTTCCTCCATTTCGGTCATACCGAGATCACTAAGTCGATCTAGGTTTTCAATCTCGGTGCAACCGATTTGAACTTTTTGGTCACACCGAGTTGTTGTAACTGTTAACAGTTATGCATCTCGGTGCCACCGAGTTGTTCCACTCGGTCACACCGACAGTGTCGGGCTATATATTCTCACGGGCAAAATTTTGGAAAACTTTCTTCGAAACTCTTCGCCCGTGCATAGCTCGCTCTGCCTACTAGGTCTCCGGATCGTCGACTTCGTCACCAGCCACCTCCTGTCGCTGGTCTCCACCGCCGCCAATCGGATTTCATCTCCGCCGCTGTCAGCCAGAAGCGAAGTTCACCGAACTAGGGTATGAACTCGATCACGGTGTTATCGTCGTCTGATTCTCAGCACATTGTGTTCATTAAGCTTCTTGCCATGATTGAAACACCTCTATCCAGTCATAACAATCCTTAGAATAGATGTGATTCGAAAATTTAGGGTTAGGTTTCCGCCGAAACCATCTCGGACCCACCGAGTTGAAAAACTTGGTCCCACCGATTTGGCTAACGCCATTGCACTAGTAACTCTCGGTCTGACCGAGAATTGCTATCGGTGTGACCGATTTTAAAACTTTAGAACCCTAGCAGTCTTGGTGCCACTAAACTGTGACTGGTCTCGACCGAGTTCACTAGTTTAGGTTCCAAAACTGCTTCGTGTCACCGAAGTTTGAAAATCGGTAGATCCGAAATGCTTTTGTGGAAAACTAAAACTAAGGTTTCGAATCATTCTTTTGCAAAATCTCTGCATTTTGTGATGCTCATCCACTCTACCTCATCTATAACTATTCACAGTGGTCAGCAACAGTGTGTGCAGCATGTCGCATCAAAGTGACAGCAGAACAAGTCAAGAGCAGATTCACATGAGTGAGGGCACTAGTCCCTCGAGCAGCTCAGATGAGGGGAGCAGAAGCACTCCCAACAATTTGCCCAAGGCTGCCACAAGGACAAGGAAGAAGAAAACCTCAGAGTCTGAGGATGAGGATTATGTGGCAGTTGAGGATGAGGCTATTTCAAAGAAGAAAGTGCTCAAGAAGGAGTATAGCTCAGCTACAGCTAAGCCAGGGATGAAGATCAAAAGTCCTGCAGGTAGACAACCAATGTCCAAAGCCAGAGTCTCCACTCAAGCTTCTTTGGAATCCCAACCCAAAGAGCCTGCTGCAGAAGGAAAGAAAAGGAAGGAAAGGGTCAAGAAGACCATGACCAGAGTAATTGGAAAGCCTTCCATGATGGAAGAAGAGGAAGAAGAAGAGGTTGTTGCACCAGCACCCAAGGCACAAAAGCTGATGGGTGATGCTATAAAAGTCGAGGCTGCAACTTCAAAGCCCAAAGAAGCACCCAAAGCTGCCTCCAAGCCCAAGAGTGCACCTAACAGAATACAAGGAGTATACCAAATTTGAAAAGAACAAGGCCCAAAGGCTCGATGTTGTCAGCCGAGGAAGATGATGAAGGGTAAGTCCTAAGGAAGCTCAAACCCAAGATTCCAGACCACAATGATGCTCATCCTGTGGCTGAAAACATGAAGATCAGGAGAGACTTAGGGTTGAGGCTATGGAGAGAGTCAGATCCATATGTCACCAGGAGAAGGACTGATGTAGATTACAGGTTCCACACCAAGGAGCAGCAGGACTTCTATGAGACCATCTTGCTGGATAAAAAGCCCATAGTGTGTGATATGAGGTGGGTCGACTGGACCTACATACAGGAAAATGAAAAACACTATCCTGGTGTGTATGACAGCTTCAGCACGTGTGGAGTTGCAGATTTTGTTGGGCAGAAGCTCACAAACTGGAATGACGAGCTCATTATGCAATTCTACTCCACAGCACATTTCTATCCAGATGGCAGGATAGTTTGGATGTCTGAAGGAACGAGATACCAATCAACCATAGAGGAATGGGCTAGTCTGATCAATGCCCCAAAGGAAAGTGAAGATGACTTGGACGTTTATGCCAAGAAGAAGATGGATCACAACTCAATGTCACAGATGTACAAGGAGATCCCAGATGATGCACTTGAGACTTTCAAGTTTGTATCGGTTCATTTTCTTCGCTGTGGCTGCCAACGATCAACCTGGATCCTAAGGCACACTATGTTGCCCGAATCAGGTGACCACAACATGATCAGAGGGCATGCAATTAATTTGCTTCACATATTTGATGTGCCTCGGAAATTCAAGGTCATGAGCCTCATAGTTGAAACTATCAAGAGGACAGCAGCAGACCAAAAGAGAAGCTGTGGATATGCCCCACAAATTCAGGAGTTGATTAACTCAAAGATGGGCACAGGGAAGTATCATTGGATAAGGAACACTGTTCTCTATCCTGACTTTGAGGACAAGCAAGTTGTCATGACTGAGAGTGAACCATCATCAGTACAAGCTCAAGAGAAGAAGGAGAAAGCAAGGAAAGAGAAGGCTGCCAAGATACCAACTCTAGCAGAGGCATCTGAGTACTTTTTGAAGAACAAGCAGGACCAGCTTGGTTACTTGATAGCATCAACTCTGCGGATTGAGAAGGGGTTGGCCACCCTAACTAAAAACCAGGAGAGCCTGAAAGAATCATGGAACAAAAATTCTATGATCTTGATGTTAGAGTAACTGAGATTCAGTCAGTTGTGGAGCAGCTACAGGATGACATGCAGGAGAGGAAGGGTAGGACAACAACTGATGCATTTGCCAGAGTGCCTCGAGCTCAGAGATCAGTTGCAGAGCCAGTACCAGACACCAGAGTCACTTCATTTGCTCCAGCTACAGCTCCAGCGCAACCAGCTCCAGCACCAACTCCTTCAGCTCCTTCCACATCCACTCAAGTCTTCATTCAAGGAGCCATCTCTACGCCACCAAATGGAAGACCAAGCCTAAGAGACGATATAGTCATATGCATTTTCTAGGAACTTTTGGTAACTTGTTGCCAAAGGGGGAGAAAAATGTATAGATCATAGGGCTTCGAGAGAGAGAGTTTGCTTTTGTTCTCTCTTGTCTTCTTGGTTGAACTTTGTTTGCCTTTGATTGCTTGAGATACTATGCTATTACCTGTGAGACATTTATGATCATGTGTTTGATCATAAGCTACACTTATGCTTGTTATGATACTATCTTACTTACCCTTATATGATCATTCACTTTGCTTGGTGATGAGTGCATGTATTCAATCTTTATTATTTTGAGCGCTCCACCAAGATGTATGTGACATGGAAGAGTAACCCATGAGCCTAGTTCCTTGTGCATTTGCAAGTCCAAAGCAAATCTTAAAATATGCACAAATTTAGGGGGAGCTCTTGCTTATCACATACTTCTCAAAGCGACGATGTTTTTCAATCTTATTATCATTTGTCGAATCTTTGATCTATATGTCATCATCAATTACCAAAAAGGGGGATATTGAAAGTGCAACTATCCCTAGGTGGTTTTGGTAATTCATAACAACATATAGCTCATTGAGATAATGCTATTCCAAGACAAATATTTCAGGAAAGCAAAATGAATGGCATAGCATGGATGATGAAAGTGGATCCCTCAAAATATTAAGGACAAAGGATTGGCTCAAGCTCAAAACCTCAAGACTCTACATTTTACATTTTAGTGATCCAAGATCACATTGAGTCTATAGGAAAAGCCAATCTATCAAGGAGGGATGAGGTGTTGCTTAATGAGCCTCTTGCTTCATGTGCTTAGTGATATGCTCCAAAATCCTCCACTTCTTTCTCACATCCACATATGACCTAAACCTAAAGTCAAACTCGGCCCCACCGATTATTTCTACCCGGCGCCACCAAGTTCAAATGTCATAGCCACTGCCACAAACCCTAGGCAAAACGGTATCACCGATAGGGATCTCGGTCTCATCGAGATCAGATTGTAATCTCTTTGTTTCCCTTTGTAACGTTTCGGTCTAACCGAAGTGAGCGATCGGTCTCACCGAGATTGCAATGTAAACTCTTTGTTTCCCTTTCGTAACTTTTCGGTCTCACCGAATGAGCGAATCGGTCCCACCGAGTTTACCTGACCAACTCTCTGATTAGCTAATTACCAAAATCGATCTCACCGAGTTTGTGTAATCGGTCTCACCGAGATTACGTTATGCCCTAACCCTAACCATATCGGTCCTACCGAGTTGCATGCCAGTCCAATCAAAACCCTAACGGTCACTAGGTTTACTGAATCGGTCCGACCGAGTTTGTTGATTCGGTCCCATCGAGTTTGGTAAATTGTGTGTAATGGTAAGATTTTGTGTGGAGGCTATATATACCCCTCCACCTCCTCTTCATTCTTTGAGAGAGCCATCAGAAAAAACCTACACTTCCAACTTACCAGTTCTGAGAGAGAACCACCTACTCATGTGTTGAGGCCAAGATATTCCATTCCAACCACATGAATCTTGATCTCTAGCCTTCCCCAAGTTGCTTTGCACTCAAATATTCTTTCCACCAAATCCAAATCCTGTGAGAGAGAGTTGAGTGTTGGGGAGACTATCATTTGAAGCACAAGAGCAAGGAGTTCATCATCAACACACCATTTGTTACTTCTTGGAGAGTGGTGTCTCCTAGATTGGCTAGGTGTCACTTGGGAGCCTCCGACAAGATTGTGGAGTTGAACCAAGGAGTTTGTAAGGGCAAGGAGATCGCCTACTTCGTGAAGATCTACCGCTAGCGAGGCAAGTCCTTCGTGGGCGATGGCCATGGTGGGATAGACAAGGTTGCTTCTTCGTGGACCCTTCATGCGTGGAGCCCTCCGTGGACTCGCGCAACCGTTACCCTTCGTTGGTTGAAGTCTCCATCAACGTGGATGTACGATAGCACCACCTATCGGAACCACGACAAAAACATACGTGTCTCCAATTGCGTTTGAATCCTCCAAACCCTTCCCTTTACATTCTTGCAAGTTGCATGCTTTAATTTCCGCTGCCTATATACTCTTTGCATGCTTGCATGAATTGTGTGAAGATTGCTTGACTTGTTCAAAGATAGCTAAAATCTGCCAAAGTCTAAAATTGGGAAAAGGTTAGGTTTTTAATCGGTCAAGTAGTCTAATCACCCCCCCTCTAGACATACTTCAAGGTCCTACAATTTTATATACGTACTAGTTTATCAATATTTGGCCCACCTTACATCCTCACAAAGTGTCTTGGGTCTCGTGTTGCAGCTGGCTCTACTAACCAAGAGCCCGCTTCTCTTCTCTTTCCTCCAACTAATAAGCACATATATATTATTCTATTCCTTATAGCCAGACTACCCACAGTGGGAGTAACATAGGTAGTAACATCACACATATCTAGATAAAATAGATGATGTGGCAACCAATAAATGAAGAATTGGAGGAAAGTGGATATGTGTGATGTTACTACGTACCTATGTTACTCCCACTATGGGTATAGTCTTACTATAGTATGAGACTACCCACAATGGGAGTAACATAGGTAGTAACATCACACATATCTAGATAAATTAAGTAGATGATGTAGCAAGCAATAAATGAAGAAAGAGAGGAAAGTAGTAACATAGCTAGTTACTAGTAGTATGAGTAACATCACATGTACATATCAAGGCAAGATGTGTCTATAGCCTAATAAATGAAGTGTTGCATGTTACCACACATATATGTTACTCCCCACTATAGAGGTAGTAACATAGACTAGTAACACATGGGCATGTTACTAGTCTATGTTACTACCCATTGTGGCTAGTCTGAGTAACATAACACATCTCAAGGCAAGATGAGTCTATAGCCTGATAAATGAAGTGTTGCATGTTACTCCCTCCTTTCTGATTTATAGGGCTCAATTCAAAAATCTCACCAACCAAGGTAGATGGTGAGTGGTGGAATACTTTTTGTAATTTGCAAAAGCACCCAATTAATGCTCTTGTTTTCTTCAAAACTTTATGTTTACCAATGTATTAATTGCAATGAATGCATGCATAAAGTACATGCATTGGTCAATTTTCTCTTAATACTTGCATGCAATGATTTAATGCACCTTGGTATCTTAACTTGTGATAGGGAACAAGCAAATTGAGCATTATAAAATGGAAAAACTAAGATTTTGAGATAATCCCTATAAACTGGAAAGGAGGGAGTACTACACATATGTTACTGTAGGATCTTGAGAAGAGATGTCTAGAGGGGGGTGATTAGACACTAAGTACCAAAGTTGCAGTTTTTAACCTTATTAAGGTTTAAGTGGAGTTTAGGCACAAGTTTAACTTTCTCAATACATAACAAGCAAGCAGGCAAAGAGTATATGAGCAGCGGAAAGTAAAGCATGCAACTTGCAAGAAAGTAAAGGGAAGGGTTTGGAGAAATCAAACGCAATTGGAGACACGGATGTTTTTCTCGTGGTTCCGATAGGTGGTGCTATCGCATTTCCACGTTGGTGGAGACTTCAACCCACGAGGGTAGCGGCTTGCTGAGTCCACGGAGGGCTCCACCCATGAAGGGTCCACGAAGTAGCAACCTTGTCTATCCCACCATGGCCGCCGCCCACGAAGGACTTGCCTCACTAGCAGTAGATCTTCACGAAGTAGGAGATCTCCTTGCCCTTACAAACTCCTTGGTTCAACTCCACAATCTTGTCTGAGGCTCCCAAGTGACACCTAGCCAATCTAGGAGACACCACTCTCCAAGAAGTAACAAATGGTGTGTTGATGATGAACTCCTTGCTCTTGTGCTTCAAATGATAGTCTCCCCAACACTCAACTCTCTCTCATAGGATTTGGATCTGGTGGAAAGAAGATTTGAGTGGAAAGCAACTTGGGGAAGGCTAGAGATCAAGATTCATATGGTAGGAATGGAATATCTTGGCCTCAACACATGAGTAGGTAGTTCTCTCTCAGAAATAGGATGCTGGAAGTGTAGGTTCAGTTTGAAGGCTCTCTCCACGAATGAAGAGGAGGTGGAGGGGTATATATAGCCTCCACACAAAATCTAACCATTACACACAATTTACCAATCTCAGTGGGACCGAATCAACAAACTCGGTCAGACTGATTTTAGTAAACTTAGTGACCGTTAGGATTTTCGGTGGGACTGACTTGCATCTCGGTAGGACCGATATGGTTAGGGTTAGGGCATAACGTAATCTCGGTGAGACCGATTACACAAACTCGGTGAGACCGATTTGGTAATTAGCTAACCAGAGAGTTGGTCAGGCAAACTTGGTTGGACCGATTACTCAAACTCGATGGGACCGATTTTGATAATGAGTCAACCAGAAAGTTTGCATTGTAATCTCGGTAGTACCGATTCTCAAACTTGGTGAGACCGATTTTGATAATGGACATACACAGAGAGATTACAATCCCATCTCGGTAAGACCGAGATCCCTATCGGTGAGACCGATTTGCCTAGGGTTTGTGGCAGTGGCTAAGACATCAAAACTTCGGTGGCGCGGATAGGAAGAATCAAGCAATGAAGTTTGACTTTTAGGTTTTAGGACATATGTGTGGAAGTGGGAAAGTAGTTGAGGGTATTTGGAGCATATCACTAAGAACTTGAAGCAAGAGGCTCATTAAGCAACACCTCATCCCTCCTTGATAGTATTGGCTTTTCCTATAGACTCAATGTGATCTTGGATCACTAAAATGTAAAATGAAGAGTCTTGAGCTTGAAGCTTGAGCCAATCCCTTGTCCTTAGCATCTTGAAGGAGTTCCCACATCCTTTAGTCCATGCCACTCCATTGTTGAACTTATCTCAAACATACTAGATAAAAGTGTTAGTCCAACAAGAGATATGTTGACATTAATTACCAAAACCACCTAGGGAGCACTTGTGCTTTTAATCTCCCCCTTTTTGGTAATTGATGACAACATGCATCAAAGCTTTAGATAAGGATATAAAGAATAGAAAGTAAAGCGTTGGAAAGACATGTAACAAGCATAGGCTCCCCCTACATGTATGCAATCATGTGAATATGGAATATAGAAGCATGTGATAGCATAACCATGATAGAGCCGACAATGTGTTACATGTATCTTGGCCATATGCATCAGAGCAAATAATATTAAAGAGAATACCTTCATGCCCATGAGTCCTTCTTGCAAACAGTATGTACATCAGCAAGAATTCCTCATACACATGATTGTGATGCATATACTTACCTTGTAGTCTTGAGTTGGCTTAGGATGGAATGAACCTGCGTAAACAAGGTTAGATAACACAGATGCACCTACTAGCCAGAGCAAACAAAATAAACCACAAGAATACCAAGACTGGGATAACATGTAGAGAGTGAGTACTAAGTACTACATTGGATTTGACATGTCCCCAAGAGTAAAGATATGCAATGAGTTTAGATGATTTCTTTCCCTTAGCTGTCTTGCTCCCCCTGAATCTAGCATGGGATACTGGGAGAAGGTAGGGAACAGAAAATCAGAGCTGAAAGATATAAATGAACAGAGCTAATGCAAGCTAATGCAGATAAGCACATATGAACATGTCTTTCCCCTCAAGAAGACATGTGGCATCTCTCCTCTTGAACACCAAGCATCTGGGATCCTTGAGAAATACTCTCTACTAGTATTCTCTCCCACTGGAGATCTGTCTCTCCCCCTCAAGGATCACTCTCTCCTTCTCGGATGTGATCTCTTTAAGTGATAAGCTTTGATGTGATCTCTCTCTCCCCCTTTGACATCAATTTCCAAGAAGGGCTTGATAAAGATGTGATCTCTCTCTTCCCCTGCTGGAATTTGTCGTGAATGGGTTTGATCCTTGAGTCACAACCTAAAGCAATGATAAAAATGTGATTGAGGGAGTCCTGGATTAGGGGGTGTCCGGATAGCCGAACTATCACCGTTGGCCGGACTCCTGGACTATGAAGATACAAGATTGAAGACTTCGTCCCGTGTCCGGATGGGACTTTCCTTTGCGTGGAAGGCAAGCTTGGCGATACGGATATGTAGATCTCCTACCATTGTAACCGACTCTGTGTAACCCTAACCCTATTCGATGTCTATATAAACCGAAGGGTTTTAATCCAGGGACTAACAACAATCATACCATAGGCTAGCTTCTAGGGTTTGGCCTCTCTGATCTCGTGGTAGATCTACTCTTGTACTACCCATATCATCAATATTAATGAAGCAGGAGTAGGGTATTACCTCCATCAAGAGGGCCCGAACCTGGGTAAAAACATCGTGTCCCTTGTCTCCTATTACCATCCGCCTAGACGCACAGTTCGGGACCCCCTACCCGAGATCCGCCGGTTTTGACACCGACAGTGATGCTTGTAGAGGACAAGATTTATTGAGTGGAGCTGGATCAAAAGAAACACAGAACAAGTGGCAAACTGATTTTCCTGTTGTGAAATCGGTGGCACCGAGTGGTATGCTTCGGTGGTACCAAAAGTTTTCGGTTGGACCGAAAATAACAAATCGGTGTAACCGAGTTCATCGCAGAGAAAACACTTGTCACCTCAGCTCACTTGACTAATAAGATCTCACAAAGATTTGCAAGGAATTACTGAATGATATGCAATGAATTGGAATGCAGAAAATGCAGAGCAAACAGAAAGAAATCTAGATGAAGTTTTTTTTTTGAAAGGGGAAACACATATGCATGAGACAAATGCAAAAACTCTGAAAAGAACACAAGAGAACTTCATCTAGAGATGGTCGGCATAAAGTCACCTATGTTAGAGTATATTGACTTAGGAGTCAAGTGAGATCACTTGATCATAGGTCATACTCATCGTTTAAGCTCAAAATGGGGTTGCCATTTTTCGGTTAAGCATCTTGATGTATTCACATCTTGTTGAGGTTCTTTAACTCATGACTTGGAGTAAAGCTTCTCTAAGATGGAATAACATGCCTTGGTTTGTGGTGTCGTCCATGTAGTTGAACTTGTGTGGGTTGCTCAAGGTTGATGTAGCTTATCAAGAATTTGGAGCACCACTTGGAATTTGAGTCCATCTACCTACATGGGTTAGTTCGTGCAAGGAAGAGCACTTGTGTATCCAACAATGACAATCATGAAGCTCATCATAGAATTTGTCAAAGGATGTGTTAAATGGTTTTGTGCTTCCTTGGCTTCAACCACCTTTTGTAGAGACTTGGTGATGTAGAGATTGCTCAAGATATGAGTGGTTTACAATCTCATGGATTTTGATTCAACCAAGTACCTACATGGGTTAGATAACATGCAAGATACAAATATCTCCAAGACATAAGATTTCCATCATAAGAGAGATATCAAGGATTAGGCATAAGCTCATGTCTTGCATGTATCCAATGGAGTTTCTACTCCAAGTTTGAAGCATCAATGATGTTCAATTCTCCTCTTAACCTGCAAAACACTTTCTCATCAAGAGGTTTAGTGAATATATCCGCTAATTGCTTTTCGGTGCGAACATGCTTAAGATCAATGTCACCCTTAGCAACATGATCTCGAATGAAATGATGACGAACTTCAATATGCTTAGTTCGAGAATGTTGCACAAGATTATGACCAATTTTGATAGCACTTTCATTGTCACAAAGCAATGGAACATGTTTCACATATATCCCATAATCTTGAGAGTTTGGGTCATCCAAAGTAACTGAGCACAACATGAACCAGCGGCAATATATTCCGCTTCAGCGGTAGATAAGGATACCGTGTTTTGTTTCTTGGAGGACCAAGACACAAGAGATCTACCAAGAAATTCACAAGTACCTGAAGTGGACTTTCTATCAACCTTGTCTCCGGCATAGTCCGAGTCGGAGTAGCCAACAAGATCGAAAGAGGCCCTCTTAGGATACCAAATGCCAAAATTTGGTGTATGGATTAAGTATCTCACTATCCTTTTCACGGCCTTAAGATGACATTCTTTAGGAGCAGCTTGATATCGTGCACACATGCACACACTTAGCATAATATCTGGACGTGGAGCACATAGATATAACAATGAACTAATCATAGAGCGATAAACCTTTTGATCAACCGTTCATCATCTTTGGTTAAGTCAAGATGTCCACTAGTAGGCATGGGTGTAGACATACCTTTGCATTCTTGCATATTGAACTTCTTGAATAAGTCCTTGGTGTACTTCGTTTGAGAAACAAAAGTACCTTCATTAGTTTGCTTGATTTGCAATCCAAGAAAGAATTTGAGTTCACTCATCATAGACATCTCAAACTTCTCCAACATTAGCTTCCCAAACTTTTCACTAAAATGAGGGTTAGTTGAACCAAATATGATATCATCAACATAAATTTGGCATACAAAGAGTTCACCGTTAACCCTTTTAGTAAAAATTGTGGAGTCAATTTTCCCAATTTCAAAGCCTTTTTCAAGAAGAAACTTGGTCAAGCATTTATACCATGCTCTAGGAGCTTGTTTAAGACCATAAAGAGCTTTGTGAAGTTTGTAAACATGATCGGGTTTCTTAGGATTGACAAAACCGGGAGGTTGTTTGACATAAACTTCCTCCTCTATTTCACCATTTAGAAAAGCACTTTTAATGTCCATTTGGTACAAGGTGATATCATTGATGATTAGCATAGGCAAGTATGATGCGAATGGACTCAAGTCTAGCAACGGGAGCATAAGTCTCACCATAGTCCATACCTTCGACGAGACGTGCTTTGTTGCGAACTACTTGTCCATCTTCATCTTGCTTGTTGTGAAACACCCATTTGGTACCGATGATGTTGTGGTTGTTGTCGGGCTTCTCAACCAATGTCCAAACTTGGTTCCTCTCAAAGTTGTGTAGCTCTTCATGCATAGCATTTATCCAATCCGGATCTTCCAATGCTTCTTCAACCTTCATAGGTTCAATTCTAGATATGAAAGAATAGTTTTCACAAAAGTTAGCTAAATGAGTTTTAGAGCGAGTGATTCTCCCGGTTTGAATATCATTGTAGATTTGCTCGACGGGGTGGTCTTTAGCAATTCTTGCTCGAACTCGTGAAAGCTTTTGCTTTGTTCTTCGTTGAACATCTTCTTCATCTTGTTCTTCTTCTTGGCCTTCTTCATTGTTGGCGTTGTCGTTCTCTTGTCGAGGTGGAGAAGGAGGTTGTTGACGTTCGTGATGTTCTTCCTCGTTTTCTTCATCTTGGTGTTTCCCACTTGTGGATGCTTCCGTATCAACTCTTGGTTCACCTTGTCGTGAAGTAGAAGCTTCCAGTTGGACGGACGAGGTACTCTCCTTCACCTCCGTTGGACGGACCTCGCCAATAGACAAGTCTTGGATTGCTTCCGAAGGGGCTTTGTCTCCGACATCAATTGGCAATTGCTCTATTTGTGAGCCGTTAGATTCATCAAACTTCACATCTACCATCTCTTCAACCTTTCGGGTGAAATTGTTGTAGACACGGTAAGTGTGAGAGTTTGAGCCATAACCTAGTAGGAAACCTTCATGAGACTTAGGAGCGAATTTAGAACGACGATGCTTATCAAGAATGTAGCACTTTGAGCCGAATACTCGAAAGTATCCAACTTGGGGTTTGTTACCGGTGAGGAGCTCAGATGTCAGTCTTGCCGAGTAGCTTGTGAAGGTACAAGCGATTTGTTGAATGACAAGCTGTCTCAACCGCTTCTGCCCAAAAGTGCTTCGGCGTCTTGTACTGATCAAGCATCGTTCTTGCCATTTCGATGAGCGTCCGGTTCTTCCTCTCAACAACTCCATTTTGTTGATGTGTGTACGTAGCCGAGAATTCGTGTGAAATCCCTTCTTCGTCAAGAAAGGTGTCCACATTTGCATTCTTGAACTCCGTTCCATTTTCGCTGCGAACCTTCTTGATCTTCACTTCAAATTGGTTTTGGGCCTTTCTAGCGAAGTTTTTGAAGATCTTTTGGACCTGCAATTTATCATCGAGAAAGAACACCCACGTAAATCTTGAAAAATCATCAACTATAACTAAACCAAAAGAATTTCCACCGAGACTCTTGTAGGAGTTGGGACCAAAGAGGTCCATGTGAAGTAGCTCGAGTGGCCTCTTTGTGGTCATGATGTTCTTCACGGGATGCCTTCCTCCAACCTGTTTACCTGCTTGACAAGCACTGCACAGTCTATCCTTAACAAATATGACATCGTTGACACCAAGGATATGATTCCCTTTAATAAGTTTGTCAAGGTTTCTCATGCCAACGTGACCTAATCGTCTATGCCATAACCAACATTTTGAGGATTTAGCAATGAAGCAAGTTTTAGGTTGAGCCTTTTTAGTGAAATCAACAATGTATATATCACCTCTACGCACACTGGTAAAGACCATTTTATGATTGTCTCGACGAAACACTTGGCAATCAATTTTAGTAAATAGGACATTGAAACCGAAATCAGCAAGTCTAGATACCGAAAGTAGGTTGTAACCAAGAGATTCAACGAGCATGACATTCTGAATGGAGCTATCATGTGAGATGGCCACCTTACCGAGGCCAACCACCTTACCCTTTGAGTTGTCACCGAGAGTGACAAACTTTCGAGGACTATCATTTTCAACAAGCTCACGAAACATGTCTTTATCTCCGGTCATGTGATCGGTACATCCACTGTCAAGAACCCATTCCTTTCCTCCTGACACATATCCCCGAAGATTTGCCATAAGACCAAAGTGTCTCATTGCATCATCAAGATCAAGTCACTATCATCATCCTCATCATATTATCCATGTTCAACATCGTCATGTGGTGGATCAAATCCTAGAGAGGGTAATTCATTAGAGTGAGTTTGACAATGATCTTGCTTATGAATTCTTATAGCTTCGGAAATAATATCACTAATAATTCCAACATCTCCTTTGGCACGCATAAGGTCGGTGAGTTCAAATAGACGATCACCAAACATAGGATCACTAGTATTCATTTTACTCAAAGCAATAGACTTATAGAGAATTTCATCTAGATTTTTCAAGGAATAATTTGGAAAGCGTTCCTCAAGAAATTTCCATATAGTGTAGGCACACTCAAGAGTAGGCAAGATTCTAATCAAGTTTCTAGGCAAGCCTCTAGTGATAAGATTAACAGCTCTAAGATTTCTAGTCATGTCAATAGATTCATCAAGAGTAGGATGCATAGGATCAACATGAGGAGCACAAGGGCTAGCAATGTACATGTTCAAATGATATAGATTGAAAATTGCAAGCATCTCATTTTTCCACTCATGAAAATACTCTCCATCAAGAATAGGCACTCTATGTCTAAGACTCCCCAAAGTAGACTCATCCATCTTCCTCCAATGGTGATTAAACCAATGCAATGGAGACCAATGCTCTGATACCACTTGTAGGATCTTGAGAAGATATGTCTAGAGGGGGGTGATTAGACACTAAGTACCAAAGTTGCAGTTTTTAACCTTATTAAGGTTTAAGTGGAGTTTAGGCACAAGTTTAACTTTCTCAATACATAACAAGCAAGCATGCAAACAGTATATGAGCAGCGGAAAGTAAAGCATGCAACTTGCAAGAAAGGGAAGGGTTTGGAGAAATCAAACGCAATTGGAGACATGGATGTTTTTTCTCGTGGTTTCGATAGGTGGTGCTATCGTACTTCCACGTTGGTGGAGACTTCAACCCACGTAGGGTAACGGTTGCGCGAGTCCACGGAGGGCTCCACCCACGAAGGGTCCACGAAGTAGCAACCTTGTTTATCCCACCATGGCCGTCGCCCACGAAGTACTTGCCTCACTAGCGGTAGATATTCACGAAGTAGGCGATCTCCTTGCCCTTACAAACTCCTTGGTTCAACTCCACAATCTTGTCGGAGGCTCCCAAGTGACACCTAGCCAATCTAGGAGACACCACTCTCCAAGAAGTAACAAATGGTGTGTTGATGATGAACTCCTTGCTCTTGTGCTTCAAATGATAGACTCCCCAACACTCAACTCTCTCTCATAGGATTTGGATCTGGTGGAAAGAAGATTTGAGTGGAAAGCAACTTGGGGAAGGCTAGAGATCAAGATTCATATGGTAGGAATGGAATATCTTGGCCTCAACACATGAGTAGGTAGTTCTCTCTCAGAAATAGGATGCTGGAAGTGTAGGTTCAGTCTGATGGCTCTCTCCGCGAATGAAAAGGGGGTGGAGGGGTATATATAGCCTCCACACAAAATCCAACCATTACACAAAATTTACCAATCTTGGTGGGACCGAATCAACAAACTCGGTCAGACTGATTTTAGTAAACTTAGTGACCGTTAGGGTTTTCGGTGGGACTGACTTGCATCTCGGTAGGACCAATATGGTTAGGGTTAGGGCATAACTTAATCTCGGTGAGACCGATTACACAAAGTCGGTGAGAACGATTTTGATAATTAGCTAACCAGAGAGTTGGTCAGGCAAACTCGGTTGGACCGATTACTCAAACTCGGTGGGACCGATTTTGATAATGAGTCACCCAGAAAGTTTGCATTGTAATCTCGGTAGTACCGATTCTCAAACTCGGTGAGGCCGATTTTGATAATGGACATACACAGAGAGATTACAATCCCATCTCGGTAAGACCGAGATCCCTACCGGTGAGACCGATTTGCCTAGGGTTTGTGGCAGTGGCTAAGACATCAAAACTCTGTGGCGCCGGATAGGAAGAATCAGTGGGGCCGAGTTTGACTTTAGGTTTTAGCACATATGTGTGGAAGTGGGAAAGTAGTTGAGGGTATTTGGAGCATATCACTAAGCACTTGAAGCAAGAGGCTCATTAAGCAACACCTCATCCCTCCTTGATAGTATTGGCTTTTGCTATAGACTCAATGTGATCTTGGATCACTAAAATGTAAAATGAAGAGTCTTGAGCTTGAAGCTTGAGCCAATCCCTTGTCCTTAGCATCTTGAAGGAGTTCCCACATCCTTTAGTCCATGCCACTCCATTGTTGAACTTATCTGAAACATACTAGATAAAAGTGTTAGTCCAACAAGAGATATGTTGATATTAATTACCAAAACCACCTAGGGAGCACTTGTGCTTTCAGTTACTCCCCACTATAGAGGTAGTAACATAGACTAGTAACATTCTATGTTACTACCCATTGTCGCTAGTCTTATGTCACTCTATTGTGTACTTACTTGCTCTAATGCGTAGTATCATAGAGTAGCTAGTATCATATGTAGTACTTTATTTATATTGTCATGCATGACACATAGTAGCATAACATTTATTATGATACAGTTTTCATGATATGATACTTAACCCTCTCTTTCTTCATTTAATTAATTCTATGACAGCTCATCAAAATTTGCTAGTTGACATGCATGATACTAGCTATGATACCCCCTTACTATTAGCCTAGCAAAGGTGTACAGATCATTTGTGCGTCACTTTGTGAGTTTTCGTACGTTTGTTCGAGAAGCGGGGAGAAGTTTCAAACATTTCGTCATGAGAAAGTGCCACCGCGTGGGCCTAGTTGGTATTTTAATTACAGAAAATTTAGATGGAGTTCGGACGTCATCAAAATCGACGTGTGCCCGTGGGTGCTCTCACGACCCCGTGGAAAAAAATTGGTAAAGTTTGGCACAAGTTTTGATGACCGCTCCTTCCAAACCGGAGCATCTCACATGAAGGATCATGGTTTTCCAAAGGGAAAACTTTGTTTTTGCCACTCTAGTTTTTGCCAACTTTGCTTATGCCACTCTAGAATTTGACATTTCACTTTTGCCACTCTTAGCTTTTGACAATATATCACTTTTTCCATTCCGTGGCAAAAGCAAAATTTTCAGTGGCAATTATGATACATCGTCAAAAGCTAAGAGTGGCAAAAGTGAAATGAAAAATTATCGTTTTTGCCATGGAATGGCATTTGTGATGTATTGACAAAAGCCAAGAGTGGAAAAAATGAGATGTCAAATTCTACAGTGGCATAAGCAAAATTGTCAAAAGCTAGAGTGGCAAAAACAAAGTTTTCCCTTTTCCAAAAGGAGACGTGTCAATTCAAACTCCTGTGGTCGGTAACTTCATCGTTTGGCCTCATAAAAATTTCCATGGTACGCAATCACCATTATACCACCGGTTTGATATTCTGGCGCATTTCAGGTATCGTGTCGCGACCAGACCCGAATGGATCAAGCGCTCTGTGCTCAGTGTCATCCTGGATCAAGAATGCCGACACAAAGACAAGATTTCAAGGATTTATAGCAGAGTAGCAATCACACACTTATTACATCGTTGTCCACAAGGGAACTTAATACAATAATATGGCTTAAGGCCATCTAATAATAACAGCGAAGGCTTGGAAAACGAGTGAGTCCATCAACTCCAGCGGCATCACCGAGTATAGAACCACAACCTAACATCTTACTGTCGTTCTGAAAAGTCTGCAACATGAAAAGTTGCAGCCCGAAAACGGGTCAAGACATGGAATATCGGCAATGTAACACGAAGAGCAATGAATGAATAAGCCTATACTATATGCATATTTGGCTGGTGGAAAGGCTCTACGGTTACATTTTTGCGAAAAGCTGATTTTTCCCTACATCAAAGGAATAATTTTATTTAACTATCATGGTGGTTGTTAAACATTGAGAATGGTTGACATCCTCAATCCCAATTAAAAGTACTCATTAAAAACCCAATAACTTTATTATTAGAAGTAACATGTTGAGATTCACATGATAATCAAGTACCGGATACTCAAAACGTCCATAACCGGGGACACGGCTAATCATGATTAGTTTATACACTCTGCAGAGGTTTGCGCACTTTTCCCCACAAGACTCGATCGCCTCCGCTTGGTTCTCGCACTACATGGTGTTTGAGAAACGGATGACCGAGACATAGTCTTTCAGAAGCGCTAGCACCTTACATGTGGGTAGACCGTACCAACCTACATCCCCTACATCAGCTAGCCTACCCGTAAGAGTTCGCACAACTTAGTCAACTACGCCAGAGCCCATAATTGGCTTGTGGCTGCACACGGAAGTTTCCAGCTTGAATAATCTCATGATCCCTTAGAGCCCGGGTGGCGGTCCAAGAAATACAGCAAGTCCTCGATAGAAACCAGGTGCCTCAATCCACCCAGATGTGTGTTTAGGTTGCCACCTTAGATAAACCATTAATTTACAATCTCACATCTGTCATGGATATTCACTCACCCAATCCACGTCTACTAGCATAGCATGGCATAATAAGCAAACGTAGAAGTAACTCCCAAGGTTTCATAAGTAAAACAGTAATAGGTACTACCTCAATCTACTTCCCATCCCACAATTTAATTAGATCCTAAACATGCAAGTGTTTGAGGGTTTGATCTAATGCAATAAAACCGGTAGTAGAAAAGGTATGATCAAAGTGTTACTTGCCTTGCCGATGATCCGCGAGTCCTAGAGATTCAAATAACAAGCGGCGCACTCCGGGTGATCTAACGCAGACAAACAACAAGCATACAATAAGTACTCATCTAATGCACAGGAAATCTCGAATAAAAGATCTAACCAGATAGTTCAACTTAAGAACCACCGTGCAAAAGAATCGAATCAAATAAAGCATCGAAAGTCGGAACTCGAGAGAGAACGACTCGGTTTAGCAATCTGAAATTAGGTCAAAATTTCACAGTAGCAAAACTCTGTGAAAATAGGTTAGTCGGAACGGCGGTTTCATATTTAAACTCCAGCGCTTGAATCACCTGATTCCGATAAACGAGCAAGAAATAAAACAGTTTTGAAAATCAGATCTCAAATCAAATCGTAAAATAACGGATTAATTCCGATTAAAAAGAAAACGATTTAACGAGTTAAAAAGTGAGCGTTCGTTAACAGAACAAATCTAACGAACGCGTTCATTGAAGCGAACGGTTCGGTGGACGTTCGTTAAATAAGAAAACCGAATAAAAATAAAACCAATCTAGGTTTTTTTTAAAAAAACCGAACATTATTTTTTTTTAAAAAAAACCGGGTCGGTTTATTTGGGGAAAACCGGATCGGTTTTGGATCGGATCGGGGCGGCGGCGGGGCTACCTCCGGCGGTCTCCGGCGGGGTTCCGGCGGGTCGGGCGAGGGCGGTGGGTGGCGGCGAGGTCGGCGAGGGGCTCCGGCGACGACGGGAGACGGCGCGGCGTCCTTGGGGCGACGGCGGGCTCAAGGGCGGGCGGCGCGGCCTGGTCGAGGGCGGCGGGCGCGGGCGATGTGAGGAGAGAGGGGGGGCGGCGGTTATAAAGGGGGGCGTCCGGTTCCTTGGGGAAGGGGCGAGGCGGCCGGGTCGGAGTGGGACTCGGGCGGCGGCGGCGTTGCAGTGGCGGCGGAGTCCGCTGCGGACGCGCGCGAGGGAGGAGGCGGAGGTGGGCGGGCGCCGGGCACTGGGTTCGGCTGGTCTGGGCCGGGCCGGGCCTCGGTCCAGAAGGCGCTGTTTTTTTTAAATAAAAACAAAACAAATAAAATAAATATCAAATGAACTCCAAATTAATTAAAACAAATTTTCCCCGACTCCTAAAAATGAGTCGAACAAAATGAACTTTAAAAAAAAAATACATGCATAAAATTTTTAAAATGCTCATTTTTGCCTAAGCAAAATAAATCTTCCACAACCAAATTTGGTTTATTTATAATATCTTCATTTTTCCTAATTGCTTGGGAAAGTCATATTATTCCCTCTCGAAATATTTTTTTATAGGAAAAATGTTATGAAGATAATTTAAATAAATCCAATGATCCTATTTTCAAGATTTGGAAAATCCCAAATATGAAAATAATGAAACTTCCAACTCTCTCCGATGGTCCTTGAGTTGCGTGAAATTTCTAGGATCGGAAAAATGCGAGAAAATATGATATGCATGATGATCTAATGTATAACATTCCAAATTGAAAATTTGGGATGTTACAAACCTACCCCCTTAAGATGAATCTTGCCCTCGAGATTCGGGTTGACTAGAAAATAGGTGAGGGTGGTCCTTGAGCAAAACTTCCTCTCTTTCCTGTGTGGCTTCATCCTCGCAGTGGTGGCTCCAATCAACTTTGCAAAACTTGATAACCTTGTCATGGGTAACTCACCGCATAATCGAGAATTTTAATCGGTCTTTCCTCATATGTCAAATCATCCTTCAACCGAATTGCTTCCAATGGTACTGCGTCTCTTAACGGTACCTCTGCTATCTCGGGTGACATTTCTTCAATCGAGAAACATGGAATACATCATGAACTCCCCGACAGTCCTTCCGTAATTCCAACTTATACGCAACTTCTCCCATGCGTTGCAAAATCTTATACGGTCCAACTAAACGGGTGCTAACTTTCCTTTAACTCCAAAACGCTTAACTCCTCGGCGGGATACTCTGAGATATACTGTCTCCAACTTCATACTCAATCGCTGGCGCTTTGAATCGGCATAGCTCTTTGTCCGGACTGGGCTACCTTGAGCCTGTCTCGAATCAACTTAACTTTCTGTTCGCACTCCTTAATCAAATCTGGTCCGAACAACCGACGATCTCCGGTTCGTCCCATGACAACGGTGTCCTGCACCTTCTTCCATACAAAGCTTCAAAGGTGCCATCTTCAAACTGGTTTGGTAATCAGTTATTGTAGGAAAATTCTGCATACGGCAAATTATCATCCCAGCTAGATCCATAATCTAGGGCACAAGCTCTCAAAGATGTCTTCCAAAATCTGATTGACTCTCTCGGTGCATCCATCGGTCTGTGGGTGGAAAGTCAGACTCAATTCCAATCTAGTTCCCAATGTTTCGTGTAATCGGTTCCAAAATTTCAAGTAAATTGGGTTCCTCTCGTTCGATACATTGCTCCTCGGAACTCCGTGTAAGCATACAATTCTGGTCATGTATATCTTTGCCAACTTAGCACCGCTATAGGTAGTCTTGACCGGAATAAAATGAGCTACCTTGGTCAAACGGTCGACTATGACCCAAATCGAGTCATATCCTGAACGGGTCTTTGGCAAACCTGTGATGAAATCCATGCCTAGTTTATCCCACTTCCATTCGGTATCGGCAATGGTTGTAACAATCTCGCCGCTTCTGATGTTCTGCCTTTACTTTCTGACATACATCGCAAACTGCTACATACTCTGCAATATCCTTCTTCATTCCGGTCCACCAGAAAGTATTCTTCAAGTCCAAATACATCTTGGTGTTTCCTGGGTGAATCGAATAGGGTGAATCATGGGATTCTTGTAAAATCAACTTTCTGATCTCTGGGTCATTGGGCACATAAACACGGTCTTCAAACCATAAGGTATCGTGCTCGTCCTCACGGAATCCTTTAGCCTCTCCTTTGCTCATTTTCTCCTTTATAGAGGCAACTTCCTTATTTTCCTTTTGGGCTTCTCTGATTTTGTCCATCAGTGTCGACTGAATCTCCAATGCTGCTACATAGCCTCTCGGAACTATTTCCAAACATAGCTCTCGAAGGTCCTCGGCTAACTCATTGGGTATTCCTCCCATCAGTAGGGTATTGACGTGGCTCTTACGGCTCAATGCGTCCTTTCGACATTAGCCTTTCCGGATGATAATGCAATCTCATGTCATAATCCTTGATTAGCTCTAACCATCTCCTTTGTCTCGAGATTCAATTCTTCCGTGTGAAGATGTACTTCAAACTCTTGTGATCCGTATATACTTCACAATGATTTCCAATGAGAAAATGTCTCCACGCCTTCAAGGCATGCACAACGGCTGCTAACTCCAAATCATGAGTGGCATAATTCAACTCATGAGGCTTAAGTTGTCGTGAAGCATACGAAACAACTCTTCCTTCCCTGCATAAGCATCGCTCCAAGTCCTCGACGTGAAGCGCCGCAATACACCTCATAATCCTTAGTCCGATCCGCAATATCAAACCGTGAGGTAACCAATCTTTTCTTCAACTCCTGAAAACTTGCCTCACAGTCCTCAGTCCATATGAATTTATTTTCCTTCTTCAACAATTCAGTCATAGGCTTAGCAATCCTTGAGAAATTCTCAATGAATCTTCGGTAGTATCCTGTGAGTCCAAGGAAACTCCGAACCTCTCCAACGGTCGTTGGGGCTTCCCATTTGGTTACGGTCTCAACTTTCGTGGGGTCAACTGCTATCCCTTCTCCGGAAATAACATGTCCGAGAAATCCAACTTCCTTTAGCCAAAACTCACATTTGCTGAACTTGGCATACAACTGGTGTTCCCTCGGTTTCTCCAAAACCAATCGCAAATGTTCCTTGTGTTCCTCTTCATTCTTCGAAAAAATCAAAATGTCATCAATGAACACCACGATTTAACTTATCCAAAAACTCCATAAACACTTTGTTCATCGTGTTCATGAAATAGGCTGGTGCGTTAGTCAGTCCAAATGACATAACGGTATACTCAGATAGTCCATATCTCGTGGTAAATGCTGTCTTGGGTATGTCCTGCTCCCGAATCTTCAATCGATGGTACCGATCGCAGATCGATCTTGAAAACACCTTGGCTCCTTGCAAGCGATCAAACAGATCATTTATCATAGGTAGTGGGTACTTGTTCTTGATTGTTACTTCATTCAATCCACGATAATCAACAACCATTCTTAACGATCCATCCTTCTTCTCCACTAGCAAAACGGGTGATCCCCAAGGTGAAGAGCTTGGGCGTATAAAACCTTTATCCAAAAGTTCCTTAATCTGCTTCTTGATTTCGCCAAATCCTTTGCGGGCATCCTATACGGTCGCTTCGATATAGGGCCTGTTCCTCGCAACAAATGATCAAAAACTCAATGTCTCTATCCGTGGCATTCACGGCAACTCTTCCGAAATACATCAGATAATCCTTCACCACCGGTACTTCTTCCGTACCACTCGATAAGCAATTAACTTGTGCTCTCCTCGGCTCGTGCCGTGATACATACTTAATCCTTCTTCCTTCCGTGTGGTGAGCAAAATTGACCTTGCGGTACAATCTATGTTTCCTCCATACTTTGATAACCAATCCATTCCTAATATCACATCCAATCCTTGGGATTCCGTAACTATTAGGTCCGAGGGGAAAACATAGTGTCCAATCCTTAGTGGCAATCGATCACACCATTTACTAGCCATGTACTCGCCTCCGTGAGGTTACTAGCATGGGTGACCTAAGGGCTTGGGTTGGTAACTTGTACTTATCCACAAATCCCCTTGATATGTATGAATGCGATGCACCAAGATCGAAAAGAACAACCGCAGAAATGACTTAACCAAAAACTTACCGACATCGCATCGGGCTGATCTTCAACCTCCTCCACTTCAAGGTGGTTCACCGTCCTCTATTGAAAGGGTTGGGCTTCTTTCCGTAGCTTCCATTGCCATTTCCATTCTCGCCTTCTCGACAGTCATTTGCATAGTGCCCGCCTTGCGGCACTTAAAGCAAGTAACATGACTCAGTCTACTTTGGATGGTGTTGACGGGTTGGTGCGATTACATCCGTTGCTTCCTCCATTCCCTGCTCCCACTCTTGGTGCTGTTATGGTTATGCGAATTTCCTCCTCCATGGGTATGCTGAAACTGAATTCCTGATTTAGGGGTATAACGAGGTTTCTGCTGAGCTCCAGAGTTATACTTCCCTTGTCCATACTTCCGCTTGCAGTTCTCAATTTGCTGCTGCTTTCCTTCAATCATGAGGGCTCGGTCTACTAACTCCTGGTAGTTGTTGAAACTTGCTACCATCAACGGCATACTGAACTCATCATTCAGTCCTTCTAGAAACTTCTCCTGCTTAGCTGCATCCGTAGCAACGTCATCCGGGGCATAACGTGCTAATTTACTAAAGTCATCCACGCACCGCCAACAGATCCTTCCTCCTTGGCGTAAGTTGTGAAACTCACGCTTCTTCATGGCCATAGCTCCTGCTGAAACATGGGTCAGCGAAAAGCTTCTTAAACCGATCCCATGTGACAAAGGTGTCTACCGGTAAGTGGTCGTGAAATTCTCCCACCATGTCAGCTGGTCCTTCAAGTTGATGCGCTGCAAACTTCACTCTTTCTCCATCCGTGCATCCTGCAGCGGGTCAGCTCCTTCCTATCTTGCGGAGCCGGTCATCTGCTACAATTGGCTCGGTGCTCTTTGGAATACACCGTGGTTCAGTCTAAGGAAACGAGTCGGATGATCCGCAGTGGTGGTGGTGGCGGTGGGTTGTTGTTGTTGTTGCCACGGTTCTGTACCAATGTTTGAATCAGGGTATTCTGCCGCTGAATCAATTGGGTGATCTCTCAAGGGAAAACAAATCCGGGTCGCGTCTGGAGGCATCTGATGGGTTTAGAAAAGATGAGAATTTAGAATAGAATGAGGTCTAAGGGGAATCACTACCCAAATGCACATGAGCAAATACACACAAAATCACTTCATTCAATCAAACAAGGCTTACAATGATCTAACTATCGCAAAAGTGCGTGTACTATAATGGTTACATGGAGGGAAATACTACTAATATGTGGGGGACTTCTACTAATTTGAACCGGTGGAAGACTCCATAATGTCTGCTCCAGCTTCGTCTTCAAAGTCGGGTTCACTTGGATCCGAATCGGTGTCGTCGATGTTGATGTAGTCGCTTGGGTGATTGACATACTGGTCTTCATTCCTGAGCGCCAACTTCTTCTTCAGTTCTTCAATCTCGTACTTAAGATCGTTATTGTGTCTTGCTAGAGCTACGATCTCGTCCATATAGTCTTTGCGTGTTGTCTTGAGTTCTTCTTCAAGCTCGATGATCCTTTCCTTTGTCTTCTGCAACTCCAACATATCATTGCACATCTGGTTCTCCTGGCGTCGAATGTGCTGATTTAACTCCTGGATAAATGCTGCAATGGATCTATCCTTCTTAGTGTTGACGACGTCCCATTTGTCATCTCGGCGTCCGCAAATCTGGTAGATTGTGTCCTTGAGGTCTTCTTGGTAAACTTCTCCAATGCGTCCCATGGTGATGTGAGCTGCCATGCTCTTTCCTGCACTCCAAGTTGGTGCAATCAAAACACTATCTATAGGCTTGGTGATTGGGGCGAATGTCCTTCCCGAACGTGAGCATGAATCTTCCAAATAGCTCCTCTTCAGCAGAGTGGCGTTGAAAGTCCCGTGAAGCTTGGTAATCCAATGTTCAGTACTTAGTAACATCCTTCAAGTGAAATCAAAATGGTGTGCATTCATATGGTAGGGTTTAATTGATCTTCGCTTCCGTCATCCTAAAGAGAGTAGAAAAGATTAGGAGTTAGAAAATGAGAAGAGAGTAGAGATCTATGGAATTATCTTAGTGGTCGTGTCCTATAGTCGGGTGGTGCTCGATACCATTCTCTGTCATGACTGCATCCGAATGGATCTAGCGCTCGTGCTCGATGTCATCCTCGATCAAGAATGTCGACACAACATAGTACTTCAAGGATTTATAGCGAGTAGCAATCACACACTTATTACATCGTTGTCCACAAGGGAACTTAATACAATAATATGGCTTAAGGCCATCTAATAATAACAGCGGAAGGCTTGGAAAACGAGTGAGTCCATCAACTCCAGCCGCATCACCAGTATAGAACCACAACCTAACATCTTACTCGTCATTCTAAAAGTCTGCAACATGAAAAGTTGCAGCCAAAAACGGGTCAAGACATGGAATATCTTTGGCAATGTAACACGTAAAGAGCAATGAATGAATAAGCCTATACTATATGCATATTTGGCTGGTGGAAAGGCTCTACGGTTACATTTTTGCGAAAAGCTGATTTTTCCCTACATCAAAGGAATAATTTTATTTAACTATCATGGTGGTTGTTAAACATTGAGAATGGTTGACAGCATCCTCAATCCCAATTAAAAGTACTCATTAAAAACCCAATAACTTTATTATTAGAAGTAACATGTTGAGATTCACATGATAATCAAGTACCGGATACTCAAAACGTCCATAACCGGGGACACGGCTAATCATGATTAGTTTATACACTCTGCAGAGGTTTATGCACTTTTCCCCACAAGACTCGATCGCCTCCGCTTGGTTCTCGTGACTACATGGTGTTTGAGAAACGGATGACCGAGACATAGTCTTTCGTAAGCGCTAGCACCTTACATGTGGGTAGACCGTACCAACCTACATCCCCTACATCGCCTAGCCTACCCGTAAGAGTTCGCACAACTTAGTCAACTATGCCAGAGCCCATAATTGGCTTGTGGCTGCACACGGAAGTTTCCAGCTTGAATAATCTCATGATCCCTTAGAGCACAGGTGGCGGTCCAAGAAATACAGTAAGTCCTCGATAGAAACCAGTGCCTCAATCCACCCAGATGTGTGTTTAGGTTGCCACCTTAGATAAACCATTAATTTACAATCTCACATCTGTCATGGATATTCACTCACCCAATCCACGCCTACTAGCATAGCATGGCATAATAAGCAAACGTAGAAGTAACTCCCAAGGTTTCATAAGTAAAACAGTAATAGGTACTACCTCAATCTACTTCCCATCCCACAATTTAATTAGATCCTAAACATGCAAGTGTTTGAGGGTTTGATCTAATGCAATAAAACCGGTAGTAGAAAAGGTATGATCAAAGTGTTACTTGCCTTGGTCGATGATCCGCGAGTCCTAGAGATTCAAATAACAAGCGGCGCACCGGTGATCTAACGCAGACAAACAACAAGCATACAATAAGTACTCATCTAATGCACAGGAAATCTCGAATAAAAGATCTAACCAGATAGTTCAACTTAAGAACCCTGTGCAAAAGAATCGAATCAAATAAAGCATCGAAAGTCGGAACTCGAGAGAGAACGACTTTGCTTAGCAATCTGAAATTAGGTCAAAATTTCACAGTAGCAAAACTCTGTGAAAATAGGTTAGTCGGAACGGCGGTTTCATATTTAAACTCAGCGCTTGAATCACCCGATTCCGATAAACGAGCAAGAAATAAAACAGTTTTGAAAATCAGATCTCAAATCAAATCGTAAAATAACGGATTAATTCCGATTAAAAAGAAAACGCATTTAACGAGTTAAAAAGTGAGCGTCATAATGAATCTAATCTAACGAACGCGTTCATTGAAGCGAACGGTTCGGTGGACGTTCGTTAAATAAGAAAACCGAATAAAAATAAAACCAATCTAGGTTTTTTTTAAAAAAAACCGAACATTATTTTTTAAAAAAAAAACCGGGTCGGTTTATTTGGGGAAAACCGGATCGGTTTTGGATCGGATCGGGCGGCGGCGGGCTACCTCCCGGTCTCCGTGGGTTCCGGCTGGCTGGGCGAGGGCGGTGGTGGCGGCGAGGTCGGCGAGGCTCCGGCGACGACGGAGACGGCGGCGGCGTCCTTGGGGCGACACGGCGGCTCGGTCGAGGGCGGCCAAGGGCGATGTGAGGAGAGAGGGGGGCGGCGGTTATAAAGGGGGGGCGTCTGCCTTGGGGAAGGGGCGAGGGCGGCTGGAGTGGGACTCGGGCGGCGGCGGCGTTGCAGTGGCGGCGGAGTCCGCCAAAGTGACGCGCGAGGAGGAGGCGGGAGGTGGGCGGGCGCCGGGCCTGGGCTGGCTGGCTGGGCCGGGCTGGGCCTCTCGGTCCAGAAGCGCCTGTGTTTTTTAAAATAAAAACAAAACAAATAAAATAAATATCAAATGAACTCCAAATTAATTAAAACAAATTTTCCCAGACTCCTAATATTGAGTCGAACAATATGAACTTTAAAAACAAAATACATGCATAAAATTTTTAAAATGCTCATTTTTGCCTAAGCAAAATAAATCTTCCACAACCAAATTTGGTTTATTTATAATATCTTCATTTTTCCTAATTGCTTGGGAAAGTCATATTATTCCCTCTCGAAATATTTTTTTATAGGAAAAATGTTATGAAGATAATTTAAATAAATCCAATGATCCTATTTTCAAGATTTGGAAAATCCCAAATATGAAAATAATGAAACTTCCAACTCTCTCCGATGGTCCTTGAGTTGCGTGAAATTTCTAGGATCGGAAAAATGCGAGAAAATATGATATGCATGATGATCTAATGTATAACATTCCAAATTGAAAATTTGGGATGTTACATATCGATAGCTATATTTAAGACATTTTTTGAGATTAACGTGCATTTTTTGCATAAAAATAAAATTACAACCGGAACTGCATGTGCTGTCGAAAGGGATGAGGATCGTCGTTCGATCTAGGAGCATCCAACGGTGCAGACGTACAATCCGTGGGGTTTGGGTTCTGGCCAATCAGAAAGCATGACTTGGATCATGGGCGGGGTGGCGGGGTTTGGTCGGCACACGGCTTTCTTCAGCGAACCGTGTGTTATTCGCGAACCAGATTGCATATTTTTGTTCACACATACTGTAGTGAGATCGAGTGAGTGTGCTACCTCTATGATATAATAATAATAATAATAATAATAATAATAATAATAATAATAATAATAATAACAACAACAAAAAACAGTTCATATTCATTGCCTGAGCTGACAGCATATCAAGGTCAACATATTAACGGTTCTTACATCAACAGAAAACCGGGCATAACTCACAAATTCAGTACACGCGACAGTTCTAAATTGAACGAATTAAGTTGCAGGATAGGCATAAAGAGTAGTCTTACGGCTTAATTCCCATGTACACGGGGGAACTGGGATCATTAAGTTGACCTCGAATGAACTTGGGGTTTTTGATGATTTTACGCTTCTCTGTAATGCCTTTGGTGTGCGATCCCTTGGTGGCAACTCATCAAATTCATCGCATTTCGTCCTGGTCGGCAACATCGCCGACACCCAAGACTTTCTCTTCCGATGCATCGCTAAATGGTCGTTTATGCAAGGGGTCTTCCACAAAGAAAATCTGGGTAGCATCACTGGCAAGAATGAATGGGTCCGTGTGATATGCCATCGTTGTCCTGTTAACACAGGTCTTCCTGTACTCATCAATCCTTACCTGACCAAGTGGGATCCATGCGCACCTGAATAATGCCACCTTAACTTTCACATAGTCAAGCTCCCAAATCTCTTTGATGGTTCCATAGTATAGCCTTTTATTAGCTTCATTTATGGTCATGCATTCTATTCGAACATAGTTGTTCTGATACGAGGTCTTCTTATCACGTTCCTCAGCGTAGAACGTGTATCCATTTATGTCATATGCTTGGTACGTCAACACCATAGGTAACGGCTTTTGTGCCAACCACGTAGCAATGTCATCGATGGATCCTTGTGCCAAACGATTCTTCAGCCATTCGGTGTACTTCTTAGTGTGCTCCTTCATCTCCACTTCTGATGAAGGCACCATTTGTAAGAAGCTTTGGCATATCTCCGCCAAGTGTTCTTCGAGATAAGCGATGAGAACTGGGCTGTTAAGCGATCTGCCAAATGGGATTCCTCCGCCAATTCTCCGGTGCAGCCATTTGCGTGCCAGCAAGGACCGGCTTACCTTTCACCCTTCCCTCGTGGCGAGAGAGGGGCAGACCTATAGGTCTTTGTTTTATGTATTCGGTGCAAAACTCAACCACCTCCTCCGCGGTATAACCTTGTAGGATGCTTGCCTCTGGATAGTTTCAGTTCCGACAAAAGCGCTTCAGTATTCCAATGAACAGCTCGAAGGGATACATGTTGCGAAGAAACACAGGACCACAATACTTTATCTTGTCGACAAGGTGCACAGTGAGATGGACCATGACACCAAAGAATGACGATGGGAAAAACATCTCTAGGTTGGACAATATTCTTGCAATATCATCTTGCATATTATCCAACTCTTCCGGATCTACAACTTTCTGCCATAGTTTGTTGAAGAAATCACAGAGGTCAAGGAGTGTGTTTCTTATATCTTTGTCCATCAGATTCCTGATGGCCACCGGGAGGATTTGTGTCAACATTATGTGGCAATCATGGGACTTCATGTGTCCCAACTTCATTTCACCTGAGCTCATATCCACGAGACTTGTGATGTTTGCGCAGTAGGAAGAGGGTGTCTTAACTGACAACAAATAGGTGAAGAACTGTGTTGCTTCTTTTGTACAGAAATTGTAACTCTGGCGAGCTTTGATGAATTTGTCATCATCTTCTGCTTCACTCTTACGTTGTGATTTATCAGCAAGCATATCAAGCCGTGAACCGTCACCATCCTTTCTTTTACCTTTAATCTTGAGCAGAGTACCAAGGATGCTTTCACATACGTTCTTCTCTACGTGCATGGCATCGATGCAAAGGACGCATAATAGAATCTCCCAGTAAGGTAATTTCTAGAACACTGATTTCTTCTTAAACACTTGATCCTTCGGTGTTAGTTTCACCGTCAAAGGGTGGTTCTTGCCAAGCACAACATTAATTTTTTTAGCCATGTTGTGGACCACCTCCCCGTCATAGGGTCTTGGGGCCACACCTGCCTCTGCCGTACCATCGAATTCAGCTTTCATCTTTCGGTATGGGTGATTCATCCGCAAGAACCTACGATGACGCATATACACTGTTTTGCGCGAGTTGGGAAGTCTTCTGCTAGCTGTCCTATCCATGCATGTGACACACCCTACATCTCCCCTTGTTTTCTGCCCCGAAGTGTTGCCTAATGTCGGCATATCTTGAATGGTGTGCACCAGCATCGCATGTAGATTGAAAATCTCCTTTCTATAAGCATCATAACATTTTACAAAGAAAGCATCTATCCACACAATCGTCAGCTTCTTCTACCAAGAGTCGAAAGTAAATGTCGATGTCATTTCCAGGTTGCTTCGGGCCTTGGATAATCATTGACATCATGATGTATTTTTTCTTCATACACAACCAAGGAGCTAGGTTATATATGCACAGAAGCACCGGCCATGTGCTGTGATTGGTGCTCAAATCGCCAAAAGGACTCATCCCGTCAGTACACTCCCCGAGCTTTATACTTCTAGGATCCTTGGCAAAATTTTCAAAGTTGTTGTCGATTAATTCCCACTGAGCCCCATCTTTCGAGTGCCTCAGAAACCTATCCACAATTCGCTCATCATGATGCCACCACAACCTCTTTGCCTCTCTAGGGCTTGCAAACAAACGCCTCAACCTTGGAATTAAAGTCAAGTAACAAACAACCTTGAACGGGATTCCTGTCTTGATCTCGTCGTCCAATTTGTACTTGTCCTTTGCTCTCCTGTGCCTGTATCGTGCATGCTTGCATGTGGGACATGCACGAAAAACTTTGTACTCATCACGGTACAATATACAATCATTCACACAAGCGTGTATCTTCTGTACTTCAAGTTCCAATGGGCAAACAATTTTCTTCGCTTCATTCGTGCTTCTGGGGAGCACATTATCTTCCGGAAGAATATCTTTGAAGATACCTAAGATCTCTGTGAAGCCCTTGTTTGATAGACTGTTTGCTGCTTTAAATTTGAGAAGCGCCAGGGTGGCACTCAACCTAGAATATTTCTTTTTGCAACCTGGATACAATTCTTTCTTGGAATCCGCATCAATGGTTGGCAGATCCTTGTACCCAATCATATCCTTTTCGGGCCGCCGAATCTACAATCATAGCAGCAAAATCGCATATCAAGATCGCCGTCATCTGTGTGGACGCCTTGGTTTCAGCATGCTTCGCTTTCCTGTTCCATTGGTAGCTTGACGCCTCTGGCCCGATGTTAGATCCAACATCCATGTGACACTGACCGGAGTTTGGCATCTCGCTGCCCTGGGTATCTTCATCCATGACCTCCTCTTCACCGTGTCTGGTCCAACGTGTATATCCATCCATGAATCCCCTAGAGACTAAGTGCATGTGGACATCTGCAACTTCATGTGACTCTGTATTGGTACAATCAGTACATGGACACAGGATGTAATCCACATCACCAATTCTCCTCTTTGTACTTTCAGCCAAATTCATGAACTCTGTCATGCCATAGATAAAATATGCGATTTTCCGATTCTTCATCCATCGAGATCGTTCCATCTCCAGGAGACGAATGGTAATTAAAAAAACAACAACATTAATACACGGATTAACTGTTGCCCAGAGATGCGTGCATAAATCACAAGGTTTTATTTTAATAATTACTGAGGGCGCTCCATGTTGTTATCCAGATGTGCAGTGACAAAAATTAATGGCCAGTCAATTTACACGCAGAGTACTAGTACAACACTACACTTAGGAACTGAATACCTTAATTAAGCCACTCACGAAAAGAATACCTTAATTAATCAGCCGCGCGGCGACCTCCACCCAGCAGACAGACAAGCGTGATGAGGTGGCGCGCCGAGATAGCAGGGTCGAGGAGCAAAGCTTAGTGCGGCTGCCGCCTGAAGTTCGACCTCCACTATCTCGCCATCGACCGCGATGGATGTGCTCTAATCACGCCGTAGCCGACCTCTTTGGTTGAGCTCCTCCTATCTCCCGCCGCAGACCGAGGATTGACCTCCTATGACGCTGCCACCGCCCACCGACCGAGGATTGACCTCTTCTCTGGTAGCCGCTGCCTAGGCCGCCGCCACCATCTCTATATGCAGAGCGGCTGTTTTTTTACGAATATCCGCGGAGCGGCTGTTTACACGGTATCTCACTGTAACTCAATTATATGGACAGGGTAGTACATCACATACGGTTATGTAACGGAAACCGTGTCTAACCTACGTTGTCTTCTCACACAGTTTGGTGCAAAAATCGTGTGTGACGTTGTAATACCCAACACAAACGACATGTACAAACAGTGTGCCGTATACAACATATATATAGTGCCATTAGTAGTTCCCGACCATTAGCTTATCTCCACAGTTTCCCCATTTCCCCAAATCCTCACATAGCCTCCAAATTCCCTCGCATACCGACATTGGGGAATGTGGACGAGTGGTGCCGATGGTTTTGTGCGGCCGCTTCCTCGTCAGACGCCGAGCACTTGCCTAAGGTCATTAGAAGGCAGGTGTACTACAGATCCGAATCGTCCTGTCAGGTTCCAATCTATCCTGATCTTTTTTAGCATGTCCAAAGTATAGATCCTTGCTGAATCCGTCTGAATGACCCCCCCAGAAAACGATTCACCGCGGATCCGAGCTTAACTCCGCACTCCGCAACACGAAGTTCGACCGAAGTTTTGCGCCACATAGAAGTACCAAAAGCTAAGTTGTGTGCACGGGCACACTCCCGCTCGACGTGTATGCACGGAGGGATTCGACATTGGCAGGCGGTTTCTCAGTTGAGGTTAGTGCTGATTAAGTTCATCATTTTACTTCAGTTAATGCCACCGCTCATCCAGAATACTATTTAACATTGGAGGGATATGAGGCTTGTGCCTTTGTTAACTGGCTGGATGAAGAAGGGAATGGCAGGGCTCGGAGTGTTATCACCAAGCTCGCAGAAGATAACGTAAAGCTGAAGAAGAAACTGGCTGATCTGGAATGTACAATCAGTACGATGAAGCAAGAAAGAATCAATCACAGGCAACAGATAAAAGCAAGAGACAAGAAGGAACTAGCATGTGTAGTTGTGGTTGTCTCATTAGCCATGTTCTATGCGCTGTTTGCAATGATGATTAGGGGTTTTGTTTGACAGTATTGCTAAAGCACATCTAGATGTGCTCTAAGTAATGCACATCTAGGTCCTATGCCATTGATGTTACGCGAAGATTCATGCAGATATTTTTCTTGGTCTTTTTCTTTTCCTTTCTAGTTTGATTATTACCGCTTTATCAATAAGAAGAGCTCAATGTATTGCTTGCCAACTGTCCTACTCCGCTTAGATCGGTACGGTGCATAATCCCAAAACTCGTTCCTTGTTTTTGTCCCAAAGGAAACCAGCCAAATAGCCAATAGGAGTCTTATGCAACCCCGGGAATTTGGAGCGATCGGGTACAAATAATTGCGGTTGATTATATCAGCGGTTAGATAATACGCCAACCCCGCTTCAATTGGCGGTTCCTCTTCTCTCGCATACCCCGCTTAAGTTTCCACCATCTTCATCGTTCTCGGCAGGTCAGCTACACACCGGCACACACTCGCAGCCATGTCGAAAGCGATAGCGAGGACGACCGCCAGCACCCGCGCCTCATGATAGGTCAACATCGGAATCATCCCGCCGCCTTCCATGAGTCCGCGCCGAGCCCGCACCTCGATATATCCGGTTCATGGAAGGGACATCAGCCCGAGTTGTCGACGACAACCGATGCATTTGAGGAGCCATCGAAGGACGAAGAAGAGGATGACGATGAGGAGGAGGAGGAATGGTTGAACAAGGAGGAGGACGACAACGACACCAACGACGATGACGACGGCGACGATGATGAAAAGCCAACGGTCAGCGCCAAGAAGCGTCCTCGCCAAGACGATGTTGCGGGGCCACCCAACAAGAAAAACAAGAAGAAGAAGGACTAAATTAAGCATCAGATATATCTCTGTTTATCCTGTCAATCTCATCGCAGACGGTTAGTAATATGTATTCGACAGAGATCTTCTATATTATTGCCAACAGGTTGGTTTGTTGAACTGTGTGCCCTGACGAGCACACAATTCACAAAAAAAGACCGTATGGGCTGTCTATAATGATCGCATACAATACTGATTACCGACCTGTTTGCCGGGTATCACAGACATCTTGTTACGCCGAATCGTTTGTGTTCACCTCACTCATCATAAACGGTTCATCGGAGTGAACTATATGTCGTATATCGCACACACCTTGCACTACAAAAAAATACACTTCCGTGATGATACGCGTTTGTCACAATAGGTCACATTTTCTGTCATGCATGTACAACCATGACAAATTTATGACAGAATCAAGATAGTCATACCTGTGATGTCGTAGAAGTATTCCATGACATTACCAAAATTATCATCACGGAAGTGTCCACTTTCATGACGATAAATCGTAAGGCCATGTATGCTTTCGTCAACGGTGACCGACACGTGGCATCCACCGTAATCGGAACGCCGTTAAGCTATTGGGTCGGGTTTTGATCCGATAACCCGTTAACAGCCCCACCAATGGGAAATTTCCACGTGTAAAATTCTTATTGGCCGGACGAAACACGTGTCACCGTCGCTGGGTCGATAGGCGCCTATGATATGTCGACACGCACACGGCCCACCACTGGCCCATTTAGCTTACAAAGCCGGCCTGTTTGACTTGGTCAAAAGTTAATGGGCTGGACCATGAAAAGCCTGTTAACGGTCTCCTCGCAAATAGCCCATTTTACGGCCCGTTAACTCACGGCTCGTTAGGCCCTAAAGGAAATCGGCCCAACAACGTCATCTGGGCCGTCGAATATAACACCAGCCCATTTCACTTTCGGCCCATGTATGGCCCACGGCGTCTTTCGGCCCATATGAGGCCTTTCAGATCTTTCGCCCTTTACGTGCCCACGGTGACTCTAGCCCATAATGAACAGTAATTTCCTTTATACCCATTAACGGCCCGTGACTTACATGGGCCGTTTCTAGGCCGTGTTAGCTTTCGGCCTATTGACGGCCCATACGTTCTTGGGCTCCTTTTCGGCCCTCGATTACTTCCGCCCATTCTTGGCTCGTTCCCTAATGGGCCAAACTCGTCCCCATGGCAAGAGTCGGCCCACATCGGCCTGTTCCCCTAATGGGCCAAATTCGCGCATGGCAAGAGTCGCTCACATCGCTCGTTACCCTAATGGGCCAAATTCAGCCCATGGCAAGAGTCGGCCCGCTTACGCCTCGTTAACCTGCTATACCGCTTTCCAAATTTCGGCCCTATATTCTCGCCCATTAACGACCCGTTATGCCTGTGATGTAATTAAGCCTTTTTGTCCCACGGCTCGTTAACGGCTGTTACCGCGGCCGGGCCGATACCAATTACGCTCGACACGGCCCATGTAGACCCATTTATCCGACGGCCCGAGGCCCACCGATTGCAGGCCCATTTATCGACGGCCCGTAGGAGACCCATGGATCCTACGGCCTGTATATGGCCCATGGTAGTTGCGGCCACTAGCAAACCAGGGAAAAAGAAGACTAGGAAATAGATAAGGCTGAAACTAACACTAGGCTATTAAGGCGATTGCACAGATTACATCCACTCGGCATCAAAGATCGCCACTAGTGCAAATATAGGGAACACCCTACACTATACAAAAATGGCTTGCTGTTTTCTTCAAATTTATGGGTCGCACGTTAAGAATAAATTTTGTATCACACCAAAACAAATTACAACTATATAACAAAAGGAAGGTTGGCATAAAACTTAATAGTCTAGCGTATAAATGCACCACGAGAAGTTCGTAAGCTCAGTTCATTTGACCTCGATCACGCTTTTCATGTCAGATTGTCCGATGGAGCACCAAAACCCTCGCCTACATTTCCCTAGGCTCTCGAACAACATAGCAAATGTCCGATAGTCCTGTTTCAAAACCATGCATATCTTGACGACATTGAGCAATGTTTCTCCTTGTTTCACAAAGGGTCTCTGTTAGGGAATGGACTTGTGTCTGGAGCGCAGATACAACATTGCTTTGAGCTTGCATATCTTGATCATGAGGAAGTTTGGACGATATTGCCTTAACAACCAACCCAGTATTACGCAGGAACGTGCTTTTGGCACTGTTAGTGGATAGGTACTGACCCACTATAGCAGGAGCTGACATTGCGGTTATATTGTCCATTTCTTCACATTGTATTGAGGGCTAAGGATAAAGAGACGAAGTTTATAATACGGTAAGCATAGTATGACATCATTCATATCACAAAACAACTGAGAACAGACAAATAGGCAATTGTAACGTTGTGTGGGCAAGTCCAAAGACGGAACTAGATTACGGGTCAAGATCAAAGGAACATCACTCCTCTCTTTTAAACCTTGTAAGGTGCAATGATACGCTAAGACAATTGTGTATAAAATTGAAAATAGTAGTAGACATTGGCTGCAAACCATGCAGTTCAAGGCACAAGTCAGAGTAAGTAGTAGTTGAAAGGCATGAGGATTAAGGACTTACAACAAATGGCTTTGATCGGTGTAGTCATGCCCTTCTTCTTCTTTGGTGTGACAGTCCTTGAAGATTTCCACAAGATTTGGTTCAGGTACTTTTTGGTCCTTATGGCTTTCCTCCGTGATTTCAACAAGTCAATATAGATCTCGATAGTATGGTACAACGAAAAGAGTGAAACAAAGACTACTTACAAGAGCCTCGCAGCAGCAATATAGCTACGAGATCCCGTCACCTGTTGAATTTCACTTTAAATGACGGTTGGCCTTGTTCTTTGAACAGTTCACCTACAAGAAGATAGATTTGTGTGGCACATGCGTAAATAGGACTTCAACATGTGATCGGATCACATATATATAATGTACACGATACTTGGATCGCATCGTGTTTAACAAGGCCCTCCATCTTCATCCGATATATTTTCCATCGCAGATGTTTGGGAAAGTTCACCGTTAGCCTTGCCTTCAAAGTGAGTTTTCCTCAAGTTATACCAATACCGCCGCAGAAAGCGCATTTGAAAACATGGGTGCAAGCTTGTCCGTTGCATCATCTTGGCTATCCAACTTGAACCTCATCTGCTGAAAATTATGGGAGTCTCATTATCGAGAACCTAGAAAGTATGGGATGAGCAAGACGATATTACTAGTTTCCATACATAACCATACTTACAGATAAATGGTCGAGGAAGGTGTTGAACTGGGTTTCAGATTTGTCATTCTGCATCAATCCATCTTTGGGAGGATACGTACATGACACCTAACGGCAACCGCTGCCTCGATACTAACTTGGTGACGTCAGAAAGCATCACGTGGCCTTTTTAAACCTACCTCAAAACGGATCTCCATTCTTCCTCCTCTAGATTTAGTTAACCTATCGAGCATTATCCCCGATGTTTGTTTCCTCTTGCGCCTAGGTGCTAGTCCAACAACGAACATAGGAAGTGTTAGTGTACATCAAACTGTGAGACTACATATAAAGAAGCATGCAATCAGAACTTGACTCCAGCAACTACCTTCTTGTTGTTGAAGCTCACAAGGTTCATCTAATATTGCCAACTCGTCTTGTGTCAAGAGTGCTTGGGAAGTAGTGTCGGGTGGCAAGGGAGCTTGGGAACATGCTGCTAGCTCAGTTGACGCACGAGTAAGTCGTGCAGCTAGTAGTACTGTGGTAGGTGTTGCAAGAACTAGGGTTGTCTCTACTTGTTTGGTGGCAGCTATTTGTTTCCGTTTGGCTTTTTTTGCAACTCGTGTAGCATGGGATGCCGTATTTGTAGAATTTTCCGCTGGGCTATGACCTTCTATTGCACCATCAGTACTAGCAGAATCTGCAGGATTCATCCGCTTCTCATTCCCTGCCATTCTGTGTTTCTTCCTCTTTCTCTGTGCCATGTTAAGTCAAGTTTACAAGAAAACGAATAACAATTTAGTTCTTCGTAACAAACTGATGCGTGATGCGCATTTAACCGAACTTTGATGTTAGACAACCACATGATAGGAGGATGTAATATGTATGAAAAACAGGATGGAAGAGATAACCGTAACTATGATGTGTAAACTAAGAAGAAGACATTTCACCAAATTAGAAGCAATGCAATGGAAGGTAGACACCATATGAAATATGCTACAAATATCGCTTCCGCCAAGTTAATAGTGTCTCATCATAAATGGCGTTTAAACAAATGCTAAGCAAGATAAGAAATAAATCATATGCAAGATGCAAACAACATCACACTACCATGTTAGAGGTCTCTCGTCATTAGTGCCATTGCATATTCACAGCACTGCATATTCACAGCTTATGATGTGTAAACTAAGGAGAAGGCATTTCAACAAATTAGAAGGAATGAAAGCTAGACACCATATGAAAGATGAAATGAATATCACTCAACCAAGTTAAAACTGTCTCGTCATAAGTGCCATTTCAACAAATTAGTAGTACAAGCTAGAAAAGAATGTGAGATGTAACCTATATCACACTCCGAAGTCAAACGTGTATTATGATAAGTGATTGTTGCAGGTTACACAACATTAGTAATTTGATGTAAGAACATGGTGTGATAGACAGATATTGTATGTTCTAGAAACAGGAACACGTGTCTTATTCAAGTATAATGTGTAAAGTAAGCAGATGGAATTCAACAAAATTAGAAGCAATACAAGCTAGACATCACACATAACATGCAACCACATATAACAAAGGCCAAGTTAGAGGGAGCACCGTGATGCTGCACTAGGGGAGACGTGCTCATCATAAACACAGCTTTGTTGATTGTCTATGCATGTGTTGTCTTGGAAATCATCTTGGGGGTGTGGAGGAGTAGAAATTGTAGAGGCCCTCCGCTCGAAGGAGCACCTTTATCCATTGCCTTGCTAACTTCCTTCCTCTTTATTGATTTTGAATTGTCAAGTAAAACCGACAAGACAAAGCAATAAAATTCTCTCTTCGTAACTCATTCATGCATGATAATCGACAATCACTACTTTGATGTAAGGCAAACACATGATACCGTGGATGGAATATGTACGAAAAACAGGAAGGCATGGCATGTTCACAACTGTTTGTGTAAACCAAGCGAAACCATCCCAAAGAAATAAGAAGCAATGCAAGCTAGACACCACATGAAAGATGCAACCAATATGACTCTGCCAAGTTAAAAGCGTCCTATCATAAATGGAATTTCAACAAATTAGAAGCAGCGCATGCTATAAATCATATGAAAGATGCAAATAATATCGCATTGCATATACTAAAGGTGTCTCGTCATGTTGATTGATGCGGGATACAAAAAAATAATAGTTTTATGTGAGGGCATGCTTAATAGACAGATGTACTATGTACTAAATACAGGAAGACATGTCACATTAACATGTATAATGTATAAGCTAAGCAGACTAGCACATCCAGTTTAACCAGATTGGAAGAATTACAATCTAGACACCATACGCAACATGCAACCACATATCACACTGCCAAGTTAGAGCAAGCACCTGCGATGCTAGTGTAGGGGAAATGTTCTAATCAACTACAGAGCTACGTTCACTATCTTCATCTAGCATTTTTGTTTCTTGAGAATCATGTCGGGAGGCGGACGCTGCATTCTTTAAATGAGGAGTAGTCCCCTTGCCTGCCTGCCTCGTCATAAGTGATTGATGAGGGATACACAAGAACATTAGTTTGATGTAAGAACATGGTTAATACACAGATGTACTAGTATGTACCAAAAACAGAAAGGCATGTCATATTCAAAGGTATAATGTGTAAGCTAAGTAGATGCAATTTAACCAAATTGGAAGCAATACAAGCTAGACATCCGGCTGGAGCAGTGAGCATGATCATCTAGGACCTGAGAGCCTAGTGGGAGGCGGGCTGCTTCGCCACCATCGCGGCTTTTTAGTTGGCTTCCAGGCGATGCCTCTCTTTGTTGGGCTTGTCACTGGCTCGGCCAGTGCCCTGACTAGCTATTTTTCTTCTAGTGCTCACGGGATGGTGGTTCATGTAAAAAATATCTTTCCTTATCATAATAAAGACTGACTTCGGCCTTTCGAATACAAGCTAGACACCATATGGAACATGCAACCACATATGACACCACGAAGTTAAAGCAAGCACCTGGGATGGTGGTTCATTGCGAGCGAGGTCATCAACTCTAGAGCTACGCCATCGTCTCCATCTCACGACATCGCACCCTTTATAGCGTTGTAACGTGTCTTGCCTACCAAAGACATCTGTAAGTCGGGAGCGAATTCTCTCTTTCTTTTTGGCTTCTCTCATGGCAGCAGAGTCTGAAATACCGTTGCATAAAAACACAATAGTGAGAGTAAGGGTGAAGTGTGTGCGTAACTAGTGCAATCGTAAAAGTAGCAGATAGGTGTGGCTGAAAAATAAATGACAGGAGACATATGATAGCTCTACAACATTGCATGGCAAACAAAATTAGATTCTAGTCCATATGATTTTGTAATATATGAGCACAGAAATGCAGTACTCCTCCAAAGACACCACCACATGTGGTCATATCTAAGATAACAAATGATCGAAAATAAATAGGCTACCGGTTTTTAATGAACCGTCTGATCTATAAGGAACGGGCAGATGGCCTTCGTCTACCTCCCGCCAACATCATTGTTGACGATCTTTCTCGAACCACCAGCCACCACCGGCCTGCACTTCGCCTGCCGCCCTCCCATCGACCTCACACCACCGCCGTGCTTGGCAGCGCCCCCAAGCCATCCCTTTAATCCCGGCCGGCCTCCAGATCGGGTGCCAGTAGCTCTAGGACGCACACGCCCCTAAGATAAACACCAAGGTGCTACTTCCCCGGCGTAATAGGCGTACTAGCGCCTGTTACTGGGAGTGCTTCCTAATTGGGAATCAACTGCCGTAAATTGAAATTCAGGGGGGCGACGGACCTCTAGCTAAGGTGAAATAGTATATGAGGAGAAACCTTGTGCATCAAGAGTTACTAGGAACATCTAGTATCAAGAAGAAGCGGTGAACTAGTGTCTTCTGTGGGATGAATATCGTGCAAGCAGAGACGTAAGATTTGCATGAATAAGTGAAGAGGAGTACCTTTTTCGGTTGCCGGTGTGGTCACCTCCACATGTCGCGGCGATCTTCTTCTTTTTACCGGGGAAACCGATGTTCTGGAGGGTGCAGGCTTGGACGAACCCATGGCCAAATTGTTGACTGTGTTGCCGTGGGTCAGATGTCACGGAGGGGAAGCAGATCCGAGGCGGCGAAGGACGGCGTAGGGTGAACAACTCCGTGCGGTGGAGGGTGGCGGAGTTGGAGCGGCAGCGGTGAGGCACAGGACGGCGTGGTTGAACTGGCTCGAATGCAGACGGGCTCGGCCTCGGCTTCAACTACTAGCCGTGGAGGGCGAGCGGTTGAGGTTGCGGTGGACGCATTTACGCCGGGTATCGGCTCCAAGGTGATGGTGGAGGGCGGCGGTTGATGGGTGGGATGGGGTGGCGGACGGAGGACGCCGGGTTTCGCGACCGATGGAGAGGTAGTTTTGGCGCCACGGAGTACGAATGGGGAATCGGACGTGTGGGGGAACCATGTTTCGTCTGGGACGCGCTTGTTTTTGGCTTTTTGAATGTAAGATGGGACGCGCTTGTTTGAAATTTGGGGAAAGTACAAACTTTGCCCCCTCTTAAATTTTGGACCCATCATGGTCGGGGTAGGATGGTAATCCCTGTGTGTCCCAAATAGTGGGCGGGAGAGATTTCGGCCGCGCGCATGTGTGCTTAGGCGGCCATTGTGTATGAATGTTTTTCGGATGCGGTTGCATGGCGTCTAGATGAAGCTACAAACCTACCCCGGTTTAGACCTTTGGACGTCGGGCCGGTAGGTTTCACGGGTCGGAGTTATTAGAAAAGTAATTTTCTTGTACTACCAAACATTGGTCTCACACGGTTTCGGGCGAGTAGAGGCTCTTTTGGCGCTTCGTTCGAAATTTTGAAACACAGGCATTCACGTTTAGAGTACTCTTGAACTATGAGGATTGACCTAAATAGACAACGTTATATTTGACCTTGTATGTTTGAAAACCTCATTAAATTATCCACTTCTTTTTGAAATTTTGATAGTTGAAAATCCTATAACTACGATTATTTTGGAATGGAGGGGCTAAATTTGAATCTATTTTGTACACGACTACATATGCTATTATGTACAAAATCAGAGCAAAGATTGGTGCCCCCATAATTTAGGTATGGTTTACAAATGCCATGATATCGAATTCAAATACTTGGATGGACTTCATGTTGTATTCGATTTTTTTAAACCACCTTAAGTTGAATTCAAATGTATGCTAGTTCATAGGTAGCTATTTATAATGTCCATGGTGTAACTTTCGTATGTATAATGTGCTTTAAACACACAACATGAACTATACTCACGTTTATATTCGATTGCTAAAGCGATGCATTGTCTGGAGTTCAAAATACTAACTATGTGGATCAATTGTGTCGAATAATAACATAGACATGCTCAAATTCGATAGAATCTAGATGTCTGATGGATCAATGACCGCTCCTTACGCGAATTGCAAATATAATGATCCCATCCTAATATTTGGATACAATTTATATCTTTAATCAATGTGTAGAGCAGTCTTTTACGTGTAGTTTCACTCTCCATCGGTGGTCTCTCACACATGCTCACACACTCTCTCCCGAGGTATCTTTCTCGCACACATGCTCTAGATATAACCCTCCCTCCCCCTCGTAACCATTTACAACTGTTTTCACTAACCTTTATCACAAGCACTCTTCCTCTCGCAAACATACACACGCACAATCCTCATCGACCCTTTCTATATACATGGACCTGCCTACGTGTCTCATGTACGCACACTATCTTTTACGCCTGCCTCTCACGCATTGTCTCACACCTCTCTTCCCAATCGATTTAGTATGATTCTAGCAGAGCATTCTGTAGGATGCCCCTTAAAGTTAGGTTGGATGAATAGTAATATCGTAGATAAAGGGGTTACCTTAGTCCGAGAACCTAGGGTTACAAATCCTAGCCGGCTTTGTCAGTGGACACAGAGTCCTTCACAATTCTGCTATCTTTGTCTTGTACGACTAGTCATCCATGGATCTTCCTAAATGCGTCACGGGCCGACCAATGTGGCGCAGGACGGAACCGAACAAAGGGCCTCACCTCGACTCCACGGGACCTCACGCGGTGACACACCCTCCGCCCCCACGTCTCATTATCTTCTCACACCCACACATACCAACACAAACACCACACACACACAAAAATTCTCCTGGTGCCTCTATTCCCTCCCCCCTTGCATATACACACTCAAGGGAATGGAATCTCTTATCGTGACGCCATATTCGTCTCTCTCTCTCTCTAGACCACTCTCATTTCTCATGCTATCTCTCCCACGCCCCCCCGTCGGCCCCTCGATACATGCCTCTATCGAATACGTAATACACACACATACCTCTCTAGGCCCCGCCAAATGCATCAACTACACATTCACACATGTTACATCACGCACTCCCATTGATCTAAAAAGCCCTCTCTTCACGTTTATTTCGCATACAACATTCCTTTTGAATAAAGTGTGGCCAAAAAATTATTTTAGAGTTTCTACATATATACACATTACAAAGTTATATGGAGGAGTACGAACGCTAATTTGCATTGCATGGTGCCCACAATGATATTTATTCCAGACCGTGAATTTGTATATTTTTATACTATATACAAAGTTAGTCATAATAAAGAGAAACGAAGAGCATCTCTCTCTCCATCGTGATACCCCTCAGACGCCTTTCACGTATGCACACAAAACTATCTCCAGGTCCTCTAAAAGTAAGTCCCCATAAAATTCACAGATGTTTCATCTTTCTCTCGCGATATACGCAATGACAATCATTGTATTTGAAGCGAAAGCACGATACATACATTGAACTTCAGAATCCACTCATTACGGTCACCATTTATGTTTAGTGGTTATTATACAGTCACGGGCTTACCGTACAACTCTGTATTTGCTCATGACATGACTAGTTGACCAGTTAAACGCTCCACGTGGCACCTCTAGTGTTGCATCACATTATCTCACATCGTGCCCACCTGTCGACTTGTATCTACTCTACGTCTACACTCTTATAAAATACATAGGCGGGAGTGATGGTGTGCCTGCCATCCTGCAATATAGGCCGTCCGATTTATATCTGACGGATAGGAAAGAAACTATGGCAATTTTGCAAAAAGGTACCCACACACCTCTCCACATTTGCAAATAAGGCCTTCCCTCGTTCATCCTTTTCTCTCACAAGATAAACAAGTCATACAAATGCATCTTGATGTTACGTGCAACGCACGAGCATCTTGCTAGTAAGAATGAAAACAAACGACAAAAAGATATTTGGACGGTGGTTCGAAGTCATGACCGCGGGCACAGCGGACAAGGTGGCTAAGGGAGTCCTGGATTAGGGGTTGTCCGGATAGCCGGACTATGACCTTTGGCCGGATTCCTGGACTATGAAGATACAAGATTGAAGACTTCGTCCGGTGTCCGGATGGGACTTTCCTTGGCGTGGAAGGCAAGCTTGGCAATACGGATATGTAGATCTCCTATCATTATAACCGACTCCGTGTAACCCTAACCCTATTCGGTGCCTATATAAACCGGAGGGTTTTAGTCCATAGGACGAACAACAATCATACCATAGGCTAGCTTCTAGGGTTTAGCCTCTCTGATCTCGTGGTAGATCTACTCTTGTACTACCCATATCATCAATATTAATCAACCAGAGTAGGGTTTTACCTCCATCGAGAGGGCCCGAACACAGGTAAAAACATCTTGTCTCTTGTCTCCTGTTACCATCCGCCTAGACGCACAGTTTGGGACCCCCTACCCGAGATCCGCCGGTTTTGACACCGACATTGGTGCTTTCATTGAGAGTTCCTCTGTGTCATTGTCTTTAGGCCCGATGGCTCCTCCGATCATCAACAACGATGCGCTCCAGGGTGAGACTTTTCTCCACGGACAGATCTTCGTATTCGGCGGCTTTGCACTGCGGGCCAATTCGCTTGGCCATCTGGAGCAGATTGAAAGCTACGCCACCGCCACCGTGTCAGATTTGGAAGTTTGAACTACACGGCCGACATCCGCGGAGACTTGATCTTCGATGGGTTCGAGCCACAGCCAGCGTCGCCGTGACCGCCCCGAGGGGCGTGATCTATCTCTCGCCACGGACAAGGTCCGAGGCCGCATTCGAGTCCGCTCCGACCTTTAGCTCGGAGCCGACCGCGCCGATCAAGGATGGGTGGTTGGACACCGCCTCGGGGGCTGCGATCTCCATGGCGATTGAGCCGTACACCTACCCTGTCCTTTATGGCTTCGTGACTCAAAGGCGCCGGATTCCTCTCCTGACTCCGAGCCTTCAGCGCGCCAATCGAATCCGATTGGGCGCCGATCATGGAATTCACTGCCACGGACATCTTTCAGCACTCGCCCTTTGGCGACATTCTGAATTCACTAAAGTCTCTCTCTTTATCAGGAGAGCCCTGGCCAGATTATGGTCAGGAAGGTTGGGATGCGGACGACGAAGAAAATCAAAGCCCACCCACCACCCACTTCGTAGCCATTGTCGATGATTTAACCGACATGCTCGACTTCGACTCCGAAGACATCGACGGTATGGACGACGATGCAGGAGACGACCAAGAACCAAAGGCTCGGCACTGGAAGGCCACCTCGTCATATGACATATACATGGTGGACATCCCAAAAGATGGGAATGGCGATGGAACATTGGAGGATGACCCCTCCAAGAAACAGCCTAAGCGCCGACGTCAGCGGCGCCGCTCTAAATCCCGCCACAGCAAAAAAGGTGATTCTGGCACGGGAGATAATAACACCCCGGATAGTGCCGAAGACAACCCCCTCCAGCAAGATTCAGCGCAGGAGGATGGAGAAGCCAGCCCTCATGAGAGAGCGATAGAAAAAGAGGTAGAGGATGATAATTACATGCCTCCCTCCGAAGATGAGGCAAGCCTCGACGATGACGAATTTGTCATGCGTGAGGATCCTGTCGGACAAGAGCGTTTCAAACACAGGCTCATGGCCACGGCAAGCAGCCTCAAGAAAAAGCAGCAACAGCTTAGAGCTGACCAAGATTTGCTAGCGCATGATGGATCAAGTCCTTGAGGCCTAAGAGTATGAACTCGAGCGCCCCTCCAAGAGCTACCCAAGACACAGGCTGCTACCCTGATTAGAGGAGGAAGCACCTAAACCTACATCACCGGTGCATGATATGGCTGACCGGCCACCTCGTGGCCGCGACAGAGAGGCCTCTCGGCCCTCAATTCAAGCCGCACCCCATCACCGCTCAAAAAATACAAAGGCACGCGGAAACGCGCCAGACCTGCGAGATATATTGGAGGACAAGGCAAGGCAGACAAGATCGATCTATGGATCGCGTGGGCGCCCCACGACACGTGACAATAATCGTCACGCCGGATATGGCAACTCCAGCCGGGACGAACACAGCAGACAAAGCACATTTGAGCTGCGTCGTGATATAGCCCAATACAGAGGCGCCGCACACCCACTATGCTTCATAGATGAAGTGATGGATCATCAAATCCCTGAGGGTTTCAAACCCATAAACACTGAATCATACGATGGCACAACAGATCCTGCGGTTTGGATCGGGGACTATCTCCTTCACATCCACATGGCCCGCGGCGATGATCTACATGCCATCAAATACCTCCCACTCAAGCTTAAAGGACCAGCCCGGCATTGGCTTAACAGCTTGCCAGCAGAGTCAATCGGTTGTTGGGAAGACCTGGAAGCCGCATTCCTTGACAATTTCAGTGGCACATATGTGCGACCACCGACGCCCATGACCTAAGCCACATAATTTAGCAGCCAGAGGAATCGGCCGACAATTCGACACGGTTCCTAACCAAGAAAAATCAAATCGTCGATTGTCCGGATGCCGAGGCCCTTGCAGCCTTCAAACACAACATTCGCGACGAGTGGCTTGCCCGGCACCTAGGACGGGAAAAGCCGAAATCCATGGCAGCCCTCACAACACTCATGACCCGCTTTTGCGCGGGAGAGGACAGCTAGCTAGCTCGTAGTAACAACATGACCAAGAGCCCTGGTAATTCGGATACCAAGGACAGCAGTGGCAGGTCGCGTCGCAACAAGCACAAGCGCCGCATTAACGGCGATAATGTTGAGGATACGGCAGTCAATGCCGGATTCAGAGGCTCTAAACCCGGTCAGCGGAAAAAGCCATTTAAAAGAAATACTCCGGGCCCGTCCAATTTGGACCGAATACTCGATCGCTCGTGCCAGATACATGGCACCCCCAAAAAGCCAGCCAATCACACCAACAGGGATTGTTGGGTGTTCAAGCAGGCAGGCAAGTTAAACACCAAAAACAACGAGAAGGGGCTGCATAGCGATGACGAGGAGGAGCCCCGGCCGCCGAACAATAGAGGATGTAAGGATTCCTTCGCAAGTGCGGACGGTGAACATGATATACGCAACCCACATACCCAAAAGGGAGCGGAAGCGTGCACTAAGGGACGATACTGGCGATGGAGCCAAGCCCCAAAGTTCAACCCGTGGTCTTCCCGCCCGATCACTTTTGATCAAGGGACCACCCACTAGCATCCGCCATGGCGGATTTGCCGCATTGGTTCTAGACCCAATCATTGACGGATTTCACCTCACTAGAGTCCTAATGGACGGCGGCAAAGAGCTGAACCTGCTTTATCGTGATACAAGGCGCAAAATGGGCATAGACCCATCAAGGATTAAACCCACAAAGACGACCTTCAAAGGCGCCATACCAGGTGTAGAGGCCAACTGCAGCTCGCCATTACACTTGAAGTGGTCTTCGGATCCCCGGATAACTTCCGAGCGAGGAGTTAATCTTTGACATAGTCCTGCGTCGCAGCGGCTATCATGCACCGCTTTCGGACGAACCGCACGGTAAAGTTCAATGCGGTGCCGCACTATGCATATCTCAAGCTCAAGATGCCAGGTCCTCGAGGAGTCATTACGGTCAATGGAAACACTGAACGCTCTCTCCGGACAGAGGAGCATATGGCGGCCCTCGCGGCGGAAGTGCAAAGTAGCCTCTTAAGGCAATTCTCGAGTCCGGCTATTAAACGTCTGGACACCATCAAGCGCGCCCGGAGTAACCTACAACAAGACCGCCTGGCATGTTCCGAGCACGCATAGCAATGCGGCCCAAGCCCCAGCCCTCGCGAAATCGCGAAACCAGTATTACGCATACATAATTACGCCCGAAATATCATGGGCATAGGGAAGGGCACAACCACGGCATGCCCGAATGCGGCTCAACCACACCAGGGCTCCCGATTGTGTCATTCTTTTTCTCTTTCTTTTTACTTTCAGACTCCGTTCTCACGAAGCCCTGTCCGCATTAGAATCGCCGAACACACGATGCAACAGCCAGGAAGCGTAAAGCTACGTCGAGTGTCCAGGTGGTCTCTTTTACGAGCAATATATCTGTTTTACACAACATCCCACGGCTTACCCCTGGAGGGAGACATGTTAAAAGTCCCGTCCCTTGCTTATCGCACTATTTGTATTGTTCTGCTCTTACAGCAGCCCTTTTGAATAAACAATATATAGCTTCTACCTATTATTGATTTCCCTTTTTTTATATGTTCATTTATGACATTGTGCAACCGTACACTTTGGTGTGGGCAATACACCAGGGGCTTAAGTACCCCATAACATGGTGTAATAAGTCCGAACACTTTCACAAGTGCGGCACCCTGAACTTATAGCATTATATGCATCGGCTCCGAATCATGTCTTGGGTCAATAGTTGGGTTTGCCTGCTCCCATGTTTTGGTACCTTACGTTCCGTTATATCGGCTAAGGTAGCGCTGGGAGAACCACTGCGATTGTGCCCGGTTGAGCTGGGTTAAGCACCTCGGTGGAGAAAGCTAAAACTGACCATCATGATAGGGCGAGAGCGATCGCTGTTCGAGAGGTTTTCGAGTCCCTAAAGACTTATGCCGCTTAGAGCGAGGAGTTGGCATTGTCCGCCTAGGCATGGATAGCGCCCGAACTCGATCTTCCTGAATACCAGGGCTTCGCCGAAATTTAAAATTATAGAATTCTATGGCTAAGTGAGAGTGTTCAAGCATTATAGTCTGGTTGCCTTGTTCGTTGTGTTGAGCGCCTCCCTCGAAGGACCCAAGAATGGGAACAAGAGCACTCAAGTTCATCCCTAACACCCCAAAGACTGTGGCATGGGGCTGAAGCCAACGACTCGCCATCTCTCAAATTTAATACACGGCCGCACGGAAGGTAATATTTTAAATTAAAAGGTGTTGCTTAGCGCATATGAACAAGTTTTCAGCGTACAGGATAACAAATGCGAGTCTACTCAAAAATTATATCTTTGGAGCATTCATCCGCTTATAAGGCGTGCACCCTTCAGACGCCCTCATAATACATTTCAGGCTTGCGATGCTCCTTCTTCGGTGGTAGTCCATCCTTCACAAGCTTCTCAGCGTCCATCTTGCCCCGGTGCACCTTAGCAAGGGCAAGGGCCCTACGGGCACCTTCGATGCAGACGGAGTGCTTGATGACTTCAACCCATGGACAGGCGTCCACCAGCCACCTCACCAGCCCGAAGTAGCTCCCAGGCATGGTTTCCTTCGGCCACAGCCCAACTATGAGGGCCCTCATGGCCTGTTCGGCCACCTTATGGAGCTCGACCAGTTTTTTCAACTGGTCGCTTAAGGGCACCGGATGTCCGCCTCAAAGATATCGAGACCGTAACACCTTCTCCGCCGAGTTCCCTCCTCGGTTCGGTAGAATGCGGCTGATCAGCCACATCAAGGCAGATCTGCAAATGCTCCTAGAGAGCTTCGGATTCGGGTAAGTAATGAGATAATTCACTTTCACATGCTTGCTTTGCATATAGAATGCCTTACCCGCCGCTATCTTCTTCATCGCCTCAATCTCCTGGAGGGCTTTTTGGGCTTCGGCCTTAGCGGCCTTGGCGCCTCAAGGGTCGTGGCGAGCTCGGACTCGATTCTTTGAGTCATGCTCCAAACTCTCGTGATTTTCCACGAGCACGGAGCTCTTGCCGAACCTCCGCCACCAGCGCCTCCTGCTTTCTCGCTCAGGCGCTCCAGGCGCATTGCTTTCGGCCCGACACCGCCTCCTTCAGGGTCGCCACCTCGTTCGTGGCCCCTGCAATATTCATGTTATTCCTGTCATTTTTTGCAAACACATCTTTTAAGTACTCCCATAAGGTATTACTTACCTTCCTTGTCCTCGAGCTGCTTTTTGGCAAGTCCGGGCTCGTTCTCGGACTGCTCGAGGCTCTGCTTCAATGCACCAACCTCTGCAGTCAGTGCGGCAGAGGTCAGCAGCGCAACCTGCATTCCCATATTGACATACTTATGTTAGACTCCTGCGTATATCTTTTTAGATCCTCAGTTCCGCTTTTTCTTTCCGAACACCAAACTGAGCATCAGGGGCTACTGTCTATGTGGTAATATTTTTATACATACCTCAAATCCTGTTAGAAGGCTGGCGCAGGCTTCAGTCAGCCCGCTCTTGGCGGACTGAACCTTCTGGATCACCACACTCATAAAAGTGCGGTGCTCCTCGTCGATGGAAGCGCCGTTAAGCACCTCCATCAAATCATCTGGTGCCTCCGGTTGGACGAAGGTCACCGGCGTCGCAGTCTTGCCCTCTTACGAAGGGGTCGCCTGTCGGACTCCGGAACCACTGAAGGTTCCGATACGGAGTCCGGCGCAGGGTCGGACTTGAAGCCCTTCGGGGTTTTATCCCCTTTGAGCCCGGATTCCGGGAGGTCGCCTTGCGGCGCCTCCATAGCCACCTCCTCCTGGCTGGGCCCCTTTTGGGACTCCACCCCGGCGTCATCCGTGGCGGGAGGAGACGAGGCGGTCGGAAGTGAGGTGCTATTCACCTCCGACGAATCCAAGGAGCCGCTCGACGAATCGTCGAGCCCATCCTTGGGCGGGCTGCATGGTTATTCTGGTGTCCGGACACTTACGATCTCGCCAGGGGCTTGGCCCTTGGAGCCCACCCCTCTTCGCCGTCGTCGGCACTGGCGGTGTAGTCCGGAGGAAGGGTCCTTCCCTTCTTGGATCCTCCGGCCTCCCCGGTGGCGGCGGCCTTCCTTTTCTTCTCTCCCCCCGCTGGGGGAGAGGCCTCTTTTTCCTCCTCCTCATCTTTGCGGGAGGAGTCCGCCTCGGCATCATCGGACGATGAGTCCGATAACACCTGGCGCCGGGAACTCCTTCGGGTTCCCGTGGCCTTCTTCTTGGCCTTCTTTTCCAGCACCACGTGAGGTGCCGGAACTAGCAGCCCCGTCAATTGGGCGTCCGCTGGGTTTTCTGGCAAGGGAGCCGGACAGTCGATCTGTCCGGACGTCTTCAACCAGTCCTGTCAAAGGTGAGGGAGTTTTAGATCCCGCATAGAATCAAACTATGGAAAAAGAATCCCGTAAAGGGTAAAATATCTTACCTCGCTGGCTTGATGCTGTGAGCTGAATCCGCGATCTTCCGCCGCGGATGCGGGAGCTTCGGCGCCCTTGAACAGCACCTTCCAGGTGTCTTCGTACGTAGTGTCGAAGAGCTGGTTCAAGGTTCGGTGCTGTGCCAGATCAAACTCCCACAAATTGAAATCCCGTTGCTGGCATGGGAGAATCCGGCGGATGAGCATCACCTGGATTACGTTGACAAGCTTGAGATTCTTGTCCCCCAGGTTTCGGACGCAGGTTTGGAGTCCGGCCAGCTCTTCCAAATTACCCCACGTCAGGCTCGTCTCTTTCCATGAGGTGAGCCGTGTGGGGAAGCCAGATCGAATTTGGGGGCCGCCGCCCATTGAGAGTCACGCGGCTCGATGATGTAGAACCACCCCGATTGCCACCCCTTTATGGTCTCCACAAAGGAGCCCTCGAGCCATAGGACGTTGGCCATCCTGCCCACCATGGCACCTCCAAGACTGCTTGGCGGCCGCCCACTACCTTCGGCTTGACATTGAAGGTCTTCACCATAAGTCAAGTGGGGCTGGATGCAGAGGAAGGCCTCGCACACGACGATAAACGCCGAGATGTTGAGGATGACATTCGGGGCCAGATCGTGGAAATCTAGGCCATAGTAGAACATGAGCCCCCGGACGAATGGGTGAAGTGGAAACCCTAGTCCGCGGAGGAAGTGGGGGAGGAACACCACCCTCTCATAGGGCCTAGGGGTGGGGATGAGCTGCCCCTCGTTGGGGAGCCTATGCGCGATGTCGCTGGACAAGTATCCGGCCTTCCGCAGCTTTTTGATGTGCCCCTCCGTGACGGAGGAGGCCATCCACTTGCCTCCCGCTCCAGACATAGTTGGAGAGGGTTGAGGTGGGATGTGCGGACTTGGGCGCTGGAGCTCGAGTGCGCGGAAATGGATAAGCAAAGGAGGAAGAAGGCATGTGTGAAAAGCGGATCCTTATCCCCTTATATGGACGGACAAAACTATGCGTCCCCACCGGCCTGATAAAACTCGCTTGTCTCCCAAGCGCCATAATCAATGGCGCGGTTGGGTTACCCACGCCCGTATTGATGAGAATCCTGAATAAGGGGACACGATCTCTGCTTTGACAAGACGTGCCAAGGAAACCGCCTCGCTAAACGTGTGAGGTTGGGCAATAAAAGCGATTCGAATAAAGGCTTGGCTGCAGGTGATGTCACGCTGCGAGTACGCCGCCAGATTGAACTTGTGTAAATGTTATTCTCTCTACGGTGGTATGTGGAACTTATTTTGCAGAGCCGGACACTATCCTTGTGTTCAAAATCTTCTATGAAGTATTCGGAGGAGGAACCCGCCTTGCAATGCCGAAGACAACATGCGCGCCGGACCCGTCGTCATTGAAGCCTGGTTCAGGGGCTACTGAGGGAGTCCTGGATTAGGGGGTGTCCGGATAGCCGGACTATGACCTTTGGCCGGACTCCTGGACTATGAAGATACAAGATTGAAGACTTCGTCCCGTGTCTCGTGGTAGATCTACTCTTGTACTACCCATATCATCAATATTAATCAAGCAGGAGTAGGGTTTTACCTCCATCGAGAGGGCCCGAACCTGGGTAAAAACATCGTGTCCCTTGTCTCCTGTTACCATCCGCCTAGACGCACAGTTCGGGACCCCCTACCCGAGATACGCCGGTTTTGACACCGACAGTGGCCTTGTATTGGTATGCTGAGCCGTCTGTTTTAACACACATGAGCTGGTGTGGTGATTATACACGCACGCACGCATGCACACGAACTGCATCCATGCAACACTCACACAAACACATGCACCCACGCACGCACGCAACACTCACACGTACACACGTAGCCACGCACGCACACAACACTCACACGCACACACGCACGCATGCATGCACACACCAGTACACCACACGACCAACACACACTCTCACGCCAAGTGCTCAACCTACACGTGCATGCGCACACATCAGCCCCGATGCACACATATACAACCAGGTGATTCCTGCGCACGGGTTGGAGCCTTGTCGCTACCAAGCAGAATTTGTGTTTATTTGACCTTTTGCCTATGCGAATCGATAGGTGGGACCCACAAGGAACATGGTCAATTTAACTAGTCAACATGGCGCCAAAGTGCACTATTTGGCCGGTCAACGGAGTGCAATCCGATGCTGAACTGTGAGCAAGTGACCGTATAATCACCGCAAAACATATATAGTGACCGTAATCAGCTTATTCTGAAGTTCGGTGACCGTATTACACTTTTCTCTCTATAGGCCTTCCAAAACTACATCTCTACACGTTCTCGCATGTTACATCTAACAACTATGCAATACAGCACTACTACTACACTCTAACACAATAAATCATATGTGTTTTTAGTTTTACTAGATATCATATTGTTACTTATAATTATTTAGTTTGCATACATTAAAATTGCCTTTGAAATGTATGGCGATTATCATCTGCCGCTGGAAAAATCCCGCCTTTCCTGTTTAATCGGGTTTGTATCGATGGATCATGCGAAACAAAGAAACTATAGTACTATACAAGACAAGTGACAGTTCACCGGGCTGTCGTGTCGCCTACTCCTCCGTCGTAAGAGTGGAGCACTCGCTTTCATAAATATTCTAGTCCCTTTAGCCGATATGTGGGACATCAAGCTACCGGTCCACGTGCCATACCGAATACAAGGTCTTGAGCAGCCGGGGTGAAGCACCCTAGTCATGGCGCCGGCGTAGTAATGAGCAATGAGGCGTCAAATCACAAAGCTGCACCTTTCCCGCAGTTAAGTTGGAGGGACGAAGCAACCATCATTTCACTCGTTGCTGAATCCGCTTCTCCCTCATCTTCTTCAACTTAACCACGTGTTGCTTCTGCCGTTGTTCTGCCTCATGTGGGACGCGGATCGGCTTGGTAAAGCACTGACACATGGGACCGCATGTTAGCAAACCGCCAGGACAACATCCTCCGAAAATAAGAAGCCTAATCCTAGACTTACAAAGGGCTACGTAGCTACTACGTATACTTTCCATCTAATCTATATATGCCCCCCTGATTTTCGTGTGGGTGGGCCTAATCCTCTCCTTTAATACAATCAAATAGTCCCACATCACATCAGTTCGTAACTTTACGTAAACCATTACGTGGATGTAGCATTGCTCAAATAAGAAACCTCCCCGCCATCCGCGGCAAAATCACCTCCTTTTTACTAATCTTGATTCTATAATTTTTTAGATCAATATAATTGAGATTTGTATAGATAGCACAAAGGAGCAAACCCAAGTGGTACGGTTAAGGGCATCCACAATGTGTAGCCAAATGTGAAAATAGCTTTTGGCATCGTGGGAACCATTGTGGACGGTGTTGCCAAAGCCAAAAAGATGGAACTGAAGCTCCCTGATTGATTGATTGAAGGAATAGAAAAATGCAACGTCTCTCCTCTTTCTCCCATGCTTGGACGCATGTACTACAAAGATAGAGCATGTAGTCTACTCCCTGTCCCTTCTATAACAAATCACAAAGCAAAGTGAGGCGTCAAATCACAAAAGCACGGACGAAGCAACCATCATTTCACTCTTCACGACTCCGCTTCTCCATCGTCTTATTCGAGAAACCATCTCACCACACTAGTACTCCTAGTAGTACTAGTAAAGGACTTCCTGGATGCAAATAAGGTGGTTGTCTCGGCTTGCAGGCGGCAATTGCGAATGACTTACCGTGGTCTCCCTCAATGGTGTTCTCCGTCGAACGCACTTCGCCAAGGCACCACAAAAAAAATATCGTCGACGTCACTGCAATGGGGAAGGAAGTCAAATATAGTTACTACCTCCATTTTTTTGTACACAAGGCCAGTATATCAAAATTACAATTTGCAAAGGGCCACTAACACTAATCGAGGCAAAATTGATGGGGTTAGCAACCAAGGACATTAATATCCCCTACATGCATGCAGAAGTGAGAAGGTTGCTTTGCATGGCGCTGCATTAATCAAGCGATGAGGAGTGAGATGGTTAGCTCTTTGGTCTTTGGAGAAAAAAATACGCATTAATTGACACGTGAAACGATGATTTGTATCGATTAAATCTCGCGAAGGAAAACCCCACCTTTCTTTTTTAACACTAGTACTCCTAGTACGTACGTACTTATCCTGTTTGGGTCTAGGCCTTGCATTGCCAAACTTCGCCACACATTTTTGCCAAGCTTGCCTAAAGTTTTCAAAATGAGAAGGAGGTACACTTGCGCCGGCATCGCGGTCGCACCGCACCCTCACACGGTCGCTTCCTGCACGCCATGGTCGCACCGCACCCTCACACAGTCGCTCCTGCATGCCGCAAACCCAACCAAGGGAACGCACCCTCACTAACACGTGCTGTCGCATGTGAACAAACCAAACTCAGCCATCCTATCGCTGACACATAATTTTCGTGCATAGAGTATGTTTATCCAACCACATGTTGGGGAGTATCCGTACGGCTCGTGTGGTGGTCTGTTGGGGAAGAAGAAGAGGTGAGGAAGAAGGAAAGAAGGGTTAGGAGACGTAGGATATTCATCCAACCGCCTAAAATGGTAGACTGACCCAAGTCAGGCGACTTGCATAATAAATATATGTTTTTACACGGCAAAAGATCCATAAAAATAACAACATAAAGAAAAACTATCACTGCTCGCGGAAAGAGACAGCCTCGTCGTCTTTGGCTGCCGGCGCGAACCAGCCGTCGTTGCCGACGTGTGTCTCCGCACCGTGGTTGTCCTCGGCCTCCAGCTACTCGTTCAAGTGGAGCGTGCGGGCGCTCTGCACGGACAAGAGCACAACCCGGTTCAAGTCGAGGACGTCCGGTTCCGCCTGCAGGAGGGCCTCGATGGCAACGGCATCCGCGCGCTCCTCGTCGAGTCGAGCCTCCACTGCCCGGTTCAAGTCCAGGACGTCCGGTTTCGCCTGTAGGAGGGCGTCGATGAGAGCGGCATCCGCGCGCTCTGCGTCGAGTCGAGCCTCTGCCACCCGGTTCAAGTCCAGGACGTGTGGTTCCGCCTGCAGGAGGGCCTCGATGCCAGCGGCATCCGGCGCTCCGCCTCAAGTTGAGCCTCCGCCGTACGGTTCACATCCACGACATCCGGTTCCGCCTGCAGGAGAGCCTCGATGGCAGCGGCATGCGCGCTCTCCGCGTCGAATTGAGCCTCTGCCTCCCGGTCCTCCTTTTGTATCGCCATGTTGAACCGCTGGTCCGCCTGCACCATGGGGGACTCGGACGCCGGCACAAAGTCGACGTCCATCGTCTCATACCCATCAGGGGCCTTCTGCACCGCGACCTCCGCCATGAACATTGGATCGGCTTCCTCTTCCTCGTAGTTTGGCTCCAGAGAACTCGGTGATTGGCCCGCCGCAAAGCGAGCTTGGGAACGGAGGTCTGTGGCACCGACCGCCGCCGCGATTTCTACGTGGCGCTCCGGCGTCAGCATCTTGTAGTAAGTGATCTTGTGGTGCACCATGGCTTTCCGACGAACTAGGGGACACTTGATGCGGGCTAGGGGGTCGAAAGGTGGGGAATGGGCTAGAGATTTGGTGTGGTTTTAGGGCAGTGGCTGGCGTAGGCCAAGCAGCAGAGGTTCTGGTGTGAGCAGTGGTTCCAGTGACGACCGGTCAATCGGTTTTGACTGTACATCGCTCTTGTCGCGTTCACGTTGCAGCCCGGCACGCTGGACCCTCCACGTCGCTCACCGAATGGAACGCGCTTGCGTTTTATGCTGCTTGCTTGTGGGACCGCAGCTTGAGAGCAAACCGACGCCCCTCCCCTCCTCGCCGGTCATTTATTATACCACCACTCCCTCTGCTTTTATGCGGAGTAAATAAAAAAGAGGGGTATACTATGGATGAGGATCCTGACGTGGTCGAACCCATTGAGTAATGTATATGCGGGCCTAGCAAGCATGGGGTCCACCAAGAAGTGACCGAAAGGGAGGGTAAGGCAGGGATACCTACGTCAGAGGATCCACTTCCACTATACCACTTTGACCAAATGTTAGAGTAATAATATATGACATGCAACTTACACAAAGCATACAGGGTCTAATGCGTTTTTCGAGGCTAACTTTGACCAAATGTTAGAGTAATAATATATGACATGCAACTTACACAAAGCATACGGTCAAATTCGTATGTGAAAGGAGTTTCCAATCATATAATTTTCACACTATACATCTCATGTACTATTAATCTTGTCAATAGTCAAATTGGAAACCATCTCGAGTACAAATCTAGGAGTACGTACGAATCTAACAATATTGATTGGGCGTAGTTGAATGTTGATACCTTTTTGATCAAAGTAGAGATACTTTGACTACACATAAAACTTATATGTAAACTAGAAAGGATAGGAGGGAGTATATTGTACGTTCAAAAACGAAACGAACATTGAATACCCTTTATATATGATTTGTGGATGCTATGATCACTGGTTCAAAATTTTGAATCTGCCTTAGGTATCACGTGCCCCCACTCGTTCCCTCTCGATTTCATCTCGGGGTCCGGAGATCTATTGAAAGAGGACTACGGTGGGTACATGCGAATGATACTCGGCGGAATGTTCAAATGAGGCAAAGGGAGGATGGACTCGACTGGAGGGCGACATGATCGATGGAGAAGAGGGTTGGAGAGGAATGAGAAATAAGCAAACGCCACATGTTTATACTTGAACGGCTCAAATAAACAATAAGTTGTCTCGCTTGGCCTACATAGTGAAAGGCCTAATGCGCAACACGGAGCACTGACGCTCGAATATGGCCGGGAAAATAGGGAAACCGACATGTGGGGCACACCCGTCGGGACGACGTAGCGCAGACTAGTCCAATGGAGGAGCTGGCCCACGACCTCCTCGCCACCGACAGCCGTTCAAGTGGGTTGTTGGGGCCAACAACGGGGTGCAGCTCTAGCACCGCCTCTGGACACGGCGACCGCGGTGAGCGACACGCTCATATCGTCGCTAGACACGGTCGGTTTCAGTGTGACGAGGGTGGCGTTAGTGTTGTGGCACGACCAACGGTATGTTTGGTTTGTGCCCAAGGTTGCCCCATCAAAGCATTGGGTAGCCAAAATTTTGGTTGAGGATGTTGCCCATGATTTGGCCGACATTGGCAAGAAAAATGAACTAGAGTTGGCTAGAGTTCATTGGCATGCCAAAGAAATGGCAACCATCCAAACAAAGACCAATCTTTGGGTCATGACCAAAATTTTGGTCGAGGTATTAGTTGCCCATGATTTGGCCGACATTGGCAAGAAAAATGAACTAGAGTTGGCTAGAGTTTATTGGCATGCCAAAAAATGGCAACCATCCAAACAAAGACCAATCTTTGGGTCATGACCAAAATTTTGGTAAGGTGCACTTTGGCCACAATCCAAACACACCCCAACACCGGCTCGTCGAGGATGCACGGGGCGCCGCGACGCGTCCGCGGAGCGGTGTAGCGCGGCCAACTGCATCCTCTGGACCTGAGACCATGCAGGGTCGTCTTGCTTTTTCAATGACATGCGGGGCTCGCATGTGAGCAAAGGGCATCTCCAACGTTGCCACGACCGCGAATCGACTACCCCGGCACACCAAAACCTCGTCCCTCGCACCGTCGCGCGGTGCATTCCCAGCCGGCGCCAGCTGCCCGCATTCATGTCGTCTGTTCGTATGTCGTCGTTAAGAGGCTCGGTGCCCGAGGAACCAACTCCGGTGACTTAATGACGCACCCGGACGCTTGGCCTCACCGGAATGCGCTACTTAAAGCGGCAACGCCCAGCTAACCTCCACACCATAGTGCATCGTCCTCCTACCTGGCACCACATCCGCCATGACCGCAAGTGCGAACGCTCTGCGGGAGAGCTTGTCTTCGGGGATGAAGCTCGAGGTCGCCGCCCTCGCTCAAGTCGCCTCTCGCGACGCAATAGTGGTGTAGCCGGACGCGGACGCGACCGCACAAGCGGTGGCCACGCTGGCGGCCGACGACGGGAGCACCGTCGACCACGCTGGCCCCTACTTGCCGCCGTCCAACATCCGGCACCGCCGAGGTTGGGGACTCCTCCGAGGATGAGTAGGGCATGGGAGGCGGCAGGGCATGGTGTGCCAACCGGCCGGTCCGTATCCCGTGTTCTAGTCTTCCTCGCCAGAGACTGCACCTTCACTTCACGGGTCTTGAACCCCGCCCCCGTACATAGAGATCGCAGATGGAGGACGTCGGTCGCCATCGTAGAATAGGTTTAGGGTCGGGTTTCTTTTATTTTTTTGTCCTATAAAAGTTCGAAATGTAATGAAAATCTGCCGTGTTTGCATTAATCTCGGCTAGTGTATATGAACTTTCACAATAATATACATATTGTAGGAGTACTAGCAAGATGCCCGTGTGTTGCACGGAAGATCAACATCTTGTGGGAGAAATGGATGAACGAGGGATAGCCTTATCTGCAAATGTGGAGAGGAGTGCGGGTAAATATAGTTTCCTTCCTATCCGTTAGATATAGATCGGACGGCCTATATTGCAGGATGACAGGCACACCATCATCACCAACTCTGCTTTTTATTGAACCGAGACAAATCTAACATGCTGTAAAATAAACACATAAGGTCTATACATACACAAATTATCTTAGGCACTCCAATAGTACGTCCACTACACATTCACGCATTTCACATCTTTCTACATCTACGAGAACCTACGAAAGGGTTAACGTAAATTGCCTCTCTCTCTCCTCCCTGATTTTCATGGTGGTGGGCCCCTCCCTCCCCCAATCTACAATCAACAGCTCACACGTTTCACATTACGTTAATTACGTAACTGGGATTACGTAGGTGTAGCGTTACTCATCCTAAAAAACCCAACTAAGGCAACCTCCCAGCATATCGCGCGGGAAAAGACCCGGTCGCGCCATTTTAGTCGGGATTACCGGATTACTAGTAGTAGTATCAATGGATCGCGCGAAGCAACAAATTTTTTTTTGAGGGGGCAAAGCACCTAGTTTAAAAGGAAAAAAGGCGGTACACTCACAGCACTCCTGTCGCGGTCGCATTGCACCCCACTGATACGTCCATTTTGTATCATGCTTTTATATCAATATTTATTGCATTATGGGCTGTTATTACACATTATATCTCAATACTTATGGCTATTCTCCCTTATTTTACAAGGTTTATCATGAAGAGGGGGATGCTTGGCAAGGAATTCGGCCGAAAAGGAGCAAACGTTGGAAACCTATTCTGCACATCTCCAAAAGTCCTGAAACTCCACGAAACAACTTTTTGGAATTTATAAGAAATTATGAGCAAAAGAAATAGGCCAGGGGGCCCACACCCTATCCAGGAGACAGGGGGGCGCCCCCCCCCTACAAGGCGCGCCCCCTATCTCCTGGGCGCCCTGGTGGGCCTCAGGCGTCCATCTTCTGCTATATCATCACTTTTACCCTGGAAAAATCGTGGGCAAGCTTACGGGATGAAACTCCGCCACGAGGCGGAACCTTGGCGGAATCAATCTAGGGCTCTGGCGGAGCTGTTCTGCCGGGGACACTTCCCCGGAGGGGGAAATCATCGTCATCATCATCACCAATGCTCCTCTCATCGGGAGAGGGCGTCTCCATCAACATCTTCACCAGCACCATCTCATCTCCAAACCCTAGTTCATCTCTTGTATCCAATTCTTGTCTCCAAGTCCGGATTGGTGCTAGTAGGTTGCTAGTAGTGTTGATTACTCCTTGTAGTTGATGCTAGTTGGTTTATTTGGTGGAAGATCATATGTTCAGATCCTTTATGCATATTATTACCCCTCTGATTATGAACATGAATATGCTTTGTGAGTAGTTACGTTTGTTCCTGAGGACATGGGTGAAGTCTTGCTATTAGTAGTCATGTGAATTTGGTATTCGCTCGATATTTTGATGAGATGTATGTTGTCTTTCCTCTAGTGGTGTTATGTGAACGTCGACTACATGACACTTCACCATTATTTGGGCCTAGAGGAAGGCATAGGGAAGTAATAAGTAGATGATGGGTTGCTAGAGTGACAGAAGCTTAAACCCTAGTTTATGCGTTGCTTCCTTAGGGGCTGATATGGACCCATATGTTTAATGTTGTGGTTAGGTTTACCTTAATACTCCTTTTTGTAGTTGCGGATGCTTGCAATAGGGGTTAATCATAAGTGGGATGCTTGTCCAAGTTAGGACAGTACCCAAGTGTCGGTCCACCCACATATCAAATTATCAAAGTACCGAACGTGAATCATATGAACGTGATGAAAACTAGCTTGACGATAATTCCCAATGTGTCCTCGGTAGCTCCTTCTTCATTATTAGAATTTGTCCAGGCTTATCCTTTGCTACATAAAGGATTAGGCCACCTTGCTGCATGTTATTTACTTTATTTACTTTTTGCTCATTACTATTTATCTTATCACAAAACTATCTATCACCTACTATTTCAGTGCTTGCAGAGAAAACCTTACTGAAAATCGCTTATCATTTCCTTCTGCTCCTCGTTGGGTTCGACACTCTTACTTATCGAAAGGACTACGATAGATCCCCTATACTTGTGGGTCATCAAGACTCTTTTGTGGCGCCGTTGCCGGGGAGCGTAGCGCTTTTGGTGAGTGGAACTTGGTAAGGAAACATTTATATAGTGTGCTGAAATTTTCTGTCACTTGTCACTATGGAACTTAATCCTTTGAGGGGCTTCTTTGGGGTATATTCACCCCAACCAGAAGAACAAAGAGATGCTCCTCAACCTACTGAACTTTATGAAAATATTCACTTTGAGATTCCTTCGGGTATGATAGAAAAACTGCTAGCTCATCGTTTTGCAGGAGACGGAACATTGCATCCTGATTTACACCTTATCTTTGTGGATGAAGTTTGTGGATTATTTAAGCTTGCAGGTATTCCCGATGATGTTGTTAAAAGGAAGTTCTTCCCTTTATCTTTGAAGGGAGATGCATTGACATGGTATAGGCTATGTGATGATATGGGATCTTGGAATTATAAGCGATTGAAGTTGGAATTTCACCGTAAGTTCTATCCTATGCATCTTGTTCATCGTGATCGTAATTACATATACAATTTCTGGCCTCATGAAGGAGAAAGCATCGCTCAAGCTTGGGGAGGCTTAAGTCAATGTTATATTCATGCCCCAATCATGAGCTCTCTCGGAAATGATTATTCAAATTTTTTATGCTCGGCTTTCTCTTAATAATCGCAACACCTTTCGATACTTCACAATGTCTTTGGTTCTTATATGTCAAGACTATTGATTTCAAATGGGACTTATTGGAAAGAATTAAACGCAACTCTGAAGATTGGGGTTCCGACGACGGTAAGGAGTCAGGTATGACACCTAAGTTCGATTGTGTTAAATATTTTATGGATACCGATGTTTTTCGTGGATTTAGCGCTAAGTATGGACTTGACTCTGAGATAGTAGCTACTTTTTGTGAATCCTTTGCTACTCACGTTGATCTCCCTAAAGAGAAGTGGTTTAAATATAATCCTCCTGAAGTGAAAGTAGTTGCACCTATTACATTCGAAGAAAAGACTATTACCTATAGTGATCCTATTGTTCCTACCGCTTATGTTGAAAAACCTCCTTTTCTGTTAGGATAAAAGATCATGCTAAAGCTTACTGTTGTTCGTAAGAGCAATATTAGAACTTATACACCTCTGAGCAAATCAAAGTTGAACCTAATGTTGCTATTGTTAAAGATCTCTTGTCTGATAATATTGATGGGCATGTTATTTATTTCTATGATGAAACTGCTAGAATTGCCAAACCTTGTGCTAAAAATAAACATAGACCTGTGGTAGGCATGCCTATTATTTCTGTTAAAATAGGAGATCATTGTTATCATGGCTTATGTGATATGGGTGCTAGTGCTAGTGCAATACCTATTGACTTATACAAAGAAATTAAGCACGATATTATACCTGCTGAGTTAGAAGATATTGATGTCACAATTAAACTTTCCAATAGAGATACTATTTCACCAATGGGAATTGTTAGAGATGTTGAAGTCTTGTGTGGGAAAACTAAATATCCTACTGATTTTCTTGTTCTTGGCTCCCCACAAGATAGCTTTTGTCCCATTATATTTGGTAGACCCTTCTTGAACACCGCTAATGCTAAGATAGATTGCGAAAAGGATGTTGTTACTATTGGTCTAGGTGATATGGCTCATGAGTTCAACTTTTTCTAAATTTCGTAGACAACACCGCGAGGAGGAATTACCTAGTAAGGATGAAATTATTGGTCTTGCTTCCATTGTTGTTCCTCCAACTAATCCGTTAGAACATTATTTTATAGACCATGAAAACGATATGTTTATGAAGGAAAGGGAAGAAATAGATGAAGTGTTCCTTAAACAAGAACATGTGCTGAAACATAACCTTCCCGTTGAAATTCTTGGGGATCCCCCTCCACCTAAGGGTGGCCCCGTGTTTGAACTCAAACCTTTACCTGATAATCTTACGTATGCTTATCTTGATGAAAAAGAAATATATCATGTTATTATTAGTGCTAACCTTTCAGAGAAAGAAGAAGAAAGATTATTGAAAACTCTGAAGAAGCAGCGGGCTGCTATTGGGTATACTCTGGATGATCTTAAGGGCATCAGTCCCACATTATGTCGACACAAAATTTTGGTGGAGAAAGATGCCAAACCAGTCAGAGATCCTCAGAGACGATTAAATCCCAAAATGAAGGAAGTGGTAAGAAAGGAGATTCTAAAACTCCTTGAGGCAGGTATTATTTATCTCGTTGCTGACAGTGAATGGGTAAGCCACATCCATTGTGTCCCCAAAAGGGAGGTATTACTGTTGTTCCTAATGATAAAGATGAATTGATCCATAAAAAGAATTATTACAGGTTATAGGATGGTAATTGATTTTTGTAAGTTAAATAAAGCTACTAAGAAAGATCATTACCCTTTACCCTTTATTGATCAAATGCTAGAAAGGCTATCCAAACACACACATTTTTGCTTCCTAGATGGTTATTCTGGCTTCTCTCAAATACATGTGTCGGCAAAGGATCAATCTAAAACTACTTTTACCTGCCCTTTTGGTACTTTTGCTTATATACGTATGCCTTTTGGTTTATGTAATGCACCTGCTACCTTTCAAAGATGCATGATGGCTATATTCTCTGATTTTTGTGAAAATATTTGTGAGGTATTCATGGATGACTTCTCCGTCTATGGATCCTCTTTTGATGATTGTTTGAGCAACCTTGATCGAGTTTTGCGGAGATGCGAAGACACTAGTCTCGTCTGAATTGGGAAAAGTGTCACTTTATGGTTAATGAAGGCATTGTCTTGGGGCACAAGATCTCCGAGAGAGGTATTGAAGTTGATAAAGCCAAAGTTGATGCTTTTGAAAAGATGCCATGTCCCAAGGACATAAAAGGTATAAGAAGTTTCCTTGGTCATGCCGGCTTTTATAGGAGGTTCATTAAGGACTTTTCTAAAATCTCTAGGCCTGTGACTAATTTATTGCAAAAAGATATTCCTTTTGTCTTTGATTAGGATTGTGTAGAAGCATTTGAAACACTTAAGAAAGCCTTGATCACTGCACCTATTGTTCAGCCACCTGATTGGAATTTACCTTTTGAAATTATGTGCGATGCTAGTGATTATGATGTAGGTGCTTTTTTAGGGCAAAGAGTCGATAAGAAATTGAATGTTATCCAGTATGCTAGTAAGACTCTTTATACTGCCCAGAGAAATTATGCTACTACTGAAAAAGAGTTCTTAGCAGTTGTATTTGCATGTGATAGGTTTAGACCTTATATTGTTGATTCCAAAGTTACTATTCACACTGATCATGATGCTATTAAATATCTAATGGAAAAGAAAGATGTTAAGCCTAGACTCATCAGATGGGTTCTCTTGCTCCAAGAATTTGACTTGCATATTATCGATAGAAAGGGAGCTGAGAACCCTGTTGCAGACAACTTGTCTAGGTTAGAGAATGTTCTTGATGACCCACTGCCTATTAATGATAGTTTTCCTGATGAACAATTAGCGGTTGTCAATGCTTCTCGTACTGCTCCTTGGTATGATGATTATGCTAATTACATTGTTGCCAAATATATACTTCTGGGATGATCCACACCTTTATAAAGAAGGAGTAGATGGTATTATTAGACATTGTGTGCCTGAGCATGAACAGGAACAGATCCTACGCAAGTGTCACTCTGAATCTTATGGAGGACACCACGCTGGAGATAGAACTGCACACAAGGTACTTCAATCTGGTTTTTATTGGCCTACTCTTTTCAAAGATGCTCGTAAGTTTGTTTTATCTTGTGATAAATGTCAAAGAATAGGTGTTGGGGATATAACTATTTGGCCCAGAAGGGGCCGGGTTACGCAAATAAGACTCATCAGGAAGAAGCCCAAAGACCAAGCACAAAGATGGCGGTTCAATAAAGGGTCTAAGGCCTACAGGCGGCTTAAGGCTCATAGTGATAAACCGCCATGATGGCATGACTTGTATCATAAGGTAGATTTAACTAGTCACCGAGCCGGACACTGTTTATGAGCGGTAGGGACTCTGTGTGAACCACAGGCGTCCACCCGTGTATATAAGGGGACAACCCGTTGGCGGCTTAGGGGAGGAAACAACTCAGCGAGAGCCAGGCATGGCGTAACTCACTCCCTGGTCATCGAAACATCAAGCAATACCAACCCAACTAGACGTAGGCCTTACCTTCACCGTAAGGGGCCGAACTAGTATAAACCTCTCGTGTCCTTTGTCCCGATTAACCCCTTTAAGCTTCCTAGTTGCGATGGCTCCATGACTAAGTCCTTGCAAGAGGACATCTTCCGTGACAAACCCACGATAGTTGGCGCCCACCGTGGGGCCAGCGCATGGTGGATTTGAGTTCTTGGAGGGCAGCTTCGAAGGGCTCAAGGGATATGCAGTGGGCCGGATGACCAAGAGTCGTCGCGGCAAGATCTACATCGACGACGTAGGCTGGGGCCCCGACGCCGACTCAATTGAGTACGGGTACTGGGTCCCCTTCGGCAGAATCCATGTCTTCATCGGCCGGATTGGTGAGCCGGGCCCTGAGCCGGACAATTGCATCGACCTCGTCGAGACGGCTCAGCGCACGAGACCCGCCCGAGTTCAACCCGGCATGAAGCGTGCCTTCGTGGGCTGCATCGACAGAGAGGAACTTTCTAAAGGATCTGAAGATGGTGGTGAGATGGCCGTCCTCTCTGACAGTGATTCGTCCGCCGGTTCAACAGATTCGTTGTATCAAGTACAAGAGGGCATGCTTGGGGGCTGTTCCGACGGCTCTAGTATTCCGGACTCCTATGAGCCGCCAAGCTGGGCAGGAGTCTTCATGGCTGGTACTCAACCCGGTCAAAACTCAACGGCTGCAACAGCAATAACGTCCCGGTCAGGAGCGGCTGGGGCAGGAGGCCATGTGCGCCCGTCGGCTCAGGTGCTTATGGATCTCATGGATAAGCTGACGGCCCTGTTAACCGCCACGGTTATTCCTGCAAATCAAGATGAGCATAACACGGAGGTGGCAAAGGTGCGTGAGGAGATAGCTCAGGCCAAGGAGGCATTGGCAGCTGAGGACACCATGTTAGCTACAGAATGAGCGGCTTTGGATGCACGAGCGCAGCAACTCCAGTCAGAGGCTTTCCAGCTTAATATGAGCCTGAACGCATCTAATGTGGTGATGAGAAGGAGGCACTAGAAAACTCAGTCCCGTTTGCCTCCGGTTTACGACCCTCGGAACCTTTTCACTACACCCGGTGCCGGTCCTAGCAACCTGCCCGAAGCAAATCAGTTTATGACAACTGGAGCGGGAGGACCGGCTCAGCCTCGAGAGATGGCACCTCCTCATGGGAGTATGGCCCCGCCCCGCTATGTACCAATACCACCGGGTCATTTTTCCAACCCCATGGAGAACCCAATTGCAGTATCGGTGCGTTTGGCGGCCCTCCCAGTGGACGGTGATGATCCGACAGCAGTGGAGACCCGAAGGATCAGGGACCTCGTCCAGACAGCCTTGGCTCAGCAAGAGACTTATTCCTACAGCCGGGACAGGATTCATTCAACTCCTCCGCCTTGGTTAGCTCCGGCTCGTCCAAACCGGAGTCCGAGTTACAGCAGGCACATGGAGTCAGAAGTTTTGTCAAGCAACGCCCAGTGCCGTAACCCGCCCGGCGGATATAACCCGGTGCAGGACCGAATGCGTTAGGAGGACGAGCGGGCGGCTCAGCTAGCAGCTCAACAGGTGGCTCAACAAGATCTCCCAGAGTATCCGACGACTTCTGTTGGAGAAGGAGTGGCTACTAGAACCGACGGTGTTCCTTGTTTGGTGCTGGCTATGCGGGATGTACGTTTACCCAAGGACTTCAAGGGACCTCGAAAGGTGCCGAATTACACGGCCGACTTACAGCCCGGAGCATGGATCGAAAGATATTAGATGGCCATGGAGCTATTGGAGGTCAGCGACGCAGCAAGGGCTAAGTACTTCACCATGATATTGGACGGAACGGCCCGGTCTTGGTTAAAGGGTTTGTCGCCCAATTCCATTAGCTCATGGGCAGAGCTAAAGGCCCGGTTTATCCAGAACTTCAAGTACACTTGCAAGCAATCTATGTCAATTGTGGACTTGACCAATTGTAAGCAGGAGGAGGGTGAATCCACAACTCATTGGGTGCGCCGCGTCAAGGAGATAATACATTAAATGCGATAAGATGGATGCCGGCTCTCGATCCTCATGTTGGAGAAGAAGCCGCTTTGAGCCGCTAAGGCGTAAACTGGGCGCCTTAAGCGTGATTGCAATGATATGGGTACGCTGATGGCAGCTTTAGTCAAATACGCCAACTCTGATAGTACCAAGGATCCCGCGTCTGATGAGGAAAAGACAGGGAAGGGAAAGAAGAACGGCAATGGAAAGGGCCAGCAGCATAACCCGATGAATCAAGGAGGCAACAAAGCGTAAAATTTGAGGGTAACCCGGAGTTTGTGGCCAATGCCAATGCGCAGGGTAACAATCAGAGACATAAGGGAAAACCGCCCCCTCGATCTGGCGGATCAGGCCCATCTCTTGAGCAGCTACTCAATGAGCCCTGCCCGAGACACGGCACCCGGGAACGACCCGCCACTCACTTATGGAAAGACTGCGCGATCATGAATGCTTTCAAGAATTCCAACATGTTTGATGGCAATCATGGGTCAGGCGGCGGCTCAGGAGCCGGCGACTTTCATGGCCTGGGCGGCGGTTCAAGTTCCGGCTTTCAAGGAAATCAAGGCGGCTATAATCAACAACAGTCTGGTCAAGGGGACAAGCGACAGAATCGAGTTATCAAAGCCACCAAGCGGTGAATGGTGGGCGATATCATGTGTTCACCACTAATTTGTACAAACGTGACCGGAAGGTTCATAAGAGGGCCGTGAATTACTGTTGAGCGGCGGTTCCCCATTATTTGAGGTGGTCGAACAGCCCATTATATGGAGCAGGAAGATCACCCCTCCGGTTTATAATCCGGGTCGATTGGCCTTGGTGGTAGCACCTCAAGTTGGTGGATATAAATTCACTAAGGTACTCATGGACGGAGGTAGCAGCATCAATATCCTCTATTATGAGACCTTTCGCCGCATGGGGTTGACTGATAAGGACTTGAGGACGTCCAACACTGTCTTTCATGGAGTGGTGCCTGGTAAGTCAGCATACCCAGTTGCAAGATTGAACTGGAAGTGGCCTTTGGAGATGAGTATGATTCTAGAGCTGAGAAATTAACTTTTGAGGTGGTCAAAATCAAGAGTCCATATCATGCTCTGTTTGGTCGGCCGGCTTATGCCAAGTTCATGGCACGGCTGTGTTATGTTTATCTGTAGCTTAAGATGTCGGGTCACAAGGGCACCATCACTGTGCATGGAAGTCGAAAGGTAGCCCTAGAATGTGAGGAGGGCGACGCGGCTTATGTTGAGTCTGTTTGTGCAGCAGAGGAGCTAAAGTTTTATCAAGACAATGTTGACCCGGTGGATATGACCTCTCTAAAGAAGCCAACCACCGAGCATGACCCGGCGATGAAGTTTAAGTCGGCTGATGAAACCAAGCTTGTTGATTTCACTCCAAGCGATTATCTGCCTAAAGTTCGATGTCGATTGCCAATTTGGATCCTAAATAGGAAAGCGCGCTCATCGAGTTCATCCGTGAGAACCGGGACATCTTTGCATGGAAACCTTCTGACATGCCGGGTGTACCGAGAGAACTCGCTGAGCACACTCTCAATATTGATCCGAAGTATAAGCCGGTCAGACAGTTTCTTCAACGGTTCAACGAAGAAAGACGGAAAGCTATTGCAGAGGAAGTTGCCCGGCTCTTAGTGGCTGGATTTATTGTGGAAGTTTTTCACCCGAAGTGGTTGGCTAACCCGGTGCTCGTGCTCAAGAAGAACGGTACCTGGCGGATGTGTGTGGATTACACAGACTTAAATAAGGCTTGTCCGGCTGATCCCTTTGCTCTCCCCCGTATTGATCAAATCATTGATGGTACAGCGGGTTGCGAGCGTTTGAGCTTTTTGGATGCTTACTCTGGTTATCATCAGATCAAAATGGTAGTTAAGGACCAGGAGAAGACGGTGTTCATCACTCCGTTTGGAGCCTTCTGCTATGTATCTATGCCATTTGGGCTCAAGAGTGCTCAGGCGACTTGTCAGCAATGTGTACATAACTGTCTCCACGATCAAATTGGGCGCAATGTTCATGGTTATGTGGATGACATCGTGGTGAAGTTCACAGAGAAGGAAACCTTGATATCTGATTTGAAGGAGACCTTTGATAATCTTCGGGTTTATAAGATGATGCTTAACCCGGCAAAGTGTGTATTTGGTGTACCTGCAGGCAAGCTCTTGGGTTTCCTGGTTTCAAACAGAGGTATTGAAGCTAATCCGAAGAAGATCAAGGCAATTACCTCTTTGGCTAAACCGGCGTGCATCAATGATGTCCAGCGACTGGCGGGTCGTGTTGCAGCTTTAAGCCGGTTCATAAGTCGGTTAGGTGAGAAGGCCCTACCACTGTATTAGATGATGAAGAAAACGGACACTTTTATGCAGGTGATCTTCTTGACACGCCTTTGAAGACTTAAAGAGACAGGTTATGCGAGCCGCCGTCCTTGCGGCTCCCATTGATAAAGAGTCGTTGCTGTTATATGTGGCTGCTAACTCACGAGCTGTTAGTGTTGCCATTGTGGTGGAGCGTAAGGAGGCTGGCAAGGAGCATCCGGTTCGGCGGCCGGTTTATTACATCAGTGAGGTGCTCATAGAGTCCAAGCAAAGGTATCCGCATTGGCAGAAGCTTGTTTACGGAGTGTTTATGGCAAGCTGGAAGCTGAAGCGGTACTTCCAAGGTCATCCTATAACTGTAGTAAGTTCTGCCCCCTTGGGAGACATCATCCAAAACAGGGAAGCCACAGGACAAGTCGCCAAGTGGGCCATTGAGCTTGGGCCTCATGGTTTAAAGTACATGCCACGTACCGCTATTAAGTCTCAAGCCTTGGTGGACTTTATCAATGATTGGACAGAGTTACAAGCACCTGAGGAGAAGCCAGATAACACATATTGGACTATTCACTTTGATGGGTCCAGGCGGTTGGAAGGCTCGGGGCCGGAGTCGTTTTAACTTCTCCCGAGGTGACAAATTTTGTTATGTGCTCTGGCTTATGTTTCCTTGTACTAACAATGCAGCTGAGTATGAGGCCTTACTCCATGGTCTCAGGATGGCCAAAGAGATGAATTCGAGCCGGGTAAGGTGTTTGGGTGACTCAGGTCTTGTGGCTCAACAGGTGTCAGGCAAGTGGGATTCCAAGGATCCCCTTATGGCGGCTTATCATCGTGAAGTTGATGCTGTGGCTGGACACTTCAAAGGTTATCAAGTAGAGCACATTGATCGAAGGAAGAATGAGGCGGCTGATGCTTTAAGCCGGTGGGGATCTCAGTGTAAGCCGGTGCCGCCTAACACCTTTCTCAATGTTTTGCATAATCCTTCTATCAAGGTACCTACAGAGGAAGAACTAGCGATTGCGGACACAGGCACATTTGGTGGCAGCTCTTCACGTCATCTCGGATTGGACAGTGCCATATTTGGCCTATATGACCCGGAGAGAATTGCCTGAGGATGAGACTTTGGCGAGACAAATCATCAGGCGGTCTAAATCTATGACGGTTGTTCAGGGCGAGTTACATCACCGCAGTGTCACTGGGGCATTTCAACGTTGTGTGTCACCTGCAGAGGGTCAGGAGATACTTCGTGAGATCCATGAAGGAGATTGTGGTCATCATGCCGGCTCAAAATCTCTTGTGGCCAAGGCTTTCCGGCATGGTTTCTATTGGCTGGCAGCTCATGCTGATGCGGAGGATCTGGTTAGAAAATGTGACGGATGTCAAAAATTCTCACGACGAGCTCATGTGCCGGCTCAAGAGTTGAGGATGATTCCAATTACTTGGCCGTTTGCAGTCTGGGGGCTTGACATGGTTGGACCTTTCAAGAGATCTAAGGATAAAAAGACACACCTCCTGGTGGCAGTGGATAAGTTTACAAAGTGGGTTGAGGCGGAGCCGATGCCATGGAAGAGTTCTGTCAACGAGAACATTAGTAGACGTCAAGAAATGCCTATTAATTATTCCCTTGTTATTGAACCGTTTGATGGTTGGGGCTTTGATTATATGGGACCTTTTCCTGCCTCCAATGGTTATACACATATTTTAGTTGTTGTTGATTACGTTACTAAGTGGGTAGAAGCTATTCCAACTAGTAGTGCTGATCATAACACTTCTATTAAAATGCTTAAGGAAGTTATTTTTCCGAGGTTTGGAGTCCCTAGATATCTTATGACTGATGGTGGTTCACACTTTATTCATGATGCTTTCCGTAAGATACTTGCTAAGTATGATGTCAATCATAGAATCGCATCTCCTTACCACCCATGATCTAGTGGTCAAGTAGAGTTGAGCAATAGAGAGCTCAAATTAATTTTGCAAAAGACTGTGAATAGATCTAGAAAGAATTGGTCCAAAAACTTGATGATGCATTATGGGCCTATAGAACTGCATACAAAAATCCTATGGGTATGTCTCCATATAAGATGGTTTATGGAAAAGCATGTCATTTACCTCTTGAACTTGAACATAAAGCATATTGGGCTATTAAAGAGCTCAATTATGACTTCAAACTTGCCTGTGAGAAGAGGTTGTTTGATATTAGCTCACTTGATGAATGGAGAACCCAAGCATATGAGAATGCCAAGCTTTTCAAAGAAAAAGTCAAACGCTGGCATGATAAGAGGATACAAAAGCGTGAGTTTAACGTAGGAGATTATGTGTTATTATTCAACTCTCGTTTAAGATTTTTTGCAGGAAAACTTCTCTCAAAATGGGAAGGTCCCTACGTTATCGAAGAGGTCTATCGCTTACGGTGCTATAAAAATCAACAACTTCAAGGCACAAATCCGAGGGTGGTAAGCGGTCAAATAATTAAATATTATATTTCGTAATCCTATTAATGTGGAAACTAATATTATTGAGACCATAACCCACGAGGAATACATAAGAGACACTTTCCGAGCGTTCCAGGACTCGAAAAGGCTTAGGTACGTGGTACGGTAAGTAAACCGACTCCAAAACAACTCTAATGGCAATTTTTATCAGTTTTGGATTATTTAAGAATTTTAGGAAGAAAGAAGTAGTCTGAAAGGGACACGAGGCTCCCACAAGAGAGGAGGGCCCGCCCCCCACAGGCGCGCCCCCTGTCTCGTGGGCACCTCGTGTGCCTCCCGGACTCTGTTTTCTTGTATGTTACGTATTTTGGTCGGTAAAAATTCATTATATATACTCCCGGAGGTTTTGACCACCGTATCATGCAAATATCCCCTGTTTTTGTTTCGAGCTGTTTCTGTTTCAGATCTAGAGCATCATGTCGTCTCCAAGCGCTCCCAAGGACAAATTTTTCGAGAGATTTATCAACCCCTATCTCGCGGAGGTGGTGCATCATCCTCAAACCATTGAGGTGTGTGATGGGTTTCTCCACATCCGTGATGTGGAGGGACCAAGGCGTATCGGGAGCGTGGAGACAAAGCTCGAAGCCGTGGAGCAAGAAGTTTTCAAGTGTCAAGGGATGGTGGAGCGTGGACTGAACGCCAACCAGATGATGATCACGGAGTTCACCAACAACCACAAGCTGGATGCCAAAGTCATTGGGGAAACCATCTTCAAACTTCAAGAGAAAATCGAGCACCTCCAAGCCCAGATCTATGACCTGCAAAACCAGAAATGTGAGTATGAATATAGATTCAAGCGAATGAGTTTGGCTGCAGATTTAAGGATCCCGGAGACTCGATCATCCTTTTATGATGGAGAGCCGATGCCCTGGAAGACCGACGACAAGCCTGCATCATCAACAACTTCTACTCCATCACCTCCAAAGAAATAATCACATGGGTATGGGCACTCCCCTTGGCAACTGCCAAGCTTGGGGGAGGTGCCCCGGTATCGTATCACCATCACACTCCTATCTTTACCGCTTTATTTAGTTCGATCCTTTTAGTAGTATCTTGATCTAGTAGATTGAAGTTTTGATATCAAGTAGTTTTGAGCTTTGCTTTGTGATCTCTTTATGTAAGCGAGTCCGTGTGCTATCTATAATAAAGATTAGTGTTGAGTCAAGGGCTTTGCTATGATGTTATGATCTTGATAAAGTAGAAAGAATAAAAGAGTTCATATTGATCTTATGGATAGTGATAACTTCACATATAGAAAGTATGAGGCACAAAAAATTGTTGAGAGTTGATGAACGTAGCCTTGGTCATCATTGCAATTAATAGGAAGTGATAAGGAAAGAGGGGTTCACATATAAATATATTATCTTGGACATCTTTTATGGTTGTGAAGCACTCATTAAGTATGACATGCTAAAAGAGTTGATGTTGGACAAGGAAGACAACGTAATGGTTTATGTTTTCCGACATCTCAGTTAAAGTATATTGTCATTGACCTTCCAGACATGTTGAGCTTGCCTTTCCTCCTCATGCTAGCCAAATTCCTTGCACCAAGTAGAGATACTACTTATGCTTCCAAATATCCTTAAACCCAGTTTTTCCATGAGAGTCCACCATACCTACCTATGGATTGAATAAGATCCTTCAAGTAAGTTGTCATCGGTGCAAGCAATAAAAATTGCTCCCTAAATATGTATGACTTATGAGTGTAGAGAAAATAAGCTTTGTACGAACTTGTTGTGGAAGTAATAAAAGCGAATTTGACTGCATAATAAAGGTCCACATACAAGGGCAATATAAAGTGACGTTCTTTTGCACTAAGATTTTATGCATCAAACCTAAACGCGCATGACAACCTCTGCTTCCCTCTGCGAAGGGCCTATCTTTTACTTTATGTTTTACTTTATGCTTGAGTCAAGGTGATGCTCACCTTTCCCTTTTATTTTATCCTTTGGCAAGCTCCTCGTGTTTGAAAGATCATGATACATATATCCAGTTGGATGTAAGTTGGCATAGGCTATTATTGTTGACATCACCTAAAGGTGAATATGTTGGGAGGCAATACAATAAGCCCCTGTCTTTCTCAGTGTCCGGCTGAAACTCTATGACCACAAGTATTGCGTGAGTGTTAATAATTATAGGGGACTACGAGATAGTTGAGTATGTGAGCTTCTTTGAAAAGCTCTATTAATTGACTCTTTCCGATATTACGATAAATTGCAATTGCTTGATCGAGATTATAGTTTGTTAGTTCCCAACAAAGTTTTTGAATCATATTTGATATTGTGAATTGCTTATTACTTGAGCATAGGAAATCATATGACAAAATCCATATATGTTGCTATTATTAGAATGATCATGATGCCCTCATGTCCGTATTTTTATTTTTATCGACACCTCTATCTCTAAACATGTGGACATATTTTTCGATTTCGGCTTCCGCTCGAGGACAAGCGAGGTCTAAGCTTGGGGGAGTTGATACGTCTATTTTGCATCATGCTTTTATATCAATATTTATTGCACTATGGGCTGTTAGTACACATTCTATCTCAATACTTATGGCTATTCTCCCTTATTTTACAAGGTTTATCATGAAGAGGGGGGATGCCGGCAGTTGGAATTCTGGCTGGAAAAGGAGCAAACGTTGGAAACCTATTCTGCACATCTCCAAAAGTCCTGAAACTCCAAACAACTTTTTGGAATTTATAAGAAATTATGAGCAAAAGAAATAGGCCGGGGCCCACACTGTCCAGAGGCAGGGGCGCCCCTGCTGTGGCGCGCCTCTATCTCCTGGGCCTGGTGGGCCTCCGCGTCCATCTTCTGCTATATCATCACTTTTACCCTGGAAAAAATCATGGGCAAGCTTACGAGATGAAACTCCGCCGCCACGAGGCGGAACCTTGGCGGAATCAATCTAGGGCTCTGGAGGTGTTCTGCCGGGGACACTTCCCTCCGGGAGGGGGAAATCACCGTCATAATCATCACCAACGCTCCTCTCATCAGGAGAGGGCAATCTCCATCAACATCTTCACCAGCACCATCTCATCTCCAAACCCTAGTTCATCTCTTGTATCCAATTCTTGTCTCCAAGTCCGGGATTGGTGCTAGTAGGTTGCTAGTAGTGTTGATTACTCCTTGTAGTTGATGCTAGTTGGTTTATTTAGTGGAAGATCATATGTCGTGGGGTTGTCACGGCAGATGTCCTCGTGAAAGGACTTAGTCGTGGAGCCATCGCTGCGGGTTAACTTGAAGGGGTTAAAGCGGACACAAGGACACGAGAGTTATACTAGTTCGGCCCCTTCGATGAAGGTAAAAGCCTACGTCTAGTTGTGATGGAATTGATGGTGTTTCGATGACTAGGGAGCCAACAAGCTTCGCCTAGGCCTCGAGTTGTGGTTGTCTGTCCCAAACCGCCGCCGGGTCATCCCCTTATATACACGAGTGACGCCCGTCGGTTTTACAGAGTCCCGACGCCGGTTCATAGACGTATCCGGCTCGGTCTCTACTATTCCTAACTTACAACACAAGATACATACTGACGCCGGTTTACAACTACTGGCATAAACCGGCTATGGGCCTTAAGCCCTCTGCTACCTACTTGGGCTTTAACATGTTCAACTGCTGGTGAAGTTAACCCGGCCTGTTCTGGCCGGTTTACCCCTAGTGGTAATATCCCCAACATTAGGCCCCAGATTGATTTGAACAGGTTCATGTCAATCCTTAGTAAAAAAACTTCATCTTCTGCATCTTGGTATTATCTGGTAAACCGCCGTGATGTCATCTTCTCTGATCGTCGTGAACCGGCATGATGTCACCTGTCATAAAGTTATCCACGGTATCTTTTGTTAATAGATCTGTGAGAATCGAGGCAGCAGCTCTGCTTCCAAGCCCCATGGCTCCTCGATTTTCGCGCCCGACATATGTTCCTTGCCTTATAAATAGGCCCGAGGGGTCATTTCTTTTTCCCCTTCGTTCCCTTCTTCTTCGTCTTCCTTGCGCCGCCCTGCTTCAGAGCTCCGCCGCCGCCATCGACCTCAGCACCATCCTTGGCGCTGCATCAACCTGGCGTGCAGAATCTGCGGTGACCTTCCTTTTCTTCCTCACTCCGGTAAGCCTTCTTTCCTTCCCCGTAGATCTGTTCTAGGGTTCTTGTGTTCTTCGGCGTTAAATCGAGATGCTTCTCGTTAGATAGCAGTCTTCGATAAACTCAGAATCTTGGTCCCATGTAACGACAACTTCTACCATCCGTTTGTCCTTACGCCTCTCAGGGCCATAGATCAATCTGTATCTTTGATCATTGATTCAGTATCTGCTCATTTTCAAATCTTGAATATTCACTTCTTTTTCTGAACGTGCTCTAGATCCGATAACTGTTAAGCAATACTGTAAAACCTGTTTTCACCGCAGTTCTGACTCTGCATCATTTTCAAATTGGGCGGTTTAGTTTTGTAGAAAAAACTAATAACTCGGCATATACCATTAGCCCTCGTACTGACCCACCAGTGATTAGCTAAATAGTGCCGCTTTGCAGAACTCCGGTTTATAAATAGCTTCTTCCGGTTTAATACTGTAACATCCCAAATTTTCAATTTGGAATGTTATACATTAAGTCATCATGCATATCATATTTTCTTGCATTTTGTTGATCCTAGAAATTTCACGCAACTCACGGACCCTCGGAGAGAGTTGGAGGTTTCGAAATTTTCATATTTTAGTTCTCTCAAAACTATGAAAAGAGGATCGTTGGATTTATTTATTTTATCTTCAAATATTTTTCCAATAAAAAAATAAGAGAGGGAATAATATGACTTTCCCAAAATTTAGGAAAAATGAAGAGTTAATAAATAAATCAAATTTTAGATTTTTATTTTGGAGTTTGTCACTTTTATTTGCCTTAGGGAAAAAATGCGTGTTTTCAAAAATTGCATTTTGGCCCCGTGTTAAAGTTCATTTTGTTCGACTCATTTTGAGGAGTCGGGGAAAGTTTACTTTATTAATTTTGGAGTTCGTTTAGATTCTTTTTATTTATTTTTCTCTTGTGAAACCATTTAAAAAAAAGCGCTTGGCGCCTTAGGCCAAGCCGCCAAAGCCACCGGGCCGAAGGCCAAGGCCAACGCCTTACGCACCTAGGGGAGCCAGGAGCCCCAAGTTTCCTATTCTTTTACAATTCCTAGTAGAATTTGATCCCGTTTGTTATTCCATTTTTTATTCCTAGGATTCCTAATCCTAATCTATTTCTTGTCCCCTACCCCAAGCAAAACCCTCCCTCCCCAATATAAATACCCAAGCACCCCCTCCAACACATCAAATCAACTCTCCTCTCCTCTCCTCCGCTTGTGTGCAAGCCACCCATAGTCGCCGCCGCCGCCATAGCCGCCGCCCGCCCGCCATAGCCGCCGCCCCTCACCAGCCGCCTTCCCCACCGCCCGCCCTCACACCGCCGCCGCCGCCTATGTCATTGCCGCCGCCCTCGCCCGCCCGAGCCCCTCGCCTCTTGAGGTACTAGCCCCAGCCGCGCGTCACCTTTTCTTTTCCGTTCGATTTCCGTTCCGGTTTTCTAGATCGGTTTTTCGTTTCGGTTTTCTTTCCGAAACCCTAGATCGGTTTTTCTCGCCGGTTTTTCTTTCCGGTTTTGCTTAGCAATCGTTCGCCGGACCGTTCGTCCTAACGAACGTGATCACCGGTTTGCTTCGGTTAATGAACGTCCGTTCGTTCAACCGTTCGTCGTTTTTCTTTCTCATCGGATTTATTCCGCTATTTTTTCTGATCACGATTTCAGATCCGATTTTCTTTCTAGTTTATCTTCTCGCTCGTTTATCGGAATCAGGTGATTCAAGCGCCTGGAGTTTCGTTTCGAAACCGTCGTTCCAATTAATCAACTTAAACAAAGTTTTGCTACTGTAAAAATTTGACTTAGTTTCAACTTGCTAGAACCAAGTTGTTTTCTTTCGTCGTTTGACTTTCGTTGATTTATTTGATTCGATTCTTTTTGCAACCAGGGTTCTTAAGTTGAACTTTCTGGTTAGATCTTTTATTCGAAATTTACCTATGCATTAGATGAGTAGTTATTGTATGCTTGTTGTTTGTCTGCGATAGATCACCCGGAGTGCGCCGCTTGTTATTTCGAATCTCTAGGTTTCGCGGATCATCAGCAAGGCAAGTAACACTTGATCATATCTTTTCTACTACCCAGTTTTTATGCATTAGATCAATCCTCCAACACTTGCATGATTAGGATCTAATTAAATTGTGGGATGGGAAGTAGATGAGGTAGTACCAATTACCTGTTTTACTTATGAAACCTTGGGAGTTATTTCTACGTTTGCTTATTATGCCATGCTATGCTAGTAGACGTGGATTGGGTGAGTGATATCCATGACAGATGTGAGATTGTTAATTAATGGTTTATTTAAGGTGGCAACTTAAACGCACATCTGGGTGGATTGAGGCACTGGTTTCTGTCAGGACTTGGCTGTTTTTCTTCGGACCGCCACCCAGGCTCAAAGGGATCATAAGATTATTCAAACTAGTAACTTACGTGTGCAGCCACAAGCCATTATGGGCTCTGGCATAGTTGACTAAGTTGTGCGAACTCTTACGGGTAGACTAGCAGATGTAGGGGAAAGTAGGTGTACCGGTGTACCCACAAGTAAGGTGCTAAGCGCTTACGAAAAGACTGTGTCTCGGTCATCCGCCTCTCAAACACCATGTAGTGCGAGAAACCAAACGGAGGCGATCGAGTCTTGTGGGGAAAAGTGCAAACCTCTGCAGAGTGTACAAACTAATCATGATTAGCCGTGTCCCGGTTATGGACATCTTGAGTATCTAGTACTTGAATATCATGTGAATCTCAACATGTTACTCTAATTAATATTATTGGGTTTTTAATGAGTACTTTTAATTGGGATTGAGGATGTCATTAACCATTCTCAATGTTCAACAACCACCATGATAGTTAAACAAATCTATTCCTTTGCGTGAGGGAAAAAGCGGCTTTATGCAAAAAGCTGTAGTCAGAGAGCTTTTTCCACCAGCCACATATGCATGTAGTATAGGCTTATCATTCATTATTCTCTATGTGTTACATTGCCAAAGATATTCCATGTCTTTGACCCATTTTCGGCTACAACTTTCATGTTGCGCAGACGTTTTCACGACAGTAAGGTGTTTAGGTCGTGGTTCTATACTCGATGATGCCGATGGAGTTGATGGACTCACTTATCTTCCAAGTCTTCCATTGTTATCATATTTAGATGGCCTTAAGCCATATTTATTGTAATAAGTCCTCTTTTGGACAACGATGTAATAAGTGTGTGATTGCTACTCTGTTATAAATCCTTGAAATCTTGTGTGGTGTCGACATTCTTGATCCGAGGATGACACCGAGCACGAAGACTTGATCCATTCGGGTCGGGTCGCTACTGTAGATGGTATCGAGCACACGACCGTGAGACACGACCACTAAGTTAAAGCCATAGATCACTACTCTCTTCTCATTTTCTAACTCCTCATCTTTTCCACTCTTTTAGGATGAAGGACGCGAAGATCAAGTACACCCAACCAGATGAAGGCACGCCTTTTGGATTTCACTTGAAGGAAGTCACCAAGTACCTGAACATTGGACTACCAAGCTTCACCGGGACTTTCAACGCCACTCTGCCTGAAGAGGAGCGATGGAAGATTCAAGCTCACGTTCCGGGAAGGACATTCGCCCCAATCACCAAGCCTATAGATAGTGTTTTCAGTGCACCAACCTGGAGTCTGGGAAAGAGCATGACAGCTCATATCACCATGGGACGTATTGGAGAAGTTTACCAAGAAGACCTCAAAGACACCATCTACCAGATTTGCGGACGCCGAGACGAACAATGGGAGATAGTCAGCACTAAGAAGGATAGATCCATTGCAGCTTTCATCCAGAGTTAAACCAGCACATTCGGCGCCAGAGAACCGGATGTGCAATGATATGATCGAATTGAAGGATGCGAAGGGAAGGATCATCGAACTTGAAGAAGAACTAAAGTCTACGTAAGGACTACATGGATGAGATCGTAGCTGTAGCAAGACACAATAACGATCTTAAGTATGAGATTGAAGAACTCAAGAAGAAATTGGCGCTCAAGAATGAAGACAAGTACGTCATTTGTCCGAGCAACTACATCAACATCGACGACACCGATCCGGATCCAAGTGAACTCGACTTTGAAGATGAAGTGGAGCGGACATCATGGACTCTTCCACCAGTTCAAATTAAAAGATGACCACCACATATTAGTAGTATTCCCTCCATGTAACATTTTTAGTTCACGCACTTTTGCGATAGTTAGACCGTTGTAAGCCCTTTGTTTGAATTGAATGAAGTGATTTGTGTGCATTTGCTCATATACATTTGGGTAGTGTTTCTCCTTAGACCCCACTCTATTCTTAATTTCTCGTCTTTTCTAAACCCATCAGATGCCTCCGAGACGCGACCCCGGGTTTGTTTTCCCGCCAGAGATCATCCAGTTGATTCAGCAGCAGAACACTTTGATCCAAACATTGGTACAGAATCAAGGCAACAACAACAACAACAACAACAACAACAACAACAACAACCCACCGCCACCACCACCAGTTGACCATCTGGCTCGTTTCTTAAGGCTGAACCCGCCAGTGTTCTCCAGTAGCACCGAGCCGATAGTAGCAGATGATTGGCTCCGTAAGATAGGAAGGGAGTTGACCACCGCAGGATGTACAGATGGAGAAAAGGTGAAGTTTGCTGCACACCAGCTTGAAGGACCCTTGAGCAGCATGGTGGGAGAATTTTACAACCACTTACCACTGTAGACACCATCACATGGGATCGGGCCAAGAAGCTTTCCGCTTGCCCATGTCTCGGCGAGGAGCTATGGCCATGAAGAAGCGTGAGTTTCGCAACTTACGCCAAGGAGGAAGGACTGTTGGCGATATGTGGATGATTTTAGTAAGTTAGCACGTTATGCCCCGGATAGCGTTGCTACGGATGCAGCTAAGCGGGAGAAGTTTTGAAGGACTGAATGATGAGTTAAGCATGCAGTTGATGGAAGCAAGTTTCAATAACTACCAGGAGTCGGTAGACCGTGCCCTCATGATTGAAGGAAAGCAACAAATTGAGAACCGCAAGAGGAAGTATAGGCGGGGAAGTATAACTGGAGCCCAAAGCAGAAGCCCCGTTATACCCCTAAACAGGAGTTCGGGCCAAAGATACCCATGGAGGAGGTAATTCGCACAACCACAATGGCCACAAGAATGGGAACGGGAATGGAGGAAGCAATGGACAGAACCGCACCACACCATCAACCCCAACCAAGGTAGACATGAGCCACATCACTTGCTTTAAGTGCCGCAAGACTGGGCATTATGCAATTGACTGTCCAGAAGGCCAGAATGGAAATGGCAATGGAAGCTCTGGAAAGAAGCCAAACCCTTTCAACAGGGGACAGGTGAACCACATTGATGTGGAGGAGGTTGAAGATCAGCCCGATGCAAGAATCGGTAAGTTTTTGGTTAAGTCATTTATCGCGGTTGTTCTTTTCGATCTTTGGTGCATCGCATTCCATACATATCAAGGGGATTTGTAGAGAAGTATAGTCTGCCTACCGGATTCTTAAAACCCCTTTGCTAGTAAGCTCACCAGAGCGGAGTATATGGCCGCACAAGGATGTTTTCAAGTGCCATTAAGTATAGGAAGGCATGTGTTCCCGGCCATTTGATCATTTTGGAATCCCAAGGATTTGATGTGATTCTCGGTATGGATTGGTTGTCGATGTATGGAGGAAACATCGATTGTGCAAGTAAGACGATTTTGCTCACCACACCAGAAGGAAGAAGGATTAAGTATGTATCGCGACATGGACCAAATAGGAATCAAGTAAATTCCTTATCAGGAGTTGTGCAGGAAGAGGTGCGATGGTGAAGGATTTCCCTGATGTATTTCTGGAGGAATTGCCAGGAATGCCACCGGATAGAGACATTGAGTTTTTGATTGAGCTGTTGCCAGGAACAGGCCCAATATCGAAGCGACCATACAGGATGCCCGCACAGGATCTGGCAGAAATCAAGAAGCAGATTAAAGAGTTATTGGATAAAGGTTATATACGCCCAAGTTCTTCGCCTTGGGGATCACCCGTACTGTTAGTGGAGAAGAAGGATGGATCGTTAAGGATGGTTGTTGATTATCGTGGATTGAATGAAGTAACAATCAAGAACAAGTACCCACTACCAATGATAAATGATCTGTTTGATCGTTTGCAAGGAGCTAAAGTGTTTTCCAAGATTGATTTGCGATCGTGGTACCATCAATTGAAGATTCGAGAGCAGGACATACCTAAGACAGCATTTACCACGAGATATGGATTGTATGAATATACCGTTATGTCATTTGGACTGACTAACGCGCCTGCCTATTTCATGAACCTGATGAACAAAGTGTTTATGGAGTTTTTGGATAAGTTTGTCGTGGTGTTCATAGATGATATTTTGATTTTCTCGAAGAATGAAGAGGAACATAAGGAACATTTGCGATTGGTTTTGGAGAAACTAAGGGAACATCAGTTATATGCCAAATTCAGCAAATGTGAGTTTTGGCTAAAGGAAGTTGGATTTCTTGGACATGTTATATCAGGAGAAGGGATAGCGGTTGACCCCACAAAGGTTGAGACCGTAACCAAATGGGAAGCACCAACGACAGTTGGAGAGATCCGGAGTTTCCTTGGACTCGCAGGATACTACCGGAGATTCATTGATAATTTCTCAAGGATTGCAAAGCCTATGACGGAGTTGTTGAAGAAGGATACCAAGTTCATATGGATCGAGGATTGTGAGGCAAGTTTTCAGGAGTTGAAGAAAAGATTGGTTACCTCACCGGTGTTAATTTTGCGGATCGGACCAAGGATTATGAGGTGTATTACACGCTTCACGTCGAGGACTTGGAGCAGTGCTTATGCAGGAAGGAAGAGTTGTTTCGTATGCTTCACGACAGCTTAAGCCTCATGAGTTGAATTATGCCACACATGACTTGGAGTTAGCAGCCGTTGTACATGCATTGAAGACATGGAGACATTTTCTCATTGGAAATCATTGTGAGGTGTACACGGATCACAAGAGTTTGAAGTACATCTTCACGGAAGGAATTAAATCTCGAACCGGAGGAGATGGTTGGAACTTATCAAGGATTATGATATGAGATTACATTATCACCCAGGGAAGGCTAACGTTGTAGCAGACGCATTGAGCCGTAAGAGCCACGTCAATACCCTAATGATGGGAGGAATACCCAAGGAGTTGGCCGAGGACCTTCGAGAGCTATGTTTGGAAATAGTTCCGAGAGGCTATGTAGCAGCATTGGAGATACAGTCTACGTTGATGGACAAAATCAGGGAAGCTTAGAAAAAGGACAAAGAGATTGCGGATATAAAGGAGAAAATGAGCGAAGGAAAAGCTAAGGGATTTCGTGAAGATGAGCACGATACCCTATGGTTTGAGGACCGTGTTTATGTGCCAAATGACCCGGAGATCAGGAAGTTGATTTTGCAAGAAGCACATGATTCACCATATTCGATTCACCACAAATACCAAGATGTATTTGGATTTGAAGAATACTTTCTGGTGGACCGGAATGAAGAAGGATATCGCGGAGTATGTAGCAGTTTGCGATGTATGTCAGAGAGTGAAGGCAGAACATCAGAAGCCAGCAGGATTGTTGCAACCATTGCCGATACCCGAATGGAAGTGGGATAAACTAGGCATGGATTTCATCACAAGATTGCCAAGGACTCGTTCTGGCTATGACTCAATTTGGGTTATAGTCGACCGCTTGACGAAGGTAGCTCATTTCATTCCAGTCAAGACTACCTATAGCAGCGCTAAGTTGGCAAAGATATACATGACCAGAATTGTGTGTTTGCACGGAGTTCCGAGGAGTATCGTATCAGATAGAGGAACCCAATTTACCTCAAAGTTTTGGAATTAGTTGCACGAAACATTAGGAACCAGATTAGAGTTCAGTACAGCTTTCCACCCACAGACAGATGGACAGACTGAGAGAGTCAATCAGATTTTGGAGGATATGCTGAGAGCTTGTGCACTAGATTATGGATCTAGTTGGGATGATAACTTGCCGTATGCAGAGTTTTCTTATAACAACAGTTACCAAACCAGCTTGAAGATGGCACCTTCGAGGCTTTATGCGGAAGGAGGTGCAGGACACCGTTATCATGGGACGAAGTCGAGACCCGATTGTTTGGACCAGATTTGATTAAGGAGTCTGAACATAAGGTTAAGTTGATTCGCGATAGGCTCAAGGTAGCCCAGTCCAGACAGAAAAGCTATGCGGATTCAAAACGCAAGGCGATAGAATAAGAAGTTGGAGACAGAGTTTATCTTAGAGTATCCATACTTCGAGGAGTTAAGCGTTTTGGAGTTAAAGGAAAATTAGCACCACGTTTCGTTGGACCGTATAGGATCTTGCAACACATGGGAGAAGTTGCTTATAAGCTGGAATTGCCAGAGGGACTGTCAGGAGTTCATGATGTATTCCATGTTTCTCAGCTAAAGAGATGTCACGCCGAGATGGCGGAAGTACCGTTAAGAGATACAAAGGCCGCTTGAAGCAATTCAGTTGAAGGATGATTTGACATATGAGGAGAAACCATTCAAGATTCTCGATTATGCCAGCAGAGTTACTCGCAGCAAGGTTATCAAGTTTTGCAAAGTTCAGTGGAGCCACCACACTGAGGATGAAGCCACCTGGGAAAGAGAAGAATATTTGTTCAAGGACCACCCTCACCTATTTTCTAGCCAACCCGAATCTCGAGGGCGAGATTCATCTTAAGGGGGGTAGGTTTGTAACATCCCAAATTTTCAATTTGGAATGTTATACATTAAGTCATCATGCATATCATATTTTCTTGCATTTTGTTGATCCTAGAAATTTCACGCAACTCAAGGACCCTCGGAGAGAATTGGAGGTTTCGAAATTTTCATATTTGAGTTCTCTCAAAACTATGAAAAGAGGATCGTTGGATTTATTTATTTTATCTTCAAATATTTTTCCAATAAAAAAATAAGAGAGGGAATAATATGACTTTCCCAAAATTTAGGAAAAATGAAGATTTAATAAATAAATCAAATTTTAGATTTTTATTTTGGAGTTTGTCACTTTTATTTGCCTTAGGGAAAAAATGCGTGTTTTCAAAAATTGCATTTTGGCCCCGTGTTAAAGTTCATTTTGTTCGACTCATTTTGAGGAGTCGGGGAAAGTTTACTTTATTAATTTTGGAGTTCGTTTAGATTCTTTTTATTTATTTTTCTTGAAAACCGTTTTAAAAAAAAATGGCGCCTTGGGCCAAAGGCCCAAGCCGTAAAAGCTCCGGCCGAAGGCCAAGGCCAACGCACGCACGCACCTAGGGGAGCAGGGAGCCCCAATTTTCCTATTCTTTTACAAATCCTAGTAGGATTTGATCCCTTTTTTTATTCCGTTTTTTATTCCTAGGATTCCTAATCCTAATCTATTTCTTGTCCCCTACCCCAAGCAAAACCCCTTCCCTCCCCAATATAAATACCCAAGCACCCCCTCCAACACATCAAATCAACTCTCCTCTCTCTCCTCCTTGGCCAGCCACCCTGCTTGCCGCCCGCCATAGCCCGTCAGCCGCCCCTCTCACCGCCCTTCCGCCCTGCCGCCGCCCCTCACCGGCCGCCGCCCTTGTGAGCCCTCGCCTTTTCTTTTCCGTTCCGATTTCCGTTCCGGTTTTCTAGATCGGTTTTTCATTTCGGTTTTCTTTCCGAAACCCTAGATCGGTTTTTCTCGCCGGTTTTTCTTTCCGGTTTTGTTTAGCAATCGTTCGCCGGACCGTTCGTCCTAACGAACGTGATCACATATGCATGTAGTATAGGCTTATCATTCATTATTCTCTATGTGTTACATTGCCAGCATATTCCATGTGCTGACCCGTTTTCAGGCTGCAGCTTTCATGTTGCAGACGTTTCAGACGACGAGTAAGGTGTTTAGGTCATGGTTCTATACTCAGTGATGTCGATGGAGTTGATGGACTCACTTATCTTCCAAGTCTTCCGCTGTTATCATATTTAGATGGCCTTAAGCCATATTTATTGTAATAAGTCCTCTTTTGGACAACGATGTAATAAGTGTGTGATTGCTACTCTGTTATAAATCCTTCAAAGTACTGTGTGGTGTCAGCATTACTGATCCAGGGATGACACCTGAGCACAGAGACTTGATCCATTCGGGTCGGGTCGCTACAAATACTGAATGCATTGGTATATATCTTTCCAACATATCTTTGAACCGGTGTAAATATTCTGCAGCCTGTACCTTGGCCAAGCAAGTATATGAGTGCAACTGGGTCGCTTCTCGAGTGACCGAGACGTAGCTGGAGAACTTAGTCAAAATTGGCACTTTGGGCAAAAAAGATGTCATTCACTGGAGGGTCCTCGGCGGAAAGTGTTCCGGAACCCAAGGATAGAGAAGTTGTTGTTTTTGCTGACCATCTGGCCCGGGGCTTCAGTCCACCCGGTTCAAAGTTTTATCGGGATGTCTTGGCCAACTTCCAATTGTCCCACAAGATATTGGCCCTAACTCCGTAACCAATATTTGTCACTTCCAAGTGCTTTGTGGGGTGTTCTTTCAAGAGGAGCCCTCAGTTGAACTATTCAGAGATTGTTTCAATCTAAACCGCCGCACCGAATTTTCAGACGGCCCCAACACAGAACTAGGCGGCATGGCGATTCAAAAGAGAAAAGTTACTTATCCTCACGCCAAACTGCACAGCCATCCCAAAGAATGGAATGCAACATGGTTCTACTGCAAAGATACTTCGCCTGATGGAGAAAATCCTTTGCCGGGTTACCGTCTGGAACGGTTAAGCAATACACATCCTTTCCCTCAAAGACTGACTGCGAGGGAGAGAAGAAAATATGCTCCTCCATTATCCAAACTCTGGGCCTTCATGGCTAATGGGCTGACCGGAGTTGACCTTGCCCATTCTTTGGATATCTTGGAGCGTACTACCCTTAAGCCGGGCGCTCGGTTTGATGTCTTGAATACGAAGACTTAAAAGATCCTCTCTGGCACATTGAAGTCCGGTATCGACGATGAAGTCACCGAGGCTGTTAAGAAGATGTTGAATGAACTTTGAGGCTGCACTGCGCTCAAACCGGCCTGCTTCCTTTTTACGCCAAGAAACAGACCGCTGTAAGCCTCATATCATATACCTTTATGAAATCTAGCCATGCTTTAAATACCCTCTGTTAACTTTAACGTCTTTGAAACAGGGTGATGATCCATTTTGGAGCAAAAAGACTCCTCAGGAGAAACCGGAGAAGACAGTCCGGCCCAAGAGCCGAGTTGTGAAGAAACCAGCCCACAGAAAGAGAACCACTGCCTCCTCCGATCCTCCAGCTGATGATGATGTGGGTAATCCGGACCTTGAGGTAGAACTTGACTCACTTGGTTTACTTTTCACACGCCTTATTGATAATGATTATTGTCGAGGATGAAGCCGAGGTCATCATCTTGTATTTGTAGAGAGTAATCACTCTTTCTTCCGATTCAAATCCTTTACCTTCACTAAAAATCCGTCAGCAAACCGGAAAGTTAAATTCTCTCATCCCCTTGCTTACTTGGACCAAAACTTTCTTATGAAGACACAACCTGGCTTCGCCACAACCCGGCACATCGGTCGGTAGTTACCTCCGCGGTTTACCGAACGATGCTGGTTCGGAACGCCGTTCGAGGTCTCTAACTATATCATCAATGCTTATCCTAAAGCGGGTTGTATTCGGCAACCTCTTAATCCCTCGACTCCAATTATCGTGGCACTTCTCATTCTTCTTCCCATGAAGTCTTGACCCACCCGGCTCCACCACTCAAGATTGTGCTTGGGTGAGCCGTTTACTAATAATTCTGCTTGATATAGTACTTTCCATATTTAATGGATTCATCTTATCTTTTCTCTTTCGTGACCAAGCCTAGGCCCAAAAAATAGCTAAATGCGGACAAAGCGGCGGAAGAAGATGACATTCCTGAACCGGCCAGAACGATAGATCCGGAAGAACCTATCCATGATGACGTGATGGATGACCCACCACCGCAAGACCATGATGTTGCTACTGAAGAGGTGCATGTTGATGCCTCAGGCCCTGTTAATCAACCCACGAGCCATGTCCAAATTGATAAGACAGCGAGCCCTTCCAAGCACATCGACAATCCGGCGACTCCAATGCGAACCGGTGAAGCCAAGGATGATGATGTCATTATTACTGGCTTCGGTCATTCTGATCCGGGCGATCCCGTCGTTTTATCCAAGCACACCGCAAAAGATGAGTTTGCAGCCTTTGGTAAAGGCAAATGGAACACTGATTTAGCCACTTTTGCTATTCTGGACCCTCAGGAACTTTATTCCGGCTATCTGAATCGGCTATATACCAGCCGTGATTATGAAGCTGGTTTGGTAAAAATGATGAAGGATAAATATGAGGTAAATTTCATACGACTCTCCTTGCGTATTTCAATCATTAACTCAATAGCCCCCAAGTGACGGTTTGAAGATAGTAACTTAAACCGGGACTTTCCGACTTGAACCTTTTTTGAGTGAAGCTTTACTTTGAGGCTGTAACCCCCAAGGGCCGGTTTAACTTAAGTAAGCTAAACCGGGACTTTGTTTAGTAAGAATTCCAGTGCCACCAGAAGATAGAGCAAATACCCATTAGCCCCCAAGTGCCAAGTTGAATACTTGTATTGATCTTGGGACTTATATGAATTTTGTAGGATAAAAAGCAAATATGCATTAGCCCCCAAGTATCAAGGGCATAACTTGTTATGGGGTTGGTACTTCAATTCTGCATCATAATCTTTAATCGATGACCTGTATGTAGGGTGACCTGAGCAAGAAAGAAAGCCAAGTTGCTGATCTTCAAGAAAACCTGAAATCTCAACAGACTGAAACCTCGAAAGGAAAAGACGAATTAACCGGTAAGCTTTAAGCGTCATGGAAAAGCTTAAAGAGGATTTCAACAAGGAACGGGCAGATTGGGCCCTTGAAAAAAGCCGCTTTACTTCAAAGGGCGAGAAAGGATGAAGCTGCACTCAAACCGGTGGTAGATGAGCTGACCAGCGTAAAGCGTCAAGTGCATGCTATGACCATTGTCGTTTTTGGTAAGCATTTTTATGTTCTGCGATGTGATGTCTCCTCATATTGTAGCCGGTTTACCAACCCTTTGAATGATTCAGGGACACGTATTGTCCACTTGGGATCAGACGTGCGGAAGAAACTGAAAGCCACCTATACATTGATAGAACAACTGTATATAGGCGTGCAACGGATCATCAACACCGCTTCTCACAACAACCCGGCCCCGACCTTGATTCAGGACACCATCAAGAGGTTGTCAATGCTTCCTGCCCGGATTGAAGAATTGAAGAAATCTGCTGCTAGAACCGGCACTATAAACGCCTTAATCCGGGCAAAAGCATGGGTTCCAAATTTTGATCCTGTTGAAGCGGCCCAAGGCTTCCCAAGCGTGAAGGAGGACGAGCGAATTCAGTGAAGAGGATCTCCGAGCTATAAACCGGAAATCGCCCTCTGGCTTGTCAATTGGTGAAGAAGCAAATTTGTCCCACTATCAAGCTCAATATGATGGTCAAAATAAGCGAGTGGCTGCACCGGTTCTGAAGCGGAGAATCTTATCCTCCAATCCGTAAGCATACTTTACGCTCCTCGACATTGACCCGTCCTTGCTGATCAATGATGAAGGTGTATTTCAAGCATTAATGGGAATCGACTGGACAACTGTTGATTTCCAGCCGCTGGGTAGAGGAGCAGAAGCTGAAGCGGCGCAGAATGATCCGCAACCATCAGAGCAAGCTGGCGACCAAGCGTAAACCATAAACCGGTTTATATTTGTTGTTTCGTTATGATATGATGAAAAACAATTATCTCATCTGGGCACCATGTTGCCGTGTAATAGACTAGCTGCCACACTTGGTGCTGATATGCCTTCGTGCATACGTATTGCAACTTATGCTCCCTTTGAATCATCAATGTTAAACCGTTATCTGCAAAAAAGGTCTTAAAATGCCGCTGTGGTTGTACCACCAGACGGGTCATAATATCGATTGTATATGAAATCAAAGATAACTTCTTAGATTTAAACATATGATCAAATATAACAATATATGATACCTGCCATCATAGGCCATGAAGTTGGCTGTGCCAATCGTAAACCGGAGCATTTTAAGTAAACCACTGTCGCAGGAGAACAACTCCTGTGAATATAAGGTCGGGTTACCGAGTAACCGTTCTGGTTTATAGAAAAGACTAGTATTACCCCAAAATAAGAGGTTAGCAGAAAATCAAACCGGGCAAGATGTCTCCGGATCAAGAATAGTCCGTGTTCCGTCAATTGACAGTCGAACCGGCTTAGCAGTCGTTGGTATAAGAACACAACAAAACCTATGCAAATAAGAGAAATATATCTCAAGCAAAGACAAACAGAATCATTTGCAAAAAAGAGGCTATCTGAGCTGATCAAGTGGTATTACCATGGTCGGACACGACCAAGCCCCCGACAGGCGTAGCTATGGTTCAAGTCAGCCAAGGTCCCCAAATGATGAAGTGGCATGACGCCGATCAAGAGGTGTAGCGATGGTTCGGGTTCGACCAAAGCCCCCAAGTGATTCTGTGGCCTTAGGCCGATCAAGAGGCGTTGCCGGTTCAGATATGACCAAGTCCCCAAGTGATCTTGTGGCTTTCGCCGGTCTAAAGGTGTTGCATTGGTTCGGATATGACCAAGCCCCCTAGAGACATGATACAAAGCTTTCTTGAAAAAGCTAACTCAAGGGGTAAACCGGAGGTCGCTTTAAGATAAAAACTCCGTGCAACCACACATGATATAAAAAGAACAGAGACCCCGCTTTAGCTAAGGCTCCGGTTTATTATATTGATCATAATATATACATTGTCGTAATATGTACATAAGCAGAGCCTATGGCTCAAGTATAGTAAGGCCGAAGATGAGCTATATTCCAGGGCCTATTGGTCTCCTCCTCTGATGTGCGTGAGTCTTTATGCTCTCGAACATCGATCAGATAGTACGACCCGTTGTGCAGATTCTTGCTGACCACGAAAGGTCCCTCCCAAGGTGGGGATAACTTGTGCATATCAGTCTGGTCTTGGATGAGTCGAAGCACCAGATCTCCTTCTTGAAAGGTTCTGGTTCTAACTCGGCGACTATGATATCGACGAAGATCCTGTTGGTAAATCGCTGAACGGGCGGCGGCGATGTCACGCTCCTCGTCCAACAGGTCCAAAGCGTTTTGCTGTGCATCCTCGTTGTCCGCTTCAACATACGCTGCTACACGAGGTGAATCGTGACGGATATCACTTGGGAGGACCGCCTCCGCTCCGTAGACCATGAAGAACGGTGTGTATCCTGTCGACCTGTTGGGCATGGTGTTGATGCTCCATAACACAGATGGTAACTCCTCAACCCAACATCCCGGCGTTCGTTGTAAAGGAACCATAAGCCGGGGCTTGATGCCTCGTAAGATCTCTTGGTTAGCCCTCTCTGCTTGGCCATTGGACTGTGGGTGAGCTATTGATGACAAGTCAAGCGGATGTGCTCACGCTCACAAAACTCCTTCATAGCGCCCTTGGACAAGTTGGTACCATTATCAGTAATGATACTGTGTGGAAAGCCAAACCGGAAAATCACCTTTTTAATGAATTGAACCGCCGTGGCTGCATCACACTTGCTAACGGGCTCCGCTTCAACCCACTTTGTAAACTTGTCCACTGCCACCAAAAGGTGGGTCTTCTTGTCCTTGGACCTTTTGAAAGATCCAACCATATCCAGCCCCCAAGTCGCAAACGGCCAAGTAATTGGAATCATCCTCAATTCTTGAGCCGGCACATGAGCGCGCCTTGAAAATTTCTGACAGCCATCACATCGTCTCACTAGGTCCTCCGCATCAGCATGCGCAGTCAACCAGTAGAAACCGTGGCGAAACGCCTTAGCTACCGTAGACTTTGAACCGGCATGGTGACCACAATCCCCTTCATGGATTTCATGCAAAATTTCACAGCCTTCCTCGGGGACACACAGACCTTTGAAAGCAGCTCGATACGCTGCACTGATGCAACTCGCCATTGATAATGGTCATGGACTTGGATCGCCGGACTATCCGCATGGCCAGAGTCTCGTCCTCTGGTAACTCGCCCCGGTTCATGTACGCAAGATAAGGAACTGTCCAATCCTGTATGACATGTAGGGCTGCAACCAACTGAGCCTCTGGATCAGGAATAGCCAAATCCTCTTCACCCATCAGCTTGACGGACGGGTTATGCAGAACATCTAAAAAGACGTTAGGCGGGGCCGGTTTACGCTGAGAACCCAGCCGGCTTAAGGCGTCCGCCGCTTCGTTCTTCCGTCTGTCCACATAATCCACCTGGTAACCCTTAAAGTGGCCCACAACAATATCCACCTCACGACGATAGGCTGCCATGAGCGGATCCTTGGAATCCCAAGTACCAGAAACTTGTTGAGCCACCAGGTCCGAGTCACCGAAGCATTTAACCCGGCTGAGATTCATCTCCTTTGCCATCCGAAGACCATGGAGCAAAGCTTCATACTCAGCTGCATTGTGTTGGGTTCTACGGTAGGGTGCGTCGACTGCAAATTAAAAATTCCTACGCGCAGAACATCCAGGAACATGCTACGGGAGATGGATCACAGTTCGTTACCACTAGACGCCAGCAGCGCCGTGCAATGGAAGAAGAGTTGGGGCAGCGGCGTCTGCGTGGATCGTCTCCTCCTCGTTCGATCTCCCTCGAGCGGCGGTCGTCCGATCCCACGTATGAGTTCGCGAGCGCGCAAGTGCACCGCCTCTAACGGTATCCGCTGCGTCGGGAGGAACGTCGTCGCGGCGGACTGCTAGGTCCGATCACACAGTCGGCGGCGAGTGGAGGTGGCTATTCGCAACACATGCAAACCCTAGTCACAGCGCCGAAGCGATCAACTGCCTCAGTGTGCCGCACCTCCACTTTATATAGGCGTCCGTCGCGGGCTCAACACTTGGGCCTCGCACGGACCCTAAAGCCCAAAGTCTATTCGGTCACGTTCCTAGTCCGATTCGGATCACATCCGACCGGTGTCCTCTGAACTGACCTCATAGGTTCCTTCCCTTGCCGCGACCCCTTAGGTTCAAGTCGGCTTGGTCACGATTCGGATCACCTCCGACTGTCACGGTTATGTAGCGGCCTCTAGCAAGGCGTGCCGACCACCAAGCGAGCGATGAAGCTGGTTAAGCGAACACCTGCATAACGTGTCACACTTCGTTCCCTTTGCCGCACGATATATGTTGTCGGGCTCAAGGCGAGACTGTCATCCTTGTGCTAACCCGACCTCTTTCTCGTTCGGTGATATCGACCACAATCCGGATTATCTCATAATCCTTGTCGCATGGCCATGCTATTCCTGGTCGAGATCACACGAGGGGCCCAGAGTATATCTCTCTGATCGGAGGGGCAAATCCCATCTTGCTCGAGCGTGTCTCGCGACATGGGGCTGAACAAACCCGAAACCTACCTTTGTAACTACCCGATCCAGAGTAGCATTTGGTCGGCCCAAAGCAAGTCTGTCACCATCCAGTACATGTGTCATTTCGGGTCTTAGGACATAGAACGTATGTTGTACTAGAGACTCACAGATGACATATCGCTGCGTCTCATAGTTGGGTCTGTCCGACTCGGACCTTATCTCGACTCGGATCCGACTATGTCGAATCCGACCAGACCTTTCCAAGTCCATATTATCCGGTTAGCATCCAATGCTCCATGGCTAGTGAGACCAAGCCATCGACCGTGTCATATGCCAGTCTAGTCGGCTGCGCGTCCACACAGCCCTTTTCACTAGGGACCTTTTAGGACAGTCATCATACAATGCGTAGTCCCACAAACAAGTCACATACTTGCTGATACACATCATTGATAATGTCCAAGGACTATCTTTATTCATAAACACATAGGAAATATCATCATACATGATTGCCTCTAGGGCATATCTCCAACACATTGTTAGTACAAGGGAACATTAAGCGGAGAACGTAACAGAACTTATCACCTCGTGGGGAAGTTAATACGACTCCAGCCCCCGAGCCCTCCAATTGCCTGGACCCATCAAAATGGATAGTCCAATAAGTGTGATCCGGCTTCTCTTCAGGTGCTTGTAGCTCCGTCCAATCATTGATGAAATCAACAAGTGCTTGAGATTTGACCGCCGTCCGAGGTACGTATTGCAAGCCGTGCGACCCAAGCTCTATAGCCCACTTGGCGATCCGGCCAGTCGCCTCCCTGTCCTGAATTATATCTCCCAAAGGAGCAGAGCTGACCACTATGATAGGATGTCCCTGGCCATGAAAACTCCATACACTAGTTTCTGCCAATGCGGGTACCTTTGCTTGGACTCAATAAGTACCTCGCTGATATAGTAAACCGGACGCTGAACCGGATACTCCTTGCCTGCCTCTTTGCGCTCCACCACAATAGCCACGCTAACTACACGAGCATTAGCCGCTACATATAGTAGTAATGGTTCCTTGTCAATCGGAGCTGCAAGAACGGGTGGATTGGCTAATTGCCGCTTTAAGTCCTCAAATGCTTCATCGTGACCAAACTCGAACGAATTGATCCATCTTCTTCAGCATCTGGTACAAGGGAATCGCCTTCTCACCGAGGCGGCTGATAAACCGGCTTAGCGCGGCAATCCGTCCTGCCAAGCGCTGAACGTCGTTGATACACTTCGGTTTAGCCAAGGAGGTGATAGCTGTAATCTTCTCCGGATTAGCTTCAATTCCCCTGTTGGACACAAGAAAACCCAATAACTTGCCTGCCGGTACACCAAAAACGCATTTGGCCGGGTTGAGCATCATCCTGTAAGTCCGAAGGTTATCAAAGGTTTCTATCAAATCGTCAATCAGCGTCTCCTTCTCCCTTGACTTGACCACAATATCATCCACATAGGCATGCACATTACGGCCGATCTGTTTATGAAGGCAATTCTGTACACACCGTTGATAAGTTGCCTGGGCGCTCTTGAGCCCAAAAGGCATAGATACATAGCAGAAGGCTCCAAAGGGAGTTATGAACGCTGTCTTCTCTTGGTCCTTAACTGCCATCTTGATCGATGATAACCAGAATATGCATCCGAGAAAACTCAAGCGCTCACATCCCGCAGTGGCATCGATAATCTGGTCAATGCGGGGGAGGGCAAAGGGGTCTGCTGGACAGGCTTTGTTAAGGTCTGTGTAATCCACACACATGCGCCAAGTGCCATTTTTCTTAAGAACCAGCACCGGATTAGCAAGCCGTTCTGGATGGAAGACTTCAACAATAAAACCGGCCGCTAAAAGCACAGCCACCTCCTCTCCAATAGCTTTGCGCCGTTCCTCGTTAAACCGGCGGAGAAACTGCTTCACCGGTTTGTACTTAGGATCAACATTAAGAGTGTGCTCAGCGAGTTCCCTCGGTACACCTGGCATGTCAGAAGGCTTCCATGCAAAAATGTCCCGATTCTCACGGATGAACTCGATGAGTGCGCTTTCCTATTTCGGGTCCAAGTTGGCACTGATAGTGAACTGCTTGGACGAATCGCCAGGCACGAAGTCAACAAGCTTAGTCTCAGCCGCCGATTTGAACTTTAAATCTAGATCATGCTCTGTAGTTGGCTTTTTCAACGGGGTCATGTCCGCCGGATCAACATTGTCCTTGTAATATTTTAGCTCCTCCGTAGCACAAACCAACTCTGCATAGGCCGCATCACCTTCCTCGCATTCCAAGGCAATCTTGCGGCTTCCATGAACCGTTATCGTTCCCTTGTGACCCGGCATCTTGAGCTGTAAATAGATATAACAAGGACGTGCCATGAATTTGGCATAAGCCGGCCGCCCAAATAGAGTATGATATGGGCTCCGGATCTTCACTACTTCAAAAGTCAGCGTCTCGGACCGGGAATCATGATCATCCCCAAAGGCCACCTCCAGAGCTATCTTGCCAACGGGATATGCTGACTTGCCAGGTACCACACCATGGAATACTGTATTGGACGGTTTAAGATTTTTATCTGTCAGCCCCATACGGCGGAAGGTCTCATAATATAAGATGTTAATGTTGCTCCCTCCATCCATGAGCACTTTGGTGAATTTATAACCTCCCACCTGAGGGGCTACCACCAATGCTAGCTGACCCGGATTGTCAACCCGGAGAGGGTGATCCTCTCTGCTCCATACGATTGGTTGTTCCGACCAGCGTAAATAACGTGGTATGGCCGGTCAACAGAATTCACCGCTTGCTTATGGAGTTTCTGGTCTCGCTTATCCAATCTAGTCGTGAAAACATGATATTGCCCACTATTCAACTGCTTTGGATGGCTCTGATAACCCGATCGCCGCTCTTTGGTCAGTAACCACCTTGGTTATTCTGACTACTCTGATGGTTATGTCCACCCTGATTGCCATTGAAGCCTGAACCGGAAGCTCCTCCATCGTGACCTGGCCCATGGAAACCGGATCCTGAACCGCCACCTGACCCGTGATCATAACGGAAAGCATTATAATTCTTGAACTCCTGCATAATGTAACAGTCCTTCCAAAGGTGGTTGGCCGGCACCTCCTTCGTCCCATGCTTTGGACAGGGCTGGTTCAACAAATAGTTAAGGCGATCCGGGTTAGGATTTGGGGCTCCACCGCGATTCGCCGCTTTACCCTTGAGTCGCTGACCCTTGTCCTGGGAGTTAGTATTAGCCACAAAATCTATGCTGCCATCCGCTTTATGTTTCCCTCCGTTCCCATGACCTGCCGTGTTGTGTCGCTGCCCCTTGGAGTTGTTATTCTTTTTTCCCTTTGTCGGTGTCAAAACCGGCGGATCTCGGGTAGGGGGTCCCGAACTGTGCGTCTAGGCGGATGGTAACAGGAGACAAGGGACACGATGTTTTTACCCAGGTTCGGGCCCTCTCGATGGAGGTAATACCCTACTCCTGCTTGATTAATATTGATGATATGGGTAGTACAAGAGTAGATCTACCACGAGATAAGAGAGGCTAAACCCTAGAAGCTAGCCTATGGTATGATTATTGTTCGATCCTCTGGGACTAAAACCCTCCGGTTTATATAGACACCGGATAGGTTAGGGTTAAGCAGAGTCGATTACGGTAGGAGATCCACATATCCGTATCGCCAAGCTTGCCTTCCACGCCAAGGAAATTCCCATCCGGGACACGGACGAAGTCTTCAATCTTGTATCTTCATAGTCTTGGAGTCCGGCCGTGATGGTAGTTCGGCTATCCGGACACCCCTAGTCCAGACTCCCTCGTTAGCCCCTCGAACCAGGCTTAAATGATGACGAGTCCGCGCGCATATTGTCTTCGGCATTGCAAGGCGGGTTCCTCCTCCGAATACTTCATAGAAGGTTTTGAACACAAGGATAGTGTCCGCTCGCAAAACAAGTTCCACATACCACCGTAGAGAGAACAACTTTTTGCACAGATCTGTGGCGGCGTATTCATGGCGTGACATCACACCACGGCCAGGCCTTTATATGAATCGTTTTTTATTGTTCCACCTCGGTAGCGTTTAGCGAGGCGGTTTCCACAGCACGTCTTATCAAAGCATAGATCATGCCCCTTATTCCGGGATTCCCATCAATACGGACGTGGGTAACCCATCCGCGCCATTGATTACGGCGCTTGGGAGATAAGCGAGTTTTACCAGGCTGGTGGGGACGCATAGCCGTCCATCCATATAAGGGATAAGGATCCACCTTTTTCACCTCGCCTTCTTCCTCCTTTGCTCATCCATTTCCGGCCTTTTCGAGCTCCAGCGCCCAAGTCCGCACACCCCACCTCAACCTTCTCCAACTATGTCCGGAGCGGGAGGCAGGTGGATGGCCTCCTCCGTCACGGAGGGGCACATCACAAAGCTGCGGGAGGCGGATACTAGTCCGGCGACATCGCGCACCGGCTGCCCGACGCGGGGCAGCTTATTCCAACCCCCAGGCCCCATGAGAGGGTGGTGTTTCTCCCCCACTTCCTCCGCGGACTAGGTTTTCCACTTCACCCATTTGTCCGCGGGCTCATGTTCTACTACGGCCTGGACTTCCACGACCTGCCCCACAATTTCATCCTCAAAATCTCGGCGTTCATCGTCGTGTGCGAAACCTTCCTCTGCATCCAGCCCCACTTGACTTATGGTGAAGATCTTCAATGTCGGGCCGAAGGTAGTGGGCGGCCGCCAGAGTCTTGAGGCGCCATGGTTGGCAAGATGGCCAAAGTCCTATGGCTCGAGGGCTCCTTCGTGGAGACAATAAAGGGGTGGCAATCGGGGTGGTTCTATATCACCAAGCCGCGCGACCCCAAATGGGTGGCGGCCCCCGAATTCAGATCTGGCTTCCCCACATGGCTCTCGTCATGGAAAGAGTCGGGCCTGACGTGGGGGAATTCGGAGGAGCTATCCGGACTCCAAACATGCGTCCGAAACCTGGTGGACAAGAATCTCAGGCTTGTCAACGTAATCTAGGTGATGCTCATCCGCTGGATTCTCCCATGCCAACAACGGGCCTTCAAATTGTGGGAGTTTTATCCGGCGCAGAACCTAACTCTGACAAGGCTCTTCGACACTATGTACGAAGATGCCTGGAAGGTGCTGTTCAAGGGCGCCGAGGCTCCCACATCCGCCACCGAAGATCGCAGATTTAGCTCGCAGCGTCAAGCTAGCGAGGTGAGTTATTTTACACTTTATGGGACTCTTTTTTCATAGTTTGACTCTATGCGGGATCTAAAACTCCCTAACCTTTAACAGGACTGGTTGGCGACGTCCGGACAGGTTAACTGTCCGGCTCCTTTGCCAGAAGACCCAGCGGATGCCCGATTGACGGGACTGCTGGCTCCGGTCCCACATGTGGTGCCGGAGAAGAAGGCCAAGAAGGAGGCCACGGGAACTCGAAGGAGCTCCCGACGCCAGGTGCTGTCAGATTCTGAAGCAGAATCTTCTCCTGAGAACGAGGAGGAGGAAAAAGAAGCCTCTCCCCCAGCGAGGGAGTAGAGGAAAAGGAAGGCCGCCCCAACTGGGGAGGCCGGAGGGTCTAAGAAGGGAAGAACCCTTCCTCCGGACTTCTCCACCAACGTCGATGATGACGAGGAGGAGTGGCCAACGAGGGCCAAGCCCCTGGCGAGATCGTAAGTGTCCGGATACCCCTAGATTTTTTATCATTGCATAGTGTTCTCTAATGCCGAACAATTATACAGCCCGCCCAAGGGCGAGTTTGCTGCTTCGTCGAGCGGGTCTCTGGGTTCATCGGAAATGGAGAGTACCTTACTTCCGGCCGCCTCCTCGCCTCACGCTGCGGACGACGCCAAGGTGGGGCCCGAAGGGGGGCCTAGTCAAGAGGAGGTGGCGCAGGAGGCGCCGCAAGGCGACCTCCCGAACTCCAGGCGCGTGGGGGGCGAGACCCCCAGGGGCTCTAAGCCTGACCCTTGTTCGGACTCCATAACGGAACCTTCAGCGGCTCCGAAGTCCGGCAAGCGGCCCCTTCGTAAGAAGGGTAAGACGCCGGTGTCCTCCGTCCAACCGAGGCACGGATAACTCTTGGAGGCGCTTAACGCCTCCATCGAAGGAGCACCGCCTTTATTATGAGTCGCGGTGATCCGGAACGATTCGATCCGCCAAGAAGCGGTGACTGAAGCACTGTACCAGCCTTCTAACAGGCTTTGAGGTAAGTTTAGAATATGTAAAAATATTACCGCATAGACAGTAGCCCACGATGCTTAGTACGGTGTTGAAAAGAAAAGCGGACTAAGGATCTAAAAAGATATCTGTAGGAGTATAACATAAGTATGTCAATATGGGAATGCGAGCTACGCTGCTGACCTCTGCCCGCCTTGACTGCGGAGCTCGATGCATTGAAGCAAAGCCTCGGCGGTCCGAGAAACGAGCTCGGCCTTGCCAAGAAGCAGCTCGAGGACAAGGAAAGTAAGTAATACCTTATTAAAGAAATACCTTATAGAAAAGGTTTTGGTTGCAAAAATAACAGAATAACTTGGGTACTACAGGGCCACGAGCGAGGTGGCGACCACGAAGAAGCGGTGTCCGTGGCAGCAAAGCGGCATGAGCGCACCGAGCGAGAGAAGGGGAGGCGCGCAATGGCGGAGGTGCGGCAAGAGCTCAGGCTCTCGTGAAAAAACACGAGGGTTTGGAGCGTGACTCGAAGACCCGAGAGTCTGAGCTTGCTTCGGCTCTTGAGAGTGCCAAAGCTGCTAAGGCCGAGGCCCAAAAAGCCCTCCAAGAAATTGAATCGCTAAAGAAGATAGCGGCGGGTAAGGCATTCTTTATGCAAAGCAAGCATGTGAAAGTGAATTACCTATTACTTACCCAGATTCAGAGCTCTCCAGGAGCGTTCGCAGATCTGCCTTGTAGTGTATCAGATGCTGCCGCGTTCTACCGCGCCAAGGAAGGGAGCTCGACGGAGGAGGTGTTCTGGTCTCCGATGTCTTTGAGGCTGAACGTCCGGTGCCCCTGAGCGACCAGTTGAAGCAGCTGGTCGAGCTCCACAAGGTCGCCGAACAGGCCATGAAGGGCCTTATAGTTCGGCTGTGGCCATTGGAAGCCATGCCTGGGAGCTACTTCGGCTTAGTGCAGCGGCTCGTGGACGCATGTCCACGAATTGAAGTCATCAAGCGCTCCGTATGCATTGAAGGTGTCCGTCGGGCCCTTGCCCGTGCTAAAGTGCATTGGGGCAAGCTGGATGCAGAGAAGCTTGTGACGGACGGGCCACCGAAGGGCAAGGAGCATCGCATGCCCGAAATGTACTATGAGGGCCTCCTGAAGGGTGCCCGCCGAATAGCGGATGAGTGCTCCAAAGATGAAATTTTTGAATAGACTCGCATTTGTTATCCTGTACGCTGAAAAGTTGTTCATATGCGCTAAGCACCGCTTGTTAATTTAAAATATTACCTTCTGTGCGGCCATTTATCAAATTTGAGAGATGGAAAGTCGTTGGCTTCATCCCCCATGCCACGAGTGCTGGGGTGTTCGGGATAAACTTGAGCACTCTTGTTCCCATTCTCGGGTCCATCTAGGGAGGCGCTCAACGCAACGAACAAGGCAACCGGACTTATAATGCTTGAACACTCTCACTTAGCCATAGAATTATATAATTTTAAATTTCGGCGAAGCCCCTAGTATTCGGAAGACCGAGTTCGAGGGCACTATCCACGCCTTGGCGGACAATTCGGTTCCTCGCTCTAAGCGGCATAAGTCTTTAGGGACCCGAAAAAACCTCTCGAACAATGATCGGCTCTCGCCCTATCATGACGGTCAGTTTAGCTTTCTCCACCGAGGTGCTCGACCCAGCTCAACTGGGGCACAATCGCGATGGTTCTCCGTGCTACCTTAGCCGATATAACGGGCGTAAGGTACCAAAACACGGGAGCCGGGCAAACCCAACTATTGACCCAAGACATGATTCGGAGCCGATGCATATAGTGCTATAAGTTCGGGGTGCCGCACTTGTGAAAGTGTTCGGACTTGTCACACCATAATTATGGGGTACTTAAGCCCCTGGTGTATTGGCCGTACCAAAGTGTACGGGTGCAACATGTCATGAAATGAACATATGTATAGATAAAGAAAGGAGTGCAATAATAAGCAAAAGCTATGTATTGTTTATTAAAAAAGGTACTGCAATGAAAGCAGAACGATACAAATAGTGCGATAGGCAAGGGATGGGACTATCTAACATGTCCCCCTCCAGGGGTAAGCTGCGGGATGGTATGTAAAATAGGTATAATGCTCGTAATAGAGACCACCTGAACACTCGACGTAGCTTTCTGCTTCCCTGGCTGTTGCATCGTGAGTTCGATGATTCTAGTGCCGGACAGGACTTCTGTAAAATGGAGTCCTGAAAGTAAAAAAAAGAAAGAAAAAGAAAAAAGAAAAAGGAAAAAGAATGACACAATCGGGAGCCCCTGGTGCGGTTGAGCCGCATTCCGGGCGTGTCGTGGCCGTGCCCCTCCCCTTATGCCCATGGTATCTCTAGAGCGTAGTTATGTACGCGTAGTAGTGGCTTCGCAATTTCGCGAGGGCTGGGGTTGGGGCCGGATTGCTACGCGTGCTTGAATCGTGCCAGCGGTCTTCTTGTCAGAGGTTACTCCGGCGCCGCTTGGCGGTGGCGACGCTTAGTGGTGGGACTCGAGAATTGCTGTGAGAGGCTGCTTTGCGCCTCGCCGCGCGAACCACCGTGTGCTCCTCCGTTCGGGAGAGCGTTCGGTGTTTCCATTGACCGTGATTACTCCTCGAGGGCTGGCATCTTGAGCTTGAGGTATGCATAGTGCGGCACCGCATTGAACTTTGCAAATTCCGGTTCGTCCGGCGGTGCATGATAGCCGCTGCGGAGCGGGACGATGTCGAAGATTAACTCTTCGCTTCGGAAGTTATCCGGGATCCGAAGACCACGCCGAGTGTAATCGAGCACCTGTACAACTGGCCTCTACACCCGGTATGACGCCTTTAAAGGTCGTCTTTGTAGGTTTAATCCTTGAGGGGTCTATGCCCATTTTGTGCATTGTATCCTGATAAAGCAGGTTCAGGTTGCTGCCGCCGTCCATCAGGACTCTGGTTAGGTGAAATCCGTCAATAATTGGGTCAAGAACCAATGCGGCGAAACCGCCGTGACGAATGCTAGTGGGGTGGTCCCTTCGATCGAAGGTGATCGGGCAGGAAGACCATGGGTTGCACTTTGGGTCAACTGGCTCCATCGCATATACGTCCCTTAGTGCACGCTTCCGCTCCCTTTTGGGTATGTAGGTTGCGTATATCATGTTCACCGTCCACACTTGTGTGGGAAAGCCCTTCTGTCCTTTATTGTTCGGCGGCCGGGGCTCTTCCTCGTCATCGCTATGCAGCCCCTTGTCATTAAGTTTGGCACTTAACTTGCCTTCTTGCTTGAACACCCAACAATCCCTGTTGGTGTGATTGGCTGGTTTTCGGGGTGCCATGTATCGCTGCACAAGCGATCGAGTATTCGGTCCAAGTTGGACGGGCCCTGGGTATTTCTTTTGAATGGCTTCTTCCGCTGACCGGGTTTAGAGCCTCTGAATCCGGCATTGACGGCCGTATCTTCAGCATTATCGTCGTTAATGTGGCGCTTCTTCTTGTTGAGACGCGACCTGCCGTTGCTGTCCTTGGTATCCGAACTATAAGGGTGTTTGGCCAAGTTGTTGCTTCGAGCAAGCCAGCTGTCCTCTCCCGCACAAAAGCGGGTCATAAGTGTTGTGAGGGCTGCCATGGATTTCGGCTTTTCTTGTCCTAGGTGTCGGGCAAGCCATTCGTCGCGGATGTTATGTTTGAAGGCTGCAAGGGCCTCTGCATCCGGACAGTCAACAATTTGATTTTTCTTTGTTAGGAACCATGTCCGTAATTGTCCGCCGATTCTTCCGCTCTTGAATTATATGGCTGAGGTCATTGGCGTCACGGTGGTCGCACATATGTGCCACTGGAAGTTATCAAGGAATGCGGCTTCGTGTCCTCCCAACAACCAATTGATTCTGTTGGCAAGTTGTTTAGCCAATGCCGAGCTGGTCCTTTAAGCTTGAGTGGGAGGTATTTGATGGCATGTAGATCATCACCGCGGGCCATGTGGATATGTAGGAGATAATCCTCGATCCGCACCGCGAGTGCAATGGTACCATCGTATGATTCAATGTTTACAGGTTTGAAGCCCTTGGGGATTTTATGATCCATTACTTCATCTGTGAAGCATAGCGGGTGTGCGGCGCCTTTGTATTGGGCTATATCACGACGTAGCTCATATGAGCTTTGTCTACTATGTTCGGCCCGGCGGTTTCTTTGTATCCGCACGACGGTAGTCATCCCAGTCGTTGGGTGCCCACGCGATCCGTGAGATCGATCTTGTATGTTTTGCCTTATCCTCCAATATATCTCGCAAGTCCGTAGCGCTTTCCGTGCCTTGGTACTTTTTGAGCCGGCGTCGGGGTGTGGCTTGAGCGAGAGGGCGAGAGGCTTCTACATCGCGTCCGCAGGTGGCGATCTGCCATGTCGTCTTGTTGGTGAATTGGGTGCTTCCTCCTCTAATCGAGGCAACGGCCTGCGTTTGGGGTAACTTTTGGAGGGGCGTTGAGTTCATACTCTTGGCTGCAAGGACTTGATCCATCCGCCATTAGCAGGTCTTGGTCGACTCTAAGCTGTTGCTGCTTTTCTTGAGGCTGCTTGCCGTGGCTATAAGCCTGCGTTTGCAACGCTCCTGTTCGGCGGGATCCTCAGGCACGAAAAATTCATTGTCGTCGAGGCTTGCCTCATCTTCGGAGGGAGGCGCATAATTATCGTCCTCGACCTCTCTTTCTGCCGCACTGTCGTGCGGACTTGCTTCTCCCTCCTCCTGTGTTGAGTCCTGCTGGAGGGGGTTGTCTTCGGCACTTGTCAGGGTGTTATTATCTCCGTGCGGAATCACCGTTTTCTTTGTGGCGGGATTTAGAGCGGCGCCCGGACGTCGGCGCTTGGTTGCTTCTTGGAGGGTCATCCTCCGTTGTTCCATCGTCGTTTCCATCTTTTGGGATGTCCACCATGTATATGGCGATGTGGCGGTGGCCTTCCAAAGGCCTGTGGGCGCTGGATCTTGGTCGCCTCCGACATCGCCGTCCATACCATCGATGTCTTGGTCGAAGTCGAGCATGTCGGTTAAATCATCGGCGGTGGCTACAAAGTGGGTGGTGGGTGGGCGTTGAATTTCTTCGTCGTCCGTATCCCAACCTTCCTGTCCGTAGTCCGGCCAGGCTCTCCGGATAAAGAGAGAGACTTTAGTGAATTCAGGATGTCGCCAAAGGGCGAGTCTTTGAAAAGATTTCATGGCGATGAACTCCATGACCGGCGCCCAATCGGGTTCGATTGGCGAAGCGCCGAGGTTCGGAGTCCAAGAGGAGTCCGCACACGGAGTCACGGTTTTCGCAAAGGACAAGGATTGTGTTCGCTTAATCGCCGTAGAGATTTCAGCCCCGAGGTGGTGTCCAACCAACCATCCTCGATCGGCGAGATCGGCTCGAATCAACGTTCGGGCGGACACTAATCTTGACCTCCGGGACCTTTGTTGGCGGTAGAGTTAGATCATGCCCATCGAGACAAGGCGTGGCGGCTTGGCGTGGCTCGAATCCGTCGAATATCAAGTCTCCGCGGATGTCGGCCGTATAATTCAAGCTTCCAAATCTGACTGACGGCCAGGCGGGGCTTTTGATCTACTCCGGATGGCGGCGAATTGGCCCGGTGCAAAGCCGCCCGAATCTGAAGATCTGTCCGGGAGAAAAGTCTCACCACTGGACGCGTCGTTGTCGATGATCGAAGGAGCCATCGGGCCTATCGGTGGCGACACGGAGGAACTCTCAATGAAAGCACCAATGTCGGTGTCAAAACCGGCGGATCTCGGGTAGGGGTCCCGAACTGTGCGTCTAGGCGGATGGTAACAGGAGACAAGGGACACGATGTTTTACCCGGAGTTCGGACCCTCTCGATGGAGGTAATACCCTACTCCTGCTTGATTAATATTGATGATATGGGTAGTACAAGAGTAGATCTACCACGAGATCGGAGAGGCTAAACCCTAGAAGCTAGCCTATGGTATGATTGTTGTTAGATCCTCTGGACTAAAACCCTCCGATTTATATAGACACCGGATAGGTTAGGGTTACATAGAGTCGGTTACAAACGTAGGAGATCTACATATCCGTATCGCCAAGCTTGCCTTCCACGCCAAGGAAAGTCCCATCCGGACACGGGACGAAGTCTTCAATCTTGTATCTTCATAGTCTTGGAGTCCGGCCGTGATGATAGTTCGGCTATCCGGACACCCCCTAGTCCAGGACTCCCTCACCCTTCCCTGCCTTGTCATCCTCAGACTCGGGATCCTTGGTACTATCAGAATCAACATACTTCACTAAAGCGCCCATGAGGGTCCCCATGTCGTTACAAAACCGCTTCATTCGCCCCAATTTTAACCCGGAGGCTTAAACCGGCAGCTTGCCTTCCAGAGTTATAATCGCAGAATCAAGATTGATAATGATCGACGAATGCAAAATTTCCGAGACACGGCGCACCCAATGGGTTGTCGACTCTCCATCCTCCTGGACACAGGCCGCTAAGTCCACTATTGACATGGGCTGTTTACAGGTATCCTTAAAATTCTGGATAAAGCCCCGGACTATGGCCCCGGGCCCATGAGCTGATAGAATTGGGTAGCAAGCCTTTTAACCAAGTACGAGCCGTCCCTTCAAGCATCATGGTAAAGTATTTTGCACACACGGCCTCATCCACATCTAGCATCTCCATGGCCATCTTGTAACTCTCTACCCATGCTTCTGGAGACAAATAGGCAGTGTAATTTGGTACCTTGCGCGGACCCTTGAAGTCTTTAGGTAAGCGCACATTAAATGAGCGAGGGCGAGGCAGGCACCCCCAAGGAACTAGAAGTGGCCCTGGCTCGGCGAGATAGTAGAAACGAACCGGCGTAAGTTGACATGCCTGCGTCTTGTGCCGCTTCTTTCGGCCTCCCTGCGTGCACAGGCCCGATCTACCACTTCCACGAGCATCACGAAGACCGCTGTCGGTTTATTGCCACGGGCGCTTCACGGTTACGTGCATTGCTTAATCTGGCGGGCTCCTCCACACGCTGATGTAGCTCACGGCTCGGGACGAGGTGGAATGAATCCGGTCACGGCTGTATGAGTATGCCTCCTGTTGAATCAAAGCGGTCCAAAGGAGCTCCTTGACCCGCGTGTCTCCACCGCCTGCGGGGAATCACCTTCGATCGGGATGGCCTCCAATCATGAAGTGGCAGCGACAAGATTGTCCATAGGATTGGAATAATGACCCGGAGGTGTCTGGATCGGCTGAGGTATGATATTGTTCTGCCGAGGAGGTTCCATTAGGCGAGGCTGGACGGCGGCGCTGGCCCAGCGCCTCACCGGTTTACCTCTGGCGGATTACTGGTTCCTGCTCCTGGGGTGTGAAAGAGGTTTCTGGCGTCGAAAACCAAAGGCAAGCGGGACTTGTGCTTCCGCTTCAAGACCTCACGTGATGCGTTCTGATCCAGCATAAGCTTATAGGCCTGGGCGTCTAAAGCGCCCACTCTGCGGCCATCCTGTCATTCTCAGCTGCCAGGTCGGCCTTGGCCTGAGCGATCTGCGCTCTCACCTTTGCGATTTCTGCGTTGTGGGCATCCTGATCCGCCGGGTTGGCCTCTGCCATGAGCACAGCTAGCGCATCAAACAGATCAGATAAGACTTGAGTCGGCGGGCGCACAGGGCCTCCTGCCCCGGCTGCCGCCGCTGCTAACGATCCGGAGAACATTGCTGCTGCGGTCGAAGAGTGGATCGCCGCCTGTGTACCGGCCATGAATATTCCAACCCGGTTGGGCAGATCGGAGGGGTCCGGAATACTATCGCCATTGGAACAGCCCCCAACCCGGTCGTCTTGCAACTGATACCGCGATTCGGTTTCTCCGGTTGAGGACTCGTCGCCGGAATAGACGATGATCTCGCTACCATATCCTGATCCGTCCTCATACTCTCCTCCGTGGATGACCCCCACGAAGGCACGCTTCATGGCCGGCTTAACCTGGGCTGATCTCGCACGCTAAGCCGTCTCGACGAGGTCGGTGCAGATGTCCGGCTCAGGACCCGGTTCACCGATCTTGCCGATGAAGATGTGTATGCCCTCAAAGGGGACCCGGTACCCGTACTCAATTGAAGCGGCCTCGGGGCCCCATCCTGCGTCGTCAATGTAGAGCTTGTCGCGACGACTCTTGGTCATCCGGCCCACAGCATAGCCCTTGAGTCCTTCGAACTTGCCCTCCAAGAACGTCAAACCATCGTGCGATAGCCCCACGATGGGCACCAACTGTCGTGGGGTTGTCACGGCATATGTCCTCGTGAAAGGACTTAGTCGTGGAGCCATCGCTGCGGATTAACTTGAAGGGGTTAAAGCGGACACAAGGACATGAGAGTTATACTAGTTTGGCCCCTTCGATGAAGGTAAAAGCCTACGTCTAGTTGTGATGGAATTGATGGTGTTTCGATGACTAGGGAGCCAACAAGCTTTGCCTAGGCCTCGAGTTGTGGTTGTCTGTCCCAAACCGCCGCCGGGTCGTCCCATTATATACACGAGTGATGCCCGTCGGTTTCTGAGTCCGGCGCCGGTTCATAGACGTGTCCGCTCGGTCTCTACTATTCCTAACTTACAACACAAGATACATCTTGGCGCGGTTTACAACTACTGGCATAAACCGGCTATGGGCCTTAAGCCCTCTGCTACCTACTTGGGCTTTAACATGTTCAACTGCTGGTGAAGTTAACCCGGCCTGTTCTGGCCGGTTTACCCCTAGTGGTAATATCCCCAACATCATATGTCCAGATCCTTTATGCATATTATTACCCCTCTGATTATGAACATGAATATGCTTTGTGAGTAGTTATGTTTGTTCCTAAGGACATGGGTGAAGTCTTGCTATTAGTAGTCATGTGAATTTGGTATTAGATTCGATATTTTGATGAGATGTATGTTGTCTTTCCTCTAGTGGTGTTATGTGAGCGTAGACTACATGACACTTCACCATTATTTGGGCCTAGAGGAAGGCATTGGGAAGTAATAAGTAGATGATGGGTTGCTAGAGTGACAGAAGCTTAAACCCTAGTTTATGCGTTGCTTTGTTAGGGGCTGATATGGACCCATATGTTTAATGTTGTAGTTAGGTTTACCTTAATACTCCTTTTTGTAGTTGCGGATGCTTGCAATAGGGGTTAAGCATAAGTGGGATGCTTGTCCAAGTTAGGACAGTACCCAAGTGTCGGTCCACCCACATATCAAATTATCAAAGTACCGAACGCGAATCATATGAACGTGATGAAAACTAGCTTGACGATAATTCCCAATGTGTCCTCGGGAGCTCCTTCTTCATTATTAGAATTTTTCCAGGCTTATCCTTTGCTACATAAAGGATTAGGCCACCTTGCTGCACGTTATTTACTTTATTTACTTTTTGCTCGTTACTATTTATCTTATCACAAAACTATCTATCGCCTACTATTTCAGTGCTTGCAGAGAAAACCTTACTGAAAACCGCTTATCATTTCCTTCTGCTCCTCGTTGGGTTCGACACTCTTACTTATCGAAAGGACTACGATAGATCCCCTATACTTGTGGGTCATCACCCACACACGTTCGGTCCTGCACATGGCTCACGCAAACGAAACGCGCTTCGGGTTGCCTCTTCATTGACACGTGGGACTGCACTTGGAGAAACCGACCATGCGCCAACCCCCCGCCCACAGCGTGAAAATCTCCCCCACACACCCAAAAATTCCCCCAAATCCGATTCAACCGCCCTTCGCCAACTAGCCAATAATTTTCCCCAAACCCCTCCCCCTGTCCCCCTCCACTCCATTCGCTTCCGCCAAAGCCGCCCTCCCGCCCGGCCGATACGTCGGCGCCTGGTTCGGCGATCCTCTCGCTCCCACAAGACGCTCTCGTGATCGCCGATCCTCTAGCCGCGCCGCCACCTCTCGCTATGTTCTTGTGGAGGCGCGGCAGTGATCAGCGCCGCCACCGGCAGCGTTAGGTGTGGAGGCATGGCGGTCGGCTTCTCCCACGATGCAGCGCATTCTAGACTGAGGCCCCATTCATGTCGGTGTAGCGCTGAATGTTAGGCGATAGACGCTGTTAGTCTCACTATTTGCGAAGTAGTTTACTATCAATATGCTCTTGAAGCTTCCTTGCCTGCTCGCACTCAATCTGCTTAGCTGAGATGGCATGCCAAGGCCGATTAGTTGCTAAAATATCCTGCCATATATTTATTGTGTCGTAGATTGCCATGGTCCAGTAGCCAATCTGTTAGGTGAAATAGCTCTACACTGTTTATACTCGATCTTTGTTGTTGTGATGCCCTTCGATAGTTCGATGGCTGTGTGCTCGGCCTCATTGACTGCTAAAACAGCCTCCCATAATTTGGCACTCAAATCTGTTTGCTAAATTAGCTTTACATATATTTCGTTACTTAGATCTGCTCGTCTAAATATCTTGCCATAGCTTTAGACATCGACCTAGGTATTTTTTTCTGGACTTCATAAGAAAGCATATATGTTTTTTCTGTAATATCTAGTAGAAAAACTAATTTGTATGTCTAACAGATGGACATGACTTGGATAACTTCTGCTCGAAGATTCTCCACTGCATATGTCGAGGGGGTTGAAAACTTCATGAACTTTATCAGAGCTGAGTACGGTGGTCTGAAATCAGATGTGCTCTGCCCGTGTAGCAGTTGTATGAATTCAGTTACAAGACCCCAGTCAACTGTGCAAAATCATCTACACTTGTATGGGATGTCGGTCACATATACTAGGTGGGTTCATCATGGTGAAGCTGTGAGCGTCAATGTTATTGACTAGCGTGGAAGCAGCAGATCACCATTTTGATCTGCCTGTTGCTCAGGTGGAAGAGGAGGAGGAGGTGGTGGTGGTGGAGCCGGTGAGTTTGACCAACATTGAAACAATGATACGAAATGCTCGTGCATTCCGTGAACTTTCACCTACAGAAGAAAAAGCGGTGGGCCCGCATGTTGGAACAATGCAACGTTGTTGTCACCCCCACGAAATAAGTTGTCAAGATTCTCAGCTATGGTCACCTTTCTTCGGTGAAGACATCTGAGCGGATGACCAACAAATCATTCAATGCGATGTTGGCTGCTTTCCATAAATCTTTCTCGAGATGCGTCGAGCTGCCACACACACCTACTGATAAAATGAAGAATTTCCTTTATGCGCTTGGAATTGGATATGATATGATCCATGTTTGTAAGAATAATTGTGTTACATTCCGGAAGGATTATGCCAACTTAAGTGAATGCCCGAAATGCAAATCATCAAGATGGAAAGATGGCGTACTGTGAAGAGGATTCCTCATAATGTTACGAGACATTTTCCAATTACACCAAGATTGCGAGGTTGTTTCATGATCTTTGAAACAAGAGAGGATGTATTGTGGCATTCTAGGAACCCGAGTATAGAGATCAGAATGTAATGAGCCATCCATCTCATGGTAGTGAGTGGAAAAGCTTCAACGATAAACACAAAGAGTTTGCTACTGATTCGAGAAACATTAGACTTGGCTTAGCTTCAGATGGATTTAACCCATTTGGCCACCAGAGCGCCACATATAGCATGTGTCCAGTGCTTGTTATCCCTTACAACATGCCTCCAAATGTCTGCACCAAAGAATCAAACTACATGATGGCCTTGCTCATCCCAGGTCCAAAAAGTCCTGGAAAGGATTTTGATTTGTTCATGGAGCCTCTTGTAGAGGAACTTCAACAGCTATGGAAGGGTGTTCTCACTCGAGACCTATATAGCAGCCCACCAAATGATTTCTTTCTGCGTGTTGTTATAATTTGGTGCATCCATGATTATCCGGCTTTTGGCACTATGTGAGGGCGAACGACACATGGTTACAATGCATGTGTTTGCTGTGACAGGAATCCGCTGTCATATGCAATACTTAGCAAGTACATTGGACACCGCCGTTTCCTTGCCAAGGACAAGCCGCATCCTAGAAAATACCGAAGACATGTGTTCAATGCAAAGCATGAAAATCGTGATGCGCCAAAGAGGCTCACCGCCGATGAGTTGCAAGTGGAATTAGAGAAGGTCAGGCATATTACACCAGGAAACCATCACAGTAATGGTAGCGGAAAAGGAAGCATGGCAGGTAGAAGAGAGATTATTGTTTACCCGCAGTCCACTTTGTGGGACTTGGAGTATTGGAAAGATTTGGATCTGCGGCATAATCTTGATGTGATGCACATCGAGAAAAATATATGTGACATTATCGGCACACTTCTTAATATTGAAGGAAAGACGAAAGATGCCTTAAAATCTAGGATTGATTTGACACACAGGTATCGAGAAAGGATTTGCGGGTGCAAGATGAAGGTAAACCACGGGATATGGCACCCCGTGTAATGCGTCTTGGACAAGGTAAAAAGAAAAGAATTCTGCGAGGTCCTATCACGTGTGAGATTTCCACATGGATTTGCTTCCAACCCTGAAAGGAGAGTTAGTGCAGACGGAAACAAGGTACAAGGGTTGAAAACTCATGACTGCCATGTCCTACTTCAAAGGGTTTTACCATTATCCTTAGAGGATTGGGCATACGACTTATACTGAGCGATTGCGAGTTGGGACAATTCTTCAGGGAACTCTGCAGCAGGAATATCAGGATAGATGCTTTGGAGCGTCTTAGAGACAAGATACCAACTATCCTATGCGGCCTTGAGAAGATATATCCTCCAGCCTTCTTTGATGTGATGGTGCATTTGGCTATTCATCTACCTGATGAGGCACTACTTAGAGTTCCAGTACAGTATGGCTGGATGTACCCTATTGAAAGGGGGCTAGGCACTTTCAAGGGCTATGTTAGGATTAGAGCTAGACTCGAGGGTTCCATTGCAGAGGCCTACATTTGCTTTCTGAGAAGCGTTGACATTCTGCTCAAAATACATTGAAATAGCTGATCGACTTAGCAAAGGGTGGGTGAAGACAATCCGGGCTCAATGTTTTCGATTATTATGTTCGAAAGTTACGAGGGAAGATTCGACAAGAGGACAAACCTAAAGATTTGGACAAAATGGTTTGGTATGTGTTGAATAAGCGTCACGAGATACTACCTTATATCAAGTAAGTGCGATCTTTGCCAGATTATACGTCGTAATCTACTAAACTTGCAGCACATTCTTATATATTTAGATGTTTGTGCGATCACTATGTTGTGCGGCATCTACAAAGAGGAGTTCTTGCCATAAAATCCAAGAAACATTGACAAACTGGTTATGGCAGAGTTTGCGAAATGGTTCAAGAACCATGTAAGCTTTTGAAGTGCCTTTGTCAGTTTTTTAATATATTGAGTACATAAGATGATCAACTTGTCTATTTTCTAACCATAGGTTAAGAAGATGCGGAGGATGGGCGAGGCGATTGATGATGCCCTTTACTCACTAGCAATGGGTCCCGATACTCGGGTAAGACATTATGAATTTTGCGTTGTTGGAGATGTGCGCTACAACACCCTTACCTGCGAAGACGAAGCGGGAAGACACAAAACAATGCCATCATGAGCACGGATCACGATGACAAAGAGACAACTGAAATGTATGCTAACATAATGAGACATTGTTCGGTTGTAGTATATCTCGATTTCGAGGATCATCGGTGTGTGGTTACATTGTCTTTGTCGTTGGTATAACCTGTTTTCGAGGATCGCAAAACCCGGAGCTGATGATTATTTCAAATCCATCAATGTCAAGGCGGCATACCGGACCAACGAGCCTTTTATTTTGGCAAATCAAGCAACACGGATATTTTTCTTGGAAGACACATTTGCACGTAGCAATGGTGGAGAGTATTGCAAAGGTTTGAGAAGAGGAATTCGTTTAATGAAGTTGCACAACAAGATGATGCTTACACTGCTCCTGATGTACAAGATAACATAGATGTTCCTAATATCTTTGAGAACCATCACGTCAATGACGCCGGCGAAAAGATTGCATGTCGTGCTATGGACATACATGAGTTGATCAAGAAGAAGCCAACGTTCGAGGACGTTGAGGACGAAGAAGAAGATGACACCTTGGGGAATTACGATTCAGACTGATACACATGGAGAAGATGTTGACGCTGCTGCTGCGAATGATGATTACATTGCTTTTGTCGTATTTGCCTGTCAGAAGATGTTTTTATCTACTATGTGAAATTGTGTTTGCTATGACAATCAAACACGATGAACATGTTGTTTAGTATTTTGATGTGAGAACATCACTTGTTATGTATGCTGATTTGTGTTTGGTGATTGTATGACAACTAAAACATGATGACATTGTTATTTAGTTGTACTCATATTTGGCTGTGAAACTTGAATTTGATGACATAGTTTGCTGTTGGACTGCAATTTGCTACGGCGTTTTGAATGAGAACAAAGCTGACTTACAGGGCCTCTGCTATTTATTTATTTATATGAGCAAAGGGTTACCCCTGATTTACATTAATAGAAATCATTAGATGTTCACAACACTACGCCCACTGCTACATGTGTTTCATTCATTACTAGTTTTCAAAAGTGCTCATGTCGTATGCCATCGAATACATCACGAGTGCTACATACCTTGTAAATAAAGATTCAATCATCCTCTGAGCACGTCGATTTTGCCCATTATCTTCACAAGCTCATTCATCTCCTCATTGTCTTTGTCAAGGCTGTTCAAATTGTTGCTTAGCCATGACCGGAAGGAACTGCATCTTTAACCTTCTTTCTGCATCTTCCTGTTACATCGTTCCTTGATTACTTGTCCAACACCTAGCCCTCTGGTATTGGGATTCCTCGGCTAACCAAATAATCAAGCGTAGTTGCATTCCCCACATCGGAATCTTCCCGGAAATACAAATCACACAAATCTTCCCTTTTACGCACGAATCAAATTGGAAGATCATCAACCAAACTATTAAAAAAATCAGCAAGCTGAAAGCGGCGAACAACACTTAAACATATTATTACCCCATGATTTGGGCATTTGTAGAAGACTTCGGCGAGGTTGCGGATTATGGTTGAGGCAGCGACGGATGACTCTGCGTGATTTGCAGCGGTGGCACCACACCAACGCGGTGGGTTGCGATGAGCAATCGGCCATGTGCGTGTCTTGCGTGAAGTGTGATGAGACCCACAGGCGATGGTACGGGTGGCGACTTGGCGCATATCTGGTTGTTGCACTGTTGAAGAGCGGTGGACAAGCAGCAACCGGCCGGACATGGTTGCTTCGCGGCGAGCTTCGATGCTAGGCGAGTAAGTAGAGAAGAGGAGAAGCGAATGTTGGATATGTCGGTTTCATTACTTGCGAGTAGCATAGCACCATATATAGTCATAGTCTAGGTTTGGATTCGAACCCATTCACGAGCACGTCTTTCTTTTTTTTTAACTCGGCAGCGTCTCTTTCTTTGGTACACTAGCTTGTTACAGACGCCTTCCCAACTCTTTGATTTTCTTTCCCTTTTTTGCGAGGAAGGAAGGAGGACAAAATTGAGAGTTCACGGGACTCGAACCCAAGACCTCTCGATTGAAAACCAAGGGTGCTAGTCACTTATGTGGCGAAGCGTTCCTGTGAGGAGGGCGGCGACGACGCATTTTCCTAGCAGTTTTCTTCCTATATATAAAAAGTATGCTACTTGGTGTCCGCTTAGTCGATAGCGATTGTGCCAACCTTGGCCGTTGGATTGACATTTAACGTCTGTCGCGTTTCTTGATCTCTTCTTCCTCGAGCAAAAGCCAAACCAAGCGCCTGGGACCGCTTTGCCTCCGCCTCCCATGGCTGGCCTGTGATCTTCCCGGATCCTGTTCGTTCCGTCCGAGGCCTCACCATCGCCTCCGCCTTGTTTACGCTCGCCACTTGGCCTCGCCCTCCGGTGTTGTCAACATGGTACAACCGAGAGGAATAAGGAGATATTTGTACATGGTGAGGATGACAAGAGGGACCAAGCGCCCGTGGTAATTTGTTGTTTTTCGGGGACGGAGAAGGGTATCAAGCTGGGTTGTGCGGGACACATGGCCCTTCTAGCCCGAGCTTTTATTTCATATGTTTAGCACATGACTAGCCCAGTTTGTTTTTTTCCTTTCTGAAAATGGCTAGCCAGCTATTTTGGTTTTTGCAGAATAACCAACGTAGGCCTACTTGCTTATCTATGCCCTGCTGGGCCAGAAATTTTTCAAGACAAGGAGGGATGCATTTTGCCCAGAAAATGGGCTATAAGTAATAAGAAATGGGCTATAAGTAATATAAATGGGTTGTAAAATAAAAAAACAGCAAACAGGCAATTAGTTCCAAAATATTGTTTTCTTTCGGATTTTGATATTTTAAATGTCATTGTTTTTGTGCGAGTAAAATTTCATTGAATTTAAATTAAGGTATATTTAGATTTAAAATTAATTTGAATCTGGCTACAAATTTCGGAGTGTATCTTTGTTTGGGACAGATTTGGAGGTGACTTGTGGGTCTACTAGGTTGGCGTGTACTTTGGCTTTGTCAACTTAGTCCACAACGATTCTAGCAGCGATGGCCGTAGGATGTTAATCCAACGGCCGTCCGCTTCTTCAATATCTCGATCTTCTTGCTCCGGCCGCCCAAACCAGCTCACGGTGGGACTGCTGCTCCCGCCTCCGTGGCAGTTGTCTTTGCCGCCTGGCTACCGCCCACCCTACTTCATTGCTGTCCGTGCCATTCCTCTACTCACCCACACCTCCTGTTATTTTCCTACGGCGGCAAATGGACGATGAACTCTCGTACTCCCCACCGCGTGGGCAACCATTACCGAGTCTTCCCCGGCTCTGTGTTGTTCCCTTCCTAGGCCTCGCCGTCGTCCATCGCCATGGTGCTCTAGGCGCGGCCTGGTCAACGTGGTCAACGAACGACATCCATCGGTCATGGACTGTCTGCAGCAAAATAATGATTCCTCCACGGCAATTTGGGACCCACCGGAAGGGCCTCTGTATTTCACGAAAAAAACGTTCCCCCCGGTGACAAGTCGGACCCACCAGCTATATCTTCACAGACAAGGAAGTGCCTCCTTATTACGCATAAAAAAAATGAATACCCCCCTGCTAGCTGGGACCCACCATAGTGGGAGGATGACTTGTGGGCCAACTAAGTTGACGGGGACGGAGGGCTTAGTCAACTTAGTCAATATGAACGATTCTAGCTCCAGTGACCATACGATGTCCATCCAACGTAGTAGTGCTTCTTCAACCTCTGGTCTTCTTGCTTGGCCGCCCAAAATAGCGCGGTCCTGCCACATGCTCCAGCCTCCGTGGCCCGGCTGTCTTCTTTGCCTGAGCCTCACCGCCCCTAATATTCCCACCTGGCAAGGCCTGACGGCAGCAACCTCACACCGCATCGAACCGGTGAACCCTCGTACTCCTCTCCGCGGGCTTCCTTTGCCGCATCTTCCCGGCTCGCGTCATCCCCTTCCTAGGCCTCGCCGTCGTCCACCGCCGTGGTGCTCTCCGTAGCCCGTGGTCAACGTGGTCAAGGAACGACTTCCATCGAAAGAAATCTTTGTCACGTGGAGAGGGCCGACAATGGGTCCACAGCCACAACCCAGTTTTTTGATTTGCCAAGTAAGTCGCTTTTCACGCCTTTGTTGCAAATCGTCAGACGAGGAGAGCTTTCATTGGCTGGTAGAAAATGGCCCATCGATAATGAGAAATGGGTTGTACATTTTTAAAACACATCAAACCGGCAATTAGTTTCAAATATCTTTTTTTTCATTTCAATATTTTAAATTACATTAATTTTTATGCGTGGAGAATTTGTTGGATTTTATAATGATATACATTTATTTTTAAAATCAGTTTGAATGTGATTCGAAATTTCGGGATTAAAAATAGTTCGGACCGCTTTTAAAATATGCAAAATTTCGTATAAATTTTTTAACCGTGGCCACAATATGGGCTGTAATGCTAACAAAGAATATGGGCTCAAAAAACCTTAAGAATTAGCAAATGGGTTGTAAATTATTAGAAATAATGGCGATGGGTTGTATGCTATTTTCCACATATTTGAGGCTTTCCTAACAAAAGGTTGGCCTTTACAAGCACTTGTTGTTGGATGTCCATCCAACGCCGTAGTCGTCTTCTTCAATCTCTGCACTTCACTGCTCCGGCCGCTCAAACAAGCGCCGCGGAGACTGCCTCCCTCCCTCCTCCCATGGGTGTCTTTGTCGCAGCAGCCTCACCGCCCACCATACTCCCATCGCTGGCTTAGCCATCCCTCTACTCACCCATACTGCTGTTATTCTCCGTGATGGCGGGGCAGACGATCAAACCTCGTCTGGCCCGTACTCCCCTCCGCGTGGGAAACAAGCTGTCGAGTCATCCTCGCCTCCGTGTCGTCCCTTCCTAGGCCTCGCCGTCATCCACGCCCGTGGTGCTCTCGGCCGGCGTGGTCAATGTGGTCAACGATCGACTTCCATCGGAAGAAATGCTTGTGCGTGGAAGACGACGGCAATTTGGGTCCACGGCCAGACAAGGAAGTGCCTCCTTATTACGCGCCAAAATAATTATTCCTCCACCGACAACGGGACCCACCGGACGGGCCATCATATTTCGTGAAAAAACGTTTCCCCCACATTGCTGGGACCCACATACACCTTCACACGCAAGGAAGTGCGTCCGCAAAAAAACTATTCGCCCCACATTGCTGGGACCCACCAGCTACATCTTCGCACGCAAGGAAGTGCACGGCGGTCGGGACCCACCTGGTCGAAGCGTGCGTGGCGTTATCATTTTGGTCGAAGCGTATGCGTACATATATCTTGGTGGATGTAGAGGCGCCGCACGTGTCGTAGTAGAGGTGCGCCGTAGCATATACACATCGCATTACAGCGGCGGTGCAAGAAAGAAAATCTGACCACGATGTGTACATACTGGCGGGTCTCGAACGCCTACTCGCGCGCATTACGCATAACAGCATCGTGCCGTGTTCATGGGGAGGCAACGAAATGTGCCGTGTTCATCGAGAGGCAGCGGGCAGCGTGGGAGCCAACCGGCCGGGTCGGAACGGAATGCGTGGTCGTGTTCATCGGGAGGCTTGGGCCAGGCAGGCGATGGAAAGCGAGGCTGGCGTCTGCAAAAGCGGAGAAAGCGGCCTTGTGTTCGACCGCCACGCGTTGAAGCAGGATCCTGTTCATCGGGAGAAGTGCGGCATACCGCCAAAAGCGAAGAAAGCGGACCTCCTACGGTCGAAGCAGGGGTCTTGTTGATCGGGAGGATTTGGCGTCATCAAAGCAGACGGATTTAAACGGACCTCCTACGGTCGAGACGGGGTCGATTGATCGGGAGGGTGTGGCGTACCCGCAAAAGCAGGCGAAAACAGACCTCCCTACGATCGAAGCAGGGGTTCTGTTGATCGGGAGGGTGTGGCATACATAAAAGCAGACGATTTAAACGGACCTCCTACGGTCGAAACGGGGTCCTGTTCGCCGGGAGGGTGTGGCGTATCGCATAAGCAGGACTCCACGGGATACTGTTCATCTCCACCGTCAACCTCCTCCAGCCTCCACGGGCTACCATCGACCTCCTCCGGCCTCCACGGGCTCCTGTTCATCCAGCCTCCACCGCGCGCTACTCCACCGGCTACTGTTTTAACCACCCCTCCACGGGCACCCCTCCACCGTCTACTGTTCATCCAGCCCTCCACACCACGGGGTCCCGTTCAACCACCCCTCCACGGGCACCCCTCCACCATCTACTGTTCATCCAGCCCTCCACACCATGGGGTCATGTTCAACCACCCCTCCACGGGCACCCCTCCATCATCTACTGTTCATCGAGCCCTCCACCACACCACGGGGTCCTGTTCATCCAGAGGCAACGCCACCGCTCCAATCGCTCATCCACCCCGCATAACGCTCACTGTTCATCCAATCGATCGGCTTGATTAGCGTGATGGCGAAGAATCGCCGATCGGGTTCGATTAACAGCCATCGATCGATCGCTCGAGTTTAGTAACGTGTAGCTGCGGTGCAATCGCTCGGGTTCGATTAGAGCCCAACGCCTCGCTTCGGATTCGATTAGAGCCAACGCCTACCGCACACGCCAGCAGCGTGCGTGTCACGAGAAAGCAGCGCATCACTCGGCCCCCGACCTCCCACCGTAACCGGGAACTCCCCGAAATTTTCCTCGCCCTCGCTTCTACCACAGTTTTTTCCGTCATGGACGGCCCAAAGAATGTCGTGCAGCTGCGTCTCTGGCCCACCCAGGATGAAAAGCCCATTTTTTATCATGATTTCTTGTCATAGAAGTAGGAGCCCACCACATCTATGATGATACCGAGTTTTGTCACAATTATCGTCATAGAAGTGTCATATGTATGATAGAATTTTTTTTCATTCGGCCCAAAATGTCACGGATGTGTCTTTTTTTTGTAGTGTTGATCTGACTGCCCGTTTCTGTTGTTCTGTCTCATCGCAAATAGTTCGAACAGATCAATCGTATGCCCCTCATCGCACACGTAACTATAATCTGAACCGTGTTTGATGTATCATTCATCGCAAACGTTTTGCATCATTTCATACAACACCGTTTGCGATTATTGCATCGCACACAATTTCTCGAAGGGTCTCTGATCCTAGTGTCGCGTTAGCAGCATCCTGCAGTAGTGTTGGGGTAATATATGCATAGGGGCTGATGCACGTTTGTCACATCCTAGCTAGTCCATGCATTAGAGTGTTGCATCATGTTTATCTTTCATCAGAAATTTGAAATGGGGAAGACAGAACCCCCAGAACCCCTCTGAATCCAACTAGGGTTTACCAAAAATATTTTCAATGAACCTGAAATGCCCTTCTAAAATGTTCATCACCTTTGCCTTGGTCCTAAACCCCCTGTAAGAAGTGATGCCTGATTTCTAGGTCACTCTAAGGTCACCGGATTAAATCTCTAGCTATTTGAATTTGGGCATTTAAATTATATAAAATATTTCAAATGCTCAAATAATCCCAAACTAAAATGTTCCATGCTGGATATATTCCAACTAAGGACCAGGTGCAGTTTGGTGATTTTTGGAGTTGCCTAGGTATTTTTTAGAAATGCAACAAAGTTACATAAAATAGAAAAGGAAATAGAAACGAAAAAACCTTACAGCGCTTCCAGCTGCCCACTGCTGCCCACCCCATCACGCCAATGTAGCTTGGCTTTGGCCAGCGAGGCAAAGCCGACGTAGCACAAAGATGCATGCCACGCATGCTGCCCGCCGCCTCCCCTCCTTGTCCGGTATCGGCGATGGGACGAAGCTCTCTCCCTCTCCCGACCCGCAGACAACCGCTCCTCCTCGGCTCCTCTCTCGCCCTCCCGACGTCGCCGAGACGTCGTCGCCGCCACTTCGCCACGGCCGCGTCCAACGCCGTCCCGCCCTCTCACCGTGTCCGGAAGCAGTTCGCCGTCGTCGACTACGCCGACCAGCTAGCCGCGACGGCCGGAGCCACTGCATCATCCCCGCCACCGTCGTCTTCAACCTCGGGCCGCCCAGATCGCCGTCGCGGTTCCGACCGCACCGAGTCTTCCCCGAGCACGCTGACCACCTCTGCGGCTTCTCTGTGAGCTGCTGAACCTCCCTGTGTTTTCCTTTTCACCCCTAGCTTACCGTAGACGCCGCGCCTCTTGTGCCCGAACGCATCACGCCGCCGACCACGCCGCTGCGTTGCTCGTGACCATTTGGTCACGGGTTTGTCCGTCACCCTCCTCGCACCGCCGTAGAGTCCAGAGGGTGCTAGTGCCACACCGCCCAGGCCATCAGCAGCCACGCGCGAGTGACCCGAAAGCTTCGGCCTCGCCTCCGCTGAACTTCGTCGTCAGCGATACTCCGGCACTCCCGGCCAAGCCATCACCACTACGGATGCGCGCAGCACCACGTTGCCGTAACTGCTCTCAGCGTAGCAAATGAAGCCATGTGGGCTAAACCCGCAGACGCCGCCGGCTGGCTCACAGCCTCGCCCGGCTAAACGCCAGAAGCTTTGACCTGCTGACCGGCGGGTTTGACCTCACGACACAGTTGACTAGGTGGGGCCCTCTGATAATTAACCTAGTTTAGGTTTAATCAGAATTAGTTAGTCTAATTAGCTACTGACATGCGGGACCCACTAGTTAGGTTGACCTGGACGCCCCCATTGACCCCTGACGTCACTCTGACGCACTGCTGATGCAATAATTAATTTCTTGTTTTAATTGTTCACAGGAAATTCCAGAAATTGTTGCAAACTTCAAAAAATCATAGAAATTAATCTGTAACTCCAAATGCAAAGTTTTATATATGAATTTTGATCAGAAAAATTCAATCTATCCATTGGTAAGAGTATCATGCATGACAGAACAAGTTAACCTTGCTGTTTAAGCAGAATAAGATAATGCACCTTTATGGCTATGTTAAATGAGCTAACATTTGAAACTTTGATTCAAATGAGTTCATCCCTTTCTGTTCTAGCTTGCATTACACCAACACACATTCATATTGCCATGTCATATCATGCATCATATTGTTGCATATTGTCATGTGTTGTCTATGTTCGGTGTGTCTTTCGTGATAGGTTCTGCCTCCTAGGATAACCCCGAATATTCGTCTGAAGGGCAGTATCCTACTACCACTACATCAGGCAAGCAACCCATTGATCATTCCGATACAAACCCATGTTCTCGCTTCTGCTCTTGTTTACTGCATTAAGACAACGCGATTCAAACTGTTGTGCCGCAGAGTTGAACCCACTTCCTTTGCATGACTGTCATTGCCCAAAGAACTAGATGAAACCCACTAGTATGTGTAGGAGTTGATTGAGCCATGTTTGTGATTCCTACCATGCTATGCTTGCTATGCTTAGAGTTGTGTCAGTCTGCTCATCGGGATGATGAACTGGAGTGAAAGGTTGTGTCGGGTTTGAGAGTGAAAGTGTTGAACACGTTTTGGTAAAGGTATCGATGAGAGGCCATGTAGGAGTACATGGTGGGTTGTTTCATTGAAGCCGACCCTAAGAACTGAGATCTCTGTGTGTGATTTAAGACTTAGCTACTACCACGCATTGGGCCCGGAACCGATCGACCCTCTCGACTTATTAACCACTCTTGTCCTCAGTCCGGGAGTTGCAAGTAGTTTCTGGTGTTTGTAGCATGCTTGGGGGCACGCAGCTTGGCTGACCTTAGGGGTGGGCTATGTTGCGGTAGGCACGTGGCCGGTGTACCGACTCGGCCTGTTTGGTGTCTCGGGAACCCTGCACACATCGTTCGGGGCCTTTAGTGGAAACCTCACGGACTCCTGTGGATGGAACCCGAATAGGCGATAAACCTCGACTAGGGACTCGTGTGTTTAGTCAGTCGTGGCCGACACCCTCATTGGGCTTCCGCTTGAAGGTTGCCGAGTACATGTCATGTAGCGGCGATAAGTGGTGAGCGTGTGTGAAGAAGTACACACCCCTGCAGGGTATAAAACTATTGAATAGCCGCGTCCGTGGTAAAGGACTACTTGGTCACCTATACGGTTCATACACAAGTAAATGGATACTACTAAAAGCCTCAAGATAAGTGTGAGTATCAAGAGATGGCCCTCTCGTGGGTTGACGAGAGAGGATCCATGGTGGAGTATTGTGATGGTGATTAGTGGACTCGTAATGCGACAAATGCTTTTCAAGTGGTGTCACGTGGGATAGCTTAGCCAAGAGTCAAAGCTGGCTTGTCGCAATAACTCCACTACCTTCTTGAGAATGTGCTTGTATAATAGGTTTCTGTTGTAAGACTTGCCGAGTACCTCCGTACTCATGTTTGCTTAATTAATGTTTTTAGGGCGACAACACCGCCCCTTCCGATGGGTTTTATGTAGACCTTGGCGTCGACGAGGTGAACTAGCCACCCGGTGGTGATCCAAGGCTTGTGAAGGGCCCTTTGTAGATAGAAGGGCTTCATCAAGCTTTCTTTCTTTCTAAAGTCGTACTCGAGACTAGTTTGCTTCCGCATGTGCTTGTATGTTTGTATGACTTGAGTGTTGGGTCATGTGACCCCTATCTATATGGATATGTTATGTATGGCTCCTCGGAGCCTCTTAAATAAAGTACTTGAGTTGTAGAGTTTTGTTGTGATGCCATGTTGTATGTACTCATATCGGGCATATTGTGTGTATGATTGAAATGCTTGGTATGAGTGGGATCCGACAATCTAGTTGTTTATCCTTGGCAGCCTCTCATATGGGAAATGTAGTCTCGTGCTTCCTCGGTGATAGTAGTCCGCCATGTCGGCTTCACCGGAGTCCTGCTTAGCCCAAAGACTACTGCTTTGGATACTTGACTCGCAAGCATGTGTTTCACTTCGTTCCTATGTTCCGTCCTTTGGGGAAATGTCACACGGTGATATTCGAGTCCTGCCTAGCCTGCTATAGCCCGGGATTCCAGAGTCCTCATAGCCAGTTACAGCCCAATTCATACGTTGATGACCGACATGCTTGATGTGATTCATGTATGCTGTCCCCATGGGTTAAGCGCCGCTTTGGGTTCACGACTAGCCATGTCGGCCGGGTTCTCTGTCATGTGGATGCTAGCGACACTATCATATACGTGAGCCAAAAGGCGCAAACGGTCCCGGGCCATGGTAAGGAGACACCCGTGGGAATACCGTGCGTGAGGCCGCAATGTGATATGAGGTGTTACCGGCTAGGTCGATGTGACTTGGAATCGTGGTCCTGACAGCGTTCTTATCTTTGTTTCTCCGGTAAAAATCTTGGGGCACTCTTTGAAGTTATTTGTGTTGGATTGAGTATTATGAATATGAATTTGCTTTGGTGTTATTTTAGTACGAACTCTAGGATAGATCGAACAAAAAGAATAGCTTTGTGTTATTTTAGTACAAACTCTTGAGTAGATCAAACGGAAAGAATAGCTTTCAGGTGGTTTCGTACCCTACAAACAATTTATTCTTATGTTCTCCGCTAGATAGGAACTTTGGAGTAATTCTTCATCGCACTTTGAGGGGTGGTTATATGATCCAATTATGTTAGCATTGTTGAAGGATTGCACTAGTGAAAGTACGGACCCTAGGCCTCATTTTCAAGCATTGCAATACCGTTTTGTGCCCATTTACTATTTGCTACCTTGTTGTTTTTATTTATTCAGATTATAAAAATATATTTCTACCATCCATATTACACTTTTCACCATCTTTTCGCCGAACTAGTGCACCTATACAATTTGCAATTGTATTGGGTGTGTTGGGAACACAAGAGATTTCTTGTATTTGGTTGAAGGGTCGTTTGAGAGAGACCATCTTCATGCTACACCTCTCACGAATTGATAAATCTTAGGTCATCCACTTGAGGGAAAATTGCTACTGTCCTACAAAACTCTGCGCTTGGAGGCCCAACACATGTCTACAAGAATAAACTTACGTAGTAGACATCAGTGAGCCTCCTTAACCACCCTCTCCATGAATATCTTGTTCTCCCTCTTTTTTTTTCAGCTTCGAATGCCCAAAGTTTCAAGGTTCATTCTTGACAATACTTCAGACGCTTCTTCTGTGCCTCCTCACATTTCCTCTTCAACGCATGCTCCCTAGCGCGACACTCATAATATGCTCTCTCTCGTTCCTTCCTCTTCTCTTCGAGCCCCTCTTCCTTCTTCTTCTTTAGTGCGGCTGCATCCTCCTCTCTCAGCTTCTTCGTAGCCTTCTCCCATCATCCCGCCATCTCACCTTCGCCATCCTTCTCCTCCACTCCCTTCATTGTTGGTTTGTTGGGTTGAGAAGTCGCCATACCTACAATGTGTGAAACATAATAGTCAGTAATGACAATAAGAACAAGTGGAAGACCATGTACATTGCAACATATTAGTGAATAAGGACAACAGGAACATATGAAAAACAAGAACATATGAAACATTATAGTTAGTGAGCAACATACGAAAATGGTCCATCGAGTTATCCAAACATTCCTCTATAACGACATTGCCCTTGACCACCACCACGGCCAAGTCCATCACCAAGGCCAAGACCATCACCACGACTAAGACCACCACCACGAGCTCTACCACCACCACGGCCTCTTGTAAGTCCTAGTTGCCTCCCTCTTTGGCTACCACTTGGTTGGCTACCACTTGATTGCCTTGGCACTTGTTGGCTACCACTTGGTTGGCTACCTTGTGTAACTCCTTGTTGGCTTGTGCTTGCATCATTTTTCTTGGACCTTTTTCTTGGTTTCGTACATTTTCTTTTGTTGTGGCCATGACCTTTGCATTCCCCACAACGGGGGCTCTCACGAGGCTCTTGGAATTGGTCGTTACCCAATTCGCGGCGACCACCATGACCCCATCCGTCCATGTTGCCTCTAAGACTCTTTGTCTTACGTCTACCCCATTTAACAACCTTCAACTCCGGATCCAGCCATAGTTGAACTCCATGGTACTCCAGCCATTGTGATTGGTCAAAGTATGGGTGAAAGTGGGGAGCACATGTTTTCTTAACCGTCATGATTGAGAATTCCGACTCCCTCATGGTGAGGGGGTGATTGACGTCCACATTCCTAACGCGACCGGCGGTATACAAGTGTGAGCATGGGAGATGAAGCAACAATGGCCTCTTGCAGGAGCAATCACACCATGTTAACGAGACCTTGAAAGCCCGACCTCCATGTTGGCGGTCATCATTTGTGGTTCCTCCTGGCTCTTTCACTTCGTACTTCCACTCTTGGTTGTCATATAGTATAGCTTCTTGTGAGTCTGCCTTCCGTGATTGAAATTCCAACCATTCATCAACCTTGGTGGGAACTTGTACTTGTACTTGCGCTTGTTCTCACCCGCTATCTGTGTATCCGTTTCTGTAGGACCTTGAAGTATGATTAGAGGGGGGTGATTAGACTACTTGACCAATTAAAAGCTATGCCTTTTCCCAATTTTAGACTTTGACAGATTTTAGCTAACTTTGAGCAATTCAAGCAATCATCACGCAATTCAAGCAAGCATGCAAAGAGTATATAGGCAGCGGAAAATAAAGCATGCAACTTGCAAGAAAGTAAAGGGAAGGGTTTGGAGAATTCAAACGCAATTGGAGACATAGATGTTTTTAATAAGTGGTTCCGATAGGTGGTGCTATCGCATACCTCCACGTTGATGGAGACTTCAACCCACGAAGGGTAACGGTTGCGCGAGTTCACGGAGGGCTCCACCCACGAAGGGTCCATGAAGAAGCAACCTTGTCTATCCCACCATGGCCATCGCCCACGAAGGACTTGCCTCACTAGCGGTAGATCTTCACGAAGTAGGCAATCTCCTTGCCCTTACAAACTCCTTGGTTCAACTCCACAATCTTGCCGGAGGCTCCCAAGTGACACTCTAGCCAATCTAGGAGACACCACTCTCCAAGAAGTAACAAATGGTGTGTTGATGATGAAATCCTTGCTCTTGTGCTTCAAATGATAGTCTCCCCAACACTCAACTCTCTCTCACAGGATATGGATTTGGTGGAAAGAAGATTTGAGTGGAAAGCAACTTGGGGAAGGCTAGAGATCAAGATTCATATGGTTGGAATGGAATATCTTGGCATCAACACATGAGTAGGTGGTTCTCTCTCAGGCCCGGTAAGTTGGAAGTGTAGGTTTGTTCTCGATGGCTCTCTCCACGAATGAAGAGGAGGTGGAGGGGTATATATAGCCTCCACACAAAATCTAACTGCTATAATACACAATTTACCAAACTCGGTGGGACCGAATCATAAAACCTTCGGCCAGACCCGATTTAGTAAACCTAGTGACCAGATTAGGGTTTTTGGGGATTCGACATGCAACTCGGTAGGACCGATATGGTTAGGGTTAGGGCATAACGTAATCTCGGTGAGACCGATTACATAAACTCGGTGAGACCGAATTTGGTAATTAGCTAACCAGAGAATTGGTCAGGTAAACTCGGTGGGACCAATTTGCTCTTTCGGTGAGACCAAAAAGTTACAAAAGGGAAACAGAGAGTTTACATTGTAATCTCGGTGGGACCGATCCGCTCTTTCGGTGAGACCGAAAAGTTACGAAAGGGAAACAAAGAGATTACAATCCCATCTCGGTGAGACCGAGATCCCTATCGGTGAGACCGATTTGCCTAGGGTTTGTGGCAGTGGCTAAGACATCTGAACTCGGTGGCCTTGGGATAGATAGAATCGATAGGGCCGAGTTTGACTTTAGGTTTAGGTCATATGTGGATGTGAGAAAGTAGTGGAGCGTTTTGGAGCATATCACTAAGCACATGAAGCAAAAGGCTCATTAAGCAACACCTCATCCCTCCTTGATAGTATTGGCTTTTCCTATAGACTCAATGTGATCTTGGATCACTAAAATGTAAAA